>CANTUR010000486.1:600000-942500 GCA_947683625.1 Mallotus nudiflorus
GGCTAGTAAGGTTTAGTGATTAAGATTGTAGAAAATTTTAGGGTTTTGCTCTGATCCTCCACCCAAAATCTTTCTGCATTTATTTGTTTGTCGTAAAATGTGATTTCGAGCATCTGTATGAAATGCATGTATAAAATAAATAAATATAAATATATAAATATTATTATACTGATGCTTGAATGTCTGTGTCCTTAGGTTGCATGCATGTATATAATAATAATTCACTCAGTAAGGTCTAACCCCCTCAATTATTTTTCAGGATCCTTTTCATCATACCTCTTATAATAGTTCTATTCACTGAACCCTTTCCTTACCGACTGAATTATGTAAATTTTGAACTATCACAACTTGTATTTATTAGACGCTGCAGTAGTAGTATTTACTTGTGGTAGTAAGTTATGTTGATGTTACTAGTAGCTGTATATCTGAATAATTGTATGAACATATTTTATTATGATATGATATGAAGATTTCTTTATGTTCTAAAAATTTTAATTCTAAGGCATGTTTATGGTTATATTTATTGTGGATTTTGTGTTTGAGGCTGGGTTTGGGTTATAACAATATAATAAAGTCAATTTATAAATTAATTTATATTTATTTTACTAAAAAATCATTTTGATTATATATATTACAATATAAAATCTGATTTCATTATACAGTTCATTAATATATATATATATATATATATATATATATATAGTCACAACCCAAACCCAAGGGTCATGACCGGCGCTAGGGAATGAGAATTCATATGAATTCAGAATCTGTAGCAAGCCAAAAACACAACATGCATACCAATTTAATTACAAAATAACCCTAGAATTAAAACCTTTTAAAAACTTAGAGAATCATCCATATATAACATCATGATAGAATATTTAAACATGCAACCCAAGGACGTTCACTGCTAAAGTTTATCATAATACACTATTACAAGAATATACTACTACTGTAGTAACTAAAAAGTATAAAGAAAGGTTAGATTAAGATTTACATAAGTCAGCCAGGGAAGAATGGTCTGGTGAAAAAGACTACCATGGGAGGCCTGTAGAGAGAAATCTTGAAAAAATAATTAAGGAGAATCAGACCTCACTAAGTGAATTACCATTATGTATATGCATGCAACCTAAGGGTACAAGCACTCAAGCATCATAATGATGTTTATCTTATATTTATATTTATCTAATTTGTACACACATTCCATACAAGTGCTCAAGTACATTAACATACCAATATAACTAGGTACATATGAAAGACCCTAAAATTTTTTTGTAACCTCAAACACTATGCTTAACTAGCCAATAGGCTTTCTTGAGTCCAATTAATATTTCTCTCTTCCAATTGGGCAATGGATCGGCCCATAAGACCCTGAAAGGTTAACCGATCTGCCATAGTCATGTTATTGTCATGACTGGCCCCTAGACCCTAAAGGGTCAACCGAGCTGCTGCAGTCATACCCCTCTCTATCTAAAGAATTTCAATAAATCATAATCTCATATCAAATCAAAATTTATATCCCACCCATCTAGCGTACTGATGCGCACACAGTCCTAATGTAGCCTACTAGGTAGCATATTCTACTACTATCCTCCATAATATATCACATCAAAATAATAAAACCATATCAATATATAAACAACATCCAAACCAAATATACAACATTCACATTTATATATTCATTAGTACTTAGATCACTTATATATATAGTAATAATATCACAATAATCATGAAGCAATTAATGGTCTAATGCAACATAACATATTCATTCACAATAAAATCAAAATATAGATGTTGGGTAAGAATTTCTCTATGAAATGCAAACACATAATAATGACTTGCAAGTGGAATACACTCCTTGACACTGACTCAAATGGTTTTGTTTTGAAGGCCTAGCTCCTAGCATGGCTATAGGGAAAGAAAAATATAAATACAAATATATAAAAGCTAAATGGGGTTAAAAATCCTAACCTTTTACATTCTAGATTTCTAAGGATAAAAACTCAATCTAAGACACAATTCTAATTAAACTCAATAATTAGCACCTACTAATGTCACGTTTCATAGGAAACCTACCAAAAATTCTGCAAAAATTCATCTATAAAACGGAGATCTCTCTACTAAAAGTAGAGTCATTCCTACATAAAACAATACTTTATAATTCCACAACTTAATAACTCGAGTTAGACTCCCGAACTATACTTTATGCCCAATCGAGAACCAATACAATTACACACATATAAACAATATAATTTTATCAAATCTATTAACATATTAAAGAATTTAATTAAGTTATTACAATTTAACTCATGTAAATAATTAAAACGTAAAAGAAATCCATTTTCAAATCATTAATAAAATTCTCATTAAATATAACCAAAATCAACAATTTAAAACAATTAAAGTTACAAAATTTCCTTTAAACTTTCATAATTAAAATTATTATTTAATATAAATAAACTATTTAGATAATTAAATTATATAATAAAAATATTAAAGGACTCATTTAAGCTTTTAAAATAATAAAGAAATTCATCATTGCAATTTACTTATAAAAATTATTTTCATACTTTTATTATTTAAAATCAATCTTAAGCATATTAAATAATTATAAATTTAATTAAAACTGAATAAACAATAAAATATAAATTTTCCTCTAAAAATATATTTAAACATAATTTCTTTCAAAAATTATATCTTAAATTTCACAAATAATTTCATACAACTCCTTTTATAAAGTTTAATCTACACAATTTATAGTATTTATTAAAAATATAAAAACACCCAGACTCGGAACAGTAACTCGAACACTAAAAACCCAAAATTCCAATAAATTCAGAAAATTATAAAAAATATATCAATGAAAATCTCTTGACTCCAATTTCATTTCTCATAACTACCACAAAACCTAATTCAAACTCAGATAAAAGAAATTGGTCAAAAACCCAAAAATTATTTTACCTCCAATTGAGGTGGTTGTCGGTGTAGATCAGACGAATTGGTAGAGGGGAAATGTTGCTCAGAGGATGACAAATGCAATATTACCAGCAGCAATAGCTGGTGGTGCCAGAGGCAATGACGACACCCCTTTTTGTCTTCGATTGGCCTGAAAAATGAAGGAAAGAGGGAGAAAGGTAGCCAGCCAAAAATGGGAGGCTGTCGATGGCATCTGGAGCTGCGGGTGGCTGGTGGGAGGAAAGAAGAAAAGAAAGAAAAAAAGAAAAAGAGGGAAAGAAAAAGAAAGAAGGACAAATAAAAGAAATAAAAGGATTATATTATATATGTTATATTTATATTTATATTTATATTTATTTATTTATTTATTTGTATTAAGAGTAAAAATTTTATCCACTAATTATATACATACATATAAATATATATAAATACATTCTCTCATAAAAAAAATTAAAGTTTATTAAAATACTTATTTAACAATAATTTCATAAAATAATAATTAATATTCTAAAATCTATATTTTAATTTAATAAGTAAAATACGAGTAAATATATATATATATATATATATATATATATATATATATATATATATATATATATATATATATATATAACCACTTGCTTAAAAAAAAAACTCTTAAACATAAACAAATAGGTTTAGTTAGATACATCAACAACAATCGAAAAAACAAGATCATAATATAAATTTAACCATTTTGCAGGACTCATTTGCAATTATTATATAAAATCAATTTTTTTGTCAAATAATAACCGTTTTATAACTAATGTACCTGTATTAGGGCTATTCATGAGTTGGTTTGGGTCAATTTTTTCAAAAAAGAAAAACAATTAGTGCACCCAGCTATATATGATAGGTTTTATTGCCATGCTGGTATCGATTTCCAATTTTCTTGTCAAATTCTATTTCCTTTGTGTTTGGTTGAATTGCAATTTATTTCATTTTCCAAGTAAATTTATAATAGAACAATTTCTCATTTTAGTTTGTAAACAAATTTTATGTCCGAAATAAAGTGTAAACATTTAATTTGATTGATTTTTTCATATTATTTTATTATGTGATGAATAACTCAATTTTTTCAGTATTAGCTAAAATTTATTATTTTTATGATACATAATTTATAGGAAAGAGATTATCTCCATTAGTCCACGAATCTTTAATCCATTTGATTGTAATGTACTAAGTTAATTTATTATTCTATTATTCAAAAATAATGTTTTAATTTTTTTAAATAACAGAAAAAGATAAGAACCCAACCCTTTATTTGTTAATATATTGATTATTCAACCTTTGGCTTCAAAGACAGCGGAGAAACAATACCATTAGAAAATCAGCCTTTAATTCCATCAGAAAATCATACATGGTTGAAAATTGCAAAAGCAGACAGAAAAAAATAGGTCCTATCTGTCTTAAAGAAGCTTTGAGTGGATAATGGACATGCAAATTAGTTGTAGACGGATTTAATGGGTTTAATATTAGACTTGTCTGAATTTGGATGTAGTATTCAGTCTATTTCTCAGCTTTGTCAAAATGTTTCTGTTAGCTTTGTTAGAAGACAAGCCGACCAATTTGCTCGTGCTCTTGCAAAAGTGGCTCGGTCGAATGCTTGTTCTGCTATTTGACATGAGGCTCCTTATTTCATTAGGAATCTCTTGCTTAACCATGTAATTTCGTTTTGAGTAATGATCAGTTGTTTAATATTCAACCAAAAAAAAAAAAAGTTTTCAATTTTATATGTGCTATATAGTTAGCATCCAATCTCAATTACCCACCCAAACAAAAGATTTGGATTTTTATTTTTTTTTCTCTTTTTGGGTCAAGCTAAATGATAAAAACTGTTTTCATGGTGTCAAAAATTATGGATTCAAATCGTCAAAAAACAAAAATTTATGGTTTGTTGAAAAAAAAAATCATTAAATCCTAATTATATCAGCCTTAAATTAGTTATTGAAAATTTTTTATCATTTTTATGATAATATTTAAACGAACCGAATTAGTTATAATTTAGTGAGTTTTAAATGTCGATGATTTATACAAAAATTAATATAGTGGATATATGAATATTTTAGATTGTTCATGCGGTCTTAAAATGTAAAATTTAATTGAGAAAGGTGATTAGTTAGAGTGGCAAACGGTGCTGTGCTCGTATCCCTTAATTTGCTTTGTATTAGTTTAAATGGTCTATTTGTTGTCGTATAATTAAAAGTAACCCTTTTAAGACCCATAAGATAACTATGGGAATATTCTTTTGTCTTAAATTCAGGACATGAGACTTTTTTTTTAACACTGACATGAGACATTTGTTTCATTCTATAGGAGGATGAGATGAATTAAAATATAAAATTTTTCAGTAACAACTTGAGCAATTAATTGTTATTTTTTAAAAAAATATATAAAAATTCATAACTTAATTTATAATTTAATTAAAAATATATAATTATTTTTAATTAATTTTAAGGAAATAAATAACATATAGTCTATCAATATATTTAATAATTTGACATTTTATCAACTAAAAATTAGTATAATGACTTTATCTTAGAAAAATAGAGAAAAAAAATATAGCATAGATGGTTGCATGAACGATACAGAGGTTGAAATTTTTCTATGATGGCATACTCTGTTGGCATTAAGAAAATATAACTAATTTGGACTGCTTCTTTATCTTCGTCTTGTTTACATTTTTTTTCCAGATAACTGAAGAAGTATAAGTCTTGGGTTTGCCATGACATGGCAAAGGGTAATTGTGTCTCTTCACTCTAGCTTGTATCTTAATACCCCACATAAATATTCCTATTTAATTAAGTTTTTTACTTTCCTATATAGGGTTGCTTGTAGAGGAAGGACTTCCAAGATAAACAGGAAAAGATTTCCGACTAGAAGACTTCCAAACAAGAAGAAATAATCCTAGTAGGTATAAAACTTTTATCAAAAAGGAATCATATTCCTCTTAGGTTTAAGCATCACTATCCCCATAAATAGGACCCTATATCATTTATTCTGTTCTTTCATACTCTCATTGTTCTCTTTCTCTCTCAAAACTCTCTCTATATCTCCTGACTTAAGTATTAGAGGGTTTGTGGGGATCCTTCCCACCTCTCACCTTACCCTTTATTGATCACTTGTAGGGTTCAAACTCAAGAGTTCCAAAAAATAAGTTATCAAGTGGCATCGTCTGTGGGAATTCTTGAGTAAAAGCCATTCGTACATCTACCAAATCAAGACTTTAACATCATGACTTCCAGCCCACCACCGATCTCGACTCTTGACACACATATCAACCCATCTGCTTCCATTCCTCTAATCAATTTATCAGCACTTACTCCAACGATAGTACCACCATCCCTTTTCCCAAATGTTGGATCTTCATCTGGTGGGGTGTACATTCCACTTGGAAACACTTAAGTGTGGCCAGCCTCTGCCACCGATCCCCCTCACTATGCTCCTCTACAACACCATCACATGCCTATACCTTCCATACCTTTTCCGAATCTACAAGAGAAACCTGCCATAACCACACCAAACTTAAACACTATAGCCCAAACACTCAACCCTTCCCTAATAAGCATAGAAGCGATGATACAAAACATTCAAACTCATATGACCTTAATGCAATAATAGTTGAACGCCCTGATTCAAAATGGCAATATTAAGTGAACTCATACAGAAAATAATACCACCCCTCCCGAAGTACCCAAAGGTGACAAAGGAAAATACAAAGCCCCATAAGGAGAATCCCGCTCAATAATCTCGATTCTTGATGATTCAAGGTTAACTCAAAAGGTTGACGAGGCTATACACAAAGCTTGTATAGGACCAAGGAAAGAAGATGAATGTGTCATGCAAGGAAGGACGCCTTTTGTACGCAGGATAATACGAATAGAGATTCTGACCAAATTCATAATGTCGCAGCTAGATCAATATAATGGAACTGAAGATCCAATCAACCACATATCGTCGTTCAGAACAAGGATGTTACTCCAAAATGTGAATGACAAAATTATGTGCAGAGTCTTCCTAAGTACACTCACCAAGAATGTTCAAAAGTGGTTTCACCGGCTTCTTGAGAATTCTATCACCTCTTTTAAAGATTTAGCAGAGAAATTCTAGACCCGGTTCATCATCAATGTCCCCCTAGCCAAAAATATAAATAATCTCTGAATGTGCCAGCAAGAGGTCAATTAGTTATTACGAAGCTATCTGGATCGATTCAATAAGGTAACCATGCAAATTGAAAATCTAGTCGACAAAGTGGCCATTAAAGCTCTAAAAAATGGCACTAAGCATGGAAAACTCAAAGATATGATAATAACAAAAGAACCTGAAACTTTTATGTAGGTAATGGCAATGGCAGTCAAAATGACAAAGATGGATAAAGATAAAAGGATGCGAAGGGATGATGAGAAAACACCTACTAAGACAGAAGAAAAATCGAGATCCAAAAGGCTGAGTTTTTTGCGAACAAACTTCAGAAACCTAAAAGAAAGGGAAGTTAAAAGATACACTCCATTAAACATCTTCAAATCTAGTATCCTTATTTGGATCAGGCAGAATGACATGGGCATTACTCCAACCAAAAGAATAAGCCTAAATAGGAGAGTCGTATAGAATAGAAGGTACTACTGTCAATATCATTAGGATTACGGGCACGAAACTGAGGCCTACCGTGAACTAAAAAATGCCATAGAAAGATTAGAGCAAAATGGCAAACTCAATAACTTCACCGACACATTCAGAGAGACTAGAAATCAAGATGGACAAGACCAAGATAAACCAGAACCAAGGAAAGCCCGGAATGAACCAGCCAGTGTTATTAACATGATTATTAAAGGTGAAATCATAAAAAAGAAGCCCAAGAGAATCCATAGAGAAGAAGGGCTTGCCCTTAAGGAAAAAAAGATTGTCACGTTAGATCCAGAAGACGGGAATCATGTCTAGCACCCACACAACGACGTACTAGTGGTAAGTGCCTACATCAATAATTACCTGGTGAAGAGATTACTCATCGATGATGGGAGTGTTGTCAATGCATTATCTTTGAATGCCTATAAAGCAATTAGAGGCTCTGTCATGGACCTAAAGGCTATCTAGAACCCCATTACAAGCTTCTATAGAGGAACTACATAGCCAATGGGAGTGGTAGAGCTGAGTCTAGAATTCAAAGATTGAGATACTAAAGAAACAAAAGTCATGAAAGCTCAGTTCAATATGGTAGATCTCCCACTAGCATACAACAGCATCATGGGGTGTCTGGTACTTTATGAAACCAATGCGGTCACAAGCATCCGACATCTGATAATAAATATTCCCATCAGAAGCCAAATCATAATGATTTATGGGGATCAACACATGGCCAAACAATGCTACTAGATGGCAATTAAACCTCAGATGGAGGCATTACTCCTTCAATCCTGGGAAGGAGAGAAACAGGAAGCTGGCCCTGAACCAATCGACGAGGTTCAGACACTATAGATCGCTGATGGGAAAATAGTGAGGATCAATAATAAGATCGATAGTGATACTAAGCGGGGTATAAGTGATGTCCTCCTTAAACACTCAGGTGACTTTGCCTCTCGATCATCCGAGATTACCAAAGTAGACCCCCAAATTGCCTCGCATAGTCTGAACATCAGACCCAGGGTAAAGCCAGTTGTTTAAAAGAAGAGGACCTTCGCGTATGAGAGACAAAAGATAATTGCCAAAGAAATGAGAAAATTGCTAGAGGCTGAATTTATTAAAGAAGTCACCCACCCGAAATGGGTAGCCAACATGGTGCTACTAAAGAAGTTCAATGGCAAATACAAAATGTGTGTAGATTACACTGACCTTAACCGGGCATGCCCCAAAGATAGCTATCCACTACCAATAATAGACCAACTTATAAGCTCCACTACAGGCCATAGGTTGTATAGCTTTGGGACACAACACAGGGGTATTACCAGATACCAATGAAGAAAGAAGAGTAAGAAAAAACATCCTTCATCACCCACAAAGGTCTTTACTGCTACAAAGTAATGCCCTTTGGACTAAAAAACGCTGGGGCAACCTATCAAAGGATGATGAACCATATACTCTAAAGTCATATTGAAAAAAATATGGAAGTATACATGGACAACATCATTATCAAGAGCAAGCATGCAGAGCAACACCCTGCTAACCTCGACCAAATCCTCTAATTTCTAAGCCAGTCCCAAATCAAGCTAAACCTAGAGAAGTGTGTCTTTGGAGTAAGGCTAGGCAAGTTCTTGGGATTCATGATATCACATAGAGGAATCGAAGCCAACCCAAAAAAGATGGAGGCCATTCTTAATATGAAAGCTCCGATGATAATTAACTAGCTGCAAAAGCTTAATGGCAGGATCACAGCTTTGGGGCGCTTTATCTCTTGTTCTACCAGGTGGTGTCTACCACTATTTTAAGCCGTAAAGAATTTTAAGAAATTTGTATGGACTGAAGACTACTAGGTAGCCTTTAAAGATATTAAAAAATTCATGTCCTCGCCACCTTTACTCAGCAGACCAGTCCTTGGGGAAACACTATTCTTATACCTTTCCATCGGTTAAGAATCAATAGCTTTGATACTAGTGAAAAAAGAGGGAAGTCAGCAAAGCCCGGTACACTATATCAATAAAGTACTCCGAGAATCAGAGATTTGGTACCCTACACTAAATAAAGTAGCCATGGTTGTCATCCATACATCTTGAAAATTCAGGCACTATTTCCAGGTTCATTCCATCATTATAAGATCCAACTTCCCTTTGAGAAAAATCTTACAAAGACCTGAAACATCTAGAAGATTAGTTCAATGGTCAATATTGCTCGGAGAATTTAACGTCGATTAAGAACCCTAACAGCAGGTAAAAGCTCAAGCCTTAGCAGACTTTGTGCAAGAAATGACACTAAAAGATCTTGCTCCTTTCAAAAATTTAGAATAGAGGCTCTATGTGGATGGGGCATCATCTACCCAAGGTTTCGGTGTAGGGATTATTCTTAAAGGGCCATACAAAGTCTTCATCAGATAAGCCATCTGGATAAAGTATAATGCCACTACTAATGTAGTAGAATATAAAGCACTCATCATAAGGTTAAAGTTAGTTGTAGAGGTCAAAGCCAAGCATCTCGTGATACACTCAGACTCCCAACTAATGGCGAACCAAGTCAAAGGGACATTCCAAATCAAAGATCCGAGCATCGCTAAATATATTGGAAAAGTTAGGTAGCTCCTAAAGAAGCTTGAGCAAGAGGGGGATAGTGGGAAATCATCTAAATCCCTAAAAGTAAAAATTTGGAGACTGACCTATTAGCTAAGTTAGTAATTAAGGAAAATCAGACATTCAGAGGACTCAAGCTCACTGAAGCACTAACAAAACCAAGCACCGAGGATCTAGAAATCATGGATGTACGGGAAGTTCCAGAATGGATGAAACTGTTCATTCAATATCTGGAGAATGAGGTACTTCCAAAAGATAAACTAAAAGCTCAAAAATTGAAGATAAATGTTGCACACTACTCCATCTGCCATAAGGAACTCTACAAAAGATCTCTTTCACATCCATGGCCTAATTCCATGTCTCCAAAAGAAGAGAATTACATACTTAGGGAAATCCAGGAAGGAATTTATGGAGCACATGAATCACATCGTTCATTAACTAGAAAAGCATTGCTATAAGGATACTATTGGCCCACCATATCCCAAGATGCTCAAAACTGACTCAATAATGTCATAAGTGTCAACTGTTTACCTACCTCAACCATAAGCCCTCTAATCCTCAACATCCAATTGGGAACCTTTGGCCTTTTGCCTATAAAGAATGGACACACTGGGTCCCTTCCCTACCTCAACATCCCAGAAGAAATTCCTAATTGTGGCTATAGACTATTTCACTAAATGGATAAAGGTGGAAGCTATACCGACTATCATAGAAGCCTGGATTCAACACTTCTTTTGGAAATAAATCATCTGTAGGTTCAGAATACCACATACCCTAATCATAAATAACAAGAAGCAGTTCTATAATGAGAAATTCAGAAATTTTTATTCCAATCTTAGAGTGAAGCTTCGATTTACCTTAGTAGATCACCCATAAACAAATGGATAGACAGAGGTCACCAACAAAATCATCATGCAAGGGCTAAAGAAGCGGCTCAATAAAAAGAAGGAGAACTGGGTCTATGAGCTTAAAAAAATGTCATTTAGGCTTATAGGACTATGCCCATTACCTCCACAGGAGAGATGCCTTTTAGGCTAACCTATAGGATGGATGCAGTGATACCGGTGGAAATTAGATCACCCAGTTACAGGGTCAATGAGGAATTAGATCAGGAAGCCAATAACATTAACACCCTGATATGTTTATATTTACTAGAGGAGAGAATAGAACGGGCATCCACTATTGTGGAGGCACAAAGACAGAGGATAGTTGAATATCATCATTGGCACACCCGGCCAAGACACTTTAAAGCTAGAGATTGGGTACTTAGAAGGGCAAACATCGAAAAAGGCAATTTTGACACAGGCAAACTAGGACCTAACTGGAAGGTCCCTATCAGATCATAGAGAAAACATCTAAAGGGGAATACAAAATTAGAGACAGGCAAGGGAAGGAATTACAATAATATTGGAACTCGAATTGTCTATAAAAATATTATAAGTAGATGTACTCAAAATTTATCAAATAACATATTTTCATTCATTAATAGAAAATGTTACATTACAAAATGTTAAAAAAAAAGTCTTTCAATTTAACAACTGAGCATCAGGAAGCTCAAAGGAAGGGACACTCGGATGGGGAGACTCGGAGATAAAAGTAGAAACTAGGACAACACTAAAAATACTGGCAGACACCTCCCCAGCAGGCCATAAGTCACTAGAGGCTCAGAAGAAGGTCCCTTAACTGAAGACTTGGTGGAAGATGGTCCCCCAACTAAAGACTTGGTGGATTTCTTAGTATTCTTTGCTTGTTGGGAAGCAGCCTTGCTATGAGCATCTTCTTCAAAGGCGATCCTAACTAGGTCAGCGGGCATTATTTTATCCAAGTTTGTGAAGTCAAGATCAGGATTCCGTGCTAGTAAGACCCTTTGGCACTCAGATTTGTACACTATGAGAAACCCCGCGACCATGTTCTGATAGATTCTTTTCTCATCTTCACGGGATTTCTCTACCTCACCCAAATTCCTTTCCAGGGTTGTGATCTGTGATTCTTACTCTTCGATCTTAGTTGTCAGTTGAGCTTAACTGTGCTCTAAATCAGCCACCTTCTTCTAACTCACCTAGCCTCAGAGTTTGCCTTAACATGTTTAGTTTGGCAAAGCTCCAGTGTTGCCTTTGCCTTATCCAAATTTTTCTCAAAATTGATGGCTATAGTGCCCACCTCTGACTCCTTTAGGCTATATTAGCTCTTAAGGTAGTAGTAATTAGCCTTTGCTAACATTAAGGCCTGAGTCATCTAAAAGAAGGAACGAACGTCATTGCCTTGAAACACAAGAACATGAGATTGATAAAACAAGACATTTACTTTTAATGAATGCATGATTATGGAGTTGTAAAACTCCTCGCTATCCTCATCCATCCAGTGCTGCATATCAGTTGGTAACCTCAGAGACTCCATATATTGGTATCTTACCTGAGTGTTTGAGATACTCGAAGGCATCATTTTATTAAGGATCCAGGACTTCATATCTGAACACTCGGAAAGCTTTAGACGCTTAATAAATATTTCCTTGCATAGCTTCTCAATATCTGAGTCTCTATCCAGGGCTTACCTTTTTCGCCCTTCCTCCTTATCAGCCTAAGAAGACCCAATAATAGACTTTCCCTTTAAGTTGGCTATATCCTCAGTTAAAACCATTGATGTTGTAGGCTTAGGCGAGGGAGAGGATATATACACCTCTTCTTACGCCTCTAGCTTGTCATCTACAAGTCAAATCCCATCCGCAAAGGCAAAAAAATCAACCATCTATAAATAGAAATGAAAATACAAAAGTCATAATGATACCTTCTGAAGGTCAAAATATACCAATGGGTGGTACACGATCAGGGCAGACTCTCCAAAGATATCTTCTTGATAGATTTTTTACAAATCAAGCATCATATATGCCATGAAGGTGAAGTCTCATGACCATCTCTGTATCTTAGTTAAATAATCTTGGAGGACACTTCACCTTATAGAAATCATCGGATCACATCTGTCAAACATCCATAAAGTCCAAAAGGTGTTCAACAATGAAAAATCTGTGTCTCTACTTCTTATAAAGGTCTGGAAGCTTCATAAAAAGGCTCTGGTTAGGGATGGCAGATAGAGAGAACATCAACTCCCCCTTTTCTTATTTAGACTGTAGAGGTATCACAGGACGTCCAAGTCTGGCTCTTTACCCTCCTTGTGCATCAACTCTAGAAACTCGATTAGAATCCGGTAGCTATTGGGATGGAGTTACCCAGGAGCTATATTATAACTATTTAAGAACTCCTTCATAAAGGGGTCCACAGGGAACTTTAAACCCCTCTCTAACTGGTCAAAATACACAACTAATCTATCAAAATCTAACATAAGGTGTAGGCTCTAAATCTCAATCTACAATGTGCAAGGCAAAATCAGCAGGAATGCTAAAACGTCTCTAGTACCATTTTAGCATGTCTTCATCTATCTTAGAGACAAATAAATCGGAGCTAACTTGTTCCCTCAGTGCCATAGATCTTATTTAATAAATAAAAAAAAGGTAGGAAAAAAGAGAGCTTCACTTGAATGCAGAATACAAGCTTACTGCAAAAGAGCTTGAGGATAAAATGCACGTGAAATGGATTGAAAAGAAGAAAGAAGATAGCACAGAAGTGAAAAATGCAACAAATCCAAAGGTCAATACACTTATAGGATAGTGGAAGGATCTGGAATAACCATTACTGCCCTCATAAATGCTTTTTATCTCTCCCATACCATTAAGGGCAGTCTGGGAAGCGAAAAAGACCCACTAATTGAGTAGTCATTATTGTGGCAGCAGAAACGTCTCATCTTCTGACACACGAACAGACGTGATAGTTATATAATTCAAATTTCAAAAAGACATTGAAATGACATAGTGATTGTTAGCCCTACACCCATCGCTACCAGCTGTCCCATTCATCAAGCATCTAAGTCCAGTGACTAAAGTTGGCACCCTTAAGTTGCTTCTATAGTATTGAGGTTCCAAGCATGTAAGCCTCAAGTCATAGCGTTGAGCATCTAAGCCTCGAGGATCTAAGTCCAATGATTAAAGCTGGCACCCTCAGGTCGCTTCTATAGTACTAAGGTTCTGAGCATGTAAGCCTCGAACAATAACACCGAGCATCTAAGCCTCAGCATCTAAGTCCAGTGATTGAAGCTGGCACCCTTAGGTCACTTCTATAGTACTGAGGTTCCAAGCATATAAGCCTCGAGTCATAGCACCGAGCATCTAAGCCTCGAGCATTTATGTCCAGTGACTAAAGCTGGCACCCTAAAGTCACTTCGATAGTACTGAGGTTAGGTGCTCAGGCTGCGCTTTTAATGCATCAACACTATATGGCACTCACGTCACACTTTTAATGGACCAAGCATCAAAACTCTAATGATGACTGGTTCCACCAAGTTGTCTCTATATTGGCAGGTTACTCCCTTACACCAAGCATTTTTACTCCTGGTTTTGTGCACTCAAGTCTAGCTGGCACTTTAACAATGTTCTTATATGATGGTTTTAAGACTCGGTACCGAGCTTCGCATCCTTTTGCAACTGAGGCTGGCCACCTCAGCTTGCCCTTCCATATTAAACATTATGATTCATATAGTTTCACTCAAAACAGAATAATGATGTTTATATTTACTTTATAAACCCAGAAACATCAGACATAAATATCCAAACATGCTCCCACGGGGGACTCTTAATACCTCGTATACATATTCCTATTTAATTAAGGTCTTTATTATCCTATACAGGGTTACTTATAAAGGAAGGACATCCAAGATAAATAAGAAAAGATTCTCGATTAGGAGACTCCCAAACAAGAAGAAACACTCCTAGTAGGCATAAGACTTTTATCAAAGAGGAGTCTTATTTCCTCTCAGGTTTGAGCATCACTATCCCTATAAATAGGACCTCAAATCTCTCATTCTCATTCATTTTATTCTCTCATACTCTTATTGATCTCTTTCTCTCTCTAAACTCTCTCTTCATATCTCCTGACTTTGGCATCGAAGGGTTTATGGAGATCCTCCCTACCTCTCACCTTGCCCTTTATTAATCACTTGTAGGGTTCCAGCTCAAAAGTTTCAAAAAATAAATTATCAACGTGGCAAAGGGCAATTGCGTCGCTTCACTCTAGCTTATGTCTAATGTGGCAAAAAATAGAAAAAATGTTAACAACATATGTCTGACGTGTCAAAAAAAAAGGATTGAGGGAAATAGAGATTAAAACCCCAAAAATCCCTAAAATTTACAATTCATCCAAACATTTCCAATTATTCTTATCAATTGAAATCCTTAAATTCCTAAATATTCTTAAGTCTTTTCATTAGGGAAAATATAAATTTTCATGTGATAAGTTAAAGTTTAATTCAAAGCAATAAAAAATAAGTTCATTATCTCAAAGTAGCAGGACTCTGGCATCGCCTGTGAAGAAATGTAATTGTGGTTTGCCATCTCCAATGAAGATATCATCAACTTTGATTAATTATAGGAAAAAAATTCACGATTTCAGCAAATTTGATTTTACAAGTTGGCATGGGTGCAAATATTTTGAATGGGTTGATAGTGCATATCTAGGAATGAAAAATTATGGCAATTTTAATGAATGGGAGGAAGAAATTATAATATGGTGAGCAAGAGAAATAGAGATGAGTACTGAATTGTCCAAATTAAAGGAGCTATTAAGTATGAATGAGATGGAATTACAGGCATACAAGAATGAGATATTTAAGCTAAAATTAGAGTTGAAAAAGTATGAAGAACAAGAGGGCATCAACTTGAAATTCAAATGTAGTTGCAATAAATTTGTAATGATGTTTTTGTTAATTGTGGTTGTGGCATATGCTATTAGTGGATGTGGAAAAGGGAACAGATATAGGAAAGGGATTTTGTATTTGCCTTAGAATGAAAGAAGTGTATTATATAATTAAAGTGTTTGTTAAAATGCATCAATGAAATTAGAGAGGAAGATTTTTCATGAGTGCACACCCTAGCGTATGGTCATGCACAAGAGTGTGCACTAGGGCGTGTATGCAAGCGTGTATGTTAATTTTGTGTGCACACCTTAGCACATGGCCATGCACTCGGGTGTGTACTATTCCAAATTTGTGCACAACCTAATACATGGTCATGTGGTAGGGTGTGCATACCTTCTTCATCGGGCTTAGCTTTAATCATGCCAATGCAAACCTTCTCGCACATTTATGTGGTGAAGCATGCAAGACTCTTGATGAGCACACAATCGCGTGCTAGCCTATGTATGCAATTTGTGCTAAGAGACTTTCCAGACACGATTCCATACATGGTCGTGCACTAGCTTCAGTTCATAAAATTGCAACAAATAATTTAATTAGATACTATAATGCACTTAATTATTAAAAAAACATGCAAATGTATTCTTTTAAATGCAAATTAAATAATATTATGCTAAATGTAAGTAAAATTAATAAAAATTAAATAAACTTAAAGAAATATATTATAAAACCAATAAAAAAGCTCCTAAAATTATATGTATAAATGACACATAATAGTTTGTTAACTATTTTATGACTATGTAATGAAAGTTAACTGTTTTGTGAAAACAACATTCCCTGTTTGTGGTTTATAAAATGAACTTTCATTAGCAGCATATTGAAACATCCAATACTAATATCAATACCAAACACGAACCACAAAATGAAAAAAGTTCCATCATATTGATGTATTGATATATAAATATTCATAATATAAAATAATTGATGTTGACCTGAACCAAATACACTTCAAAATAAGTGATGTTCACTTGAACCAAATAGACTTTAAAATAACAAAAGCTAAGGTGTTCATAATAGTTTACACTATCATAATTTAAATCATTACACATAGTTGACATCACATTAAAAATAACATAATCAATCTATTATGTCAATGGCCTTGTATCTGCTACCATCTTTTTTTTCTTTACAGGTGCAAGTGGAGGTGCAAAAGATGCGAGCTGAGATGCCCTCTTGAAGTTTTGGTAAAATGAAAGGGGTATGTTGAAATTGGATGCTTGAGGCCTTTGAGGGTATGCTTGAGGCCTTAGAGGCTTAATATGACCTGCATTTGTCTACAATGGCATAAAAAATTTATTAAAATTTTTGTATAAGTTCACAAAAAATTAGACTACATATATTTTTACCTTAGATGGCATAGGTTAACTTGCTGTCTCATATGACCATCATTGCTTCCACCATGCCTTCTAGGAACTGTAGTTGGTGTGTGAGATATATGTTGTTTAGGATGACTTACTAACCTGACAACACCATTAGCTCTTATCTGTTAATGAGCACCAGATAGTTGCCTTTTTGCAGCTCTTATGTGAATACCTTGCATATTAGCAACAATTTTTCCAACAACCACATAAGTGACATAGGATTCTCATTGTCAATATGAATGATAAGTCAACAATCTCATAAAAAAACCTGATTTAAGCTTAGATGTAGCACATTTCTTGATAAATTTTTTTGCCTCTACCTTCTGTGCCAAGTTGTTTCACCAGTTATCGATGCTTTACATGTTAGAAATCAGTTATGGTTTTTAGACATAAATACATGCGTTGTAAGCACAATTCTAAATAGAGTAAATTTCAAAAATTTGCTCATAATAACCCTTCATAAAATGAAGAATTTCATTTGCCCAGGATTCAAATTGCATTGAAATACACAACTAAATAAATTAAGAAATATACAAATAAATAATTAATTAATTATAAGTTTGTAAACTTACTTGTTGTAGAGCTTAGTATTCCTTTTATTCAATTCCTGAATCAAATGCTTAGCCCTCCAAATGTAAGGCCTCTAGTTTGAAACACCAAAGCCTTATCTATCACTTACTTGTGTTAATTAAACTTAGTAACTTGTACTAATTTAATTAAGAGCACAAGTATAGAGTATATGTTTAGTATATGTTGTGTTTATTTTTGGTTTATAATCTTATCATAACCAAAATTACTTAGTGATTTTCCTTAACTCTTTAAGCAAAAACTCACTTAAGCATTCTTTTTCCTCTCCCTTCTCTTACCAAGTCACTTGACTTGCCTTAGATATATCAAAAGATATATGTGTAGTAATTTTCCACTAAGGAAAAGTATGCATTAATTAATTAAGTGATTATTAAGTATGCCACCTTAGGTATACACCTAACCATCCAAATGATTAAAAATGACAACTTAGGCATACTTTAGAAATATCCACTTAATTAATATGTCACCTTGCTTAATTCAATAATTGAGTTTGCCACCTACACATATTAATGTATAAATTTGTATGTAAAGTATACATCAAATGTATTATTTTACATATTAAATTATACATATACATAGATATGGACTTTAATTAATCTTTGATCCAAAATAAATTTTGGCCTATGTCCAAACCAATTTGGACCATTAATATAAGTCCATAAATAAATAGCAACATATATATATTTATGAATTTAATATATATTAATTAATATCCAATATTAATTAAATATTAATTAATAAGTAATACTCTTATTTGAATTAGATTTCATGATATACTAGAATCATTGTTCAAAACATAAATCTAATTCTATTAATCTTGATTAATTGATTAAACTCTTTTAATCAATAATTAGATTAATACTATAGTGAATAAAGAAAACTCTATTAGGTGTGACTTACTAGGTTCATGTCTAAATGGCAATGAGAAAATGTAATATTAAAATTTAATATTATTTGAAACTCTTTTCAATTCTAAATGTGAAAATCCCAATTATTCACATTTAGTTCTCATAAGCTATGAGTGACCCTTAGTATCGATATCACAGCTACCCAATTAGAAATGAATGCATATTATGATTCACACGAACCTGATCATAATTACCGTGCACTAAATTCCTTTCATTAAAGATCCTAATATAGCCTAGAGTTAAGGTATTATCAAACTCTAATAGCTTTATTATATGACCTCATCTTAACTTTTAATTCTTGACAAAATACAACAAATACTAGAACTCTTTCTAGTACTGAAACTCTTTTTTAAACTGTATTGTATTTATCCTGGCCAGGAATTTATTCATCAAGAATAAACTTAGATAGCATAGGATATATCCTGTTTCACACCAGGTAATGAATCCCATCTTGGTTAAACATTCATCCCTACATTTAACTAATTAGAGCCACCACACGCCATACACCCATGTGATGATTAACACAAGTATGTAAGCGGTAACAAACTCTAACCACTTAAATATGGATGACTATGTCACCTCAAGTTAAAGGACTATATGCATTATTATAATCTAGATTGTGATTGTTGATTATATGTGAATATCCTTGCAATCACAATACTAATATCACTGTTCAATTAACCCATCCAATGAGTATCCATATGTCTATTCTGATCACTCATATCAAGTAGCATGAGTTTCACTACCTCCCACTATTAGTTTCTCACACTAATTAAGGAAAATAGACAGAGGTGATAGTCTAGTTAATATTATCCAAATATTAATTAATCGACTACAAATAATTTATGGTAAATGTACTGAATAAATTTGTAACTCATATTATCAACTCTTTGATAATAAATTTATTCAACATAATACTAAAGGATAAATACTCAAAAAAATAACATATTTATTTAAAAGAATATTTTATTGCCACAGGGATTATATACAATGTTTAAATAATTACAAGAATGCCACTAGGGCATACCTTATACTAATATTACACCCTCTTACATTGTGACCTACTTGTTTAAAATTACGACAAACCACAAAACCACCACTTCTCGAAGTCTTATAGGGGTTCTTAAGCTCATCTGCAGTTCTAATCCTTTTCTTTTTAGGTCAACCTGCTAGTTTCCTCACTACATTGGGGTGGACATCAGGAAAATCATGTACTTGGAAAAGGGTATATCATGTGCTTGTAAACTGATAATTAGGTAGCTTTTGAGTAATATCAATGAACATAATTTTTAAGTTGCTCCCTATTTGTCCACATTGCACTCACAGCATACTTGCAAGGTATTCCTATCATGTCCCAATACCTACAACTTCATGTATTCTTAGAAAGATAAACAACATTCCCTATGTCACTAAAGTCAACTTTGTATCTCCTTTCACCAACTAGAGTGCAAAAATAATCTCTTCTTTCAACCTTATGCTTCTCTAAAATTTCTTGGGCATTTGGACAAAGTTCACCTCTATAATTTTTCATTCCAGTTGCCTTAACATACATCCGCTTCATCAACCTTGTCCTAATCCATTCTAGCATACTTAATATTGGTATATCTCTTGCAACATTAATATATGAGTTGAAAGACTCACATATATTATTCTGAATTGCATCACATTTAGTATTAGGAGAGAAAAATGCTTGTGCCCACTTTTAAGGATCCCTTTGCATCAACAAATCAAAATTTTTGACATCAAGCTCTTTAAATTTATATATATGAAACTACCATGTCTTTTGAGTCCTTGTGTTGCAGCTGACCACAACAAATTTTGTAAGTTAAACCTTATACAGTGACTTAAAATTCTCAGTTATATGCTTCACACAATGTCTATGTTTAATACCATGCATCATTTCCTTAAAAGCCCCCACTAGTCCTTAGCATAAAAACAATAAAAAATAACCACATCAGTCATAATTAAAATGATTAAATTTCATATAAATAATTGCAACCCCAATCAGAATTAAATTTAAAAGAAATAAAATAATGTTTAATTACCTTTTACTGATCAGACATAAAAATCCACCCTATTTCCTGAGGACTTCCAAAATCTTCAAAGAGTATATTTAAAAACCATTTCCAAGAAATTTTTTCTTCAATGTCAACAACAGCCATTGCAAGAGAAAATATGTTTTCATTTCCATCATGGCCTACAACATATAATAGTTGTCCACCCATTGATGTTTTAAGATGGCATCCATCCAATCCAACAATAAGTCTCAATCCTGAAAAATATCCTAGCTTTTATTGCCCAAATATAATATACATGTAATGAAAGACCACAATCTCTTTTGGTCTTTGGGCAATTTCTTTAATTTGGTCTTGCTCCTCTATCACTTTTTCAAGAGTGGTTTCCAATTTGACATAACTTTTAGGATTTGTCTATCTTATTATTTCTGCATAGTCCCCTAGCCTCTTATATTGATCAACAACATCTTTAAAAATTATATTCTTTACTCTTATTTTGGCTCTATAGCATTTTGAAAGAGATATCTCATGCCCAATTTGTCTCTGAATCTTCTTTTGTATTGCATGTACTTTCCAATCAGGATTATCTCGCAAATCTTCTTTGTACTTTTCAACCAGATATTTGGAAGTAATTATAATATTATTCCGTTGCTGAGGGTGTGAATGCTTTGGCTTAAAAGTCTTGATTTGGAATGTATTATAATCCCTTAGCTTTGAAGCATGTATCCTAAAGCCATACCTTTCTTTAAATATGGCAGAAACCCTCTATTTATTATTTTTGTTTAAAGTATAACTAAAACGTCTCTTAACAGCCCATTCTTGTAATGTTTTCCTAAAAACATATGCACTTGTAAACCTCATCCCCTTGCAAAGCTTTGGATCTTTGGATCTTAAATTCTTATTAAAGTTAATATTGTCTCCATTATATTCATCATCAGATCCTCTCAAGCTACCTTGGTCATCATCATGTAGTGGTTGCTCATTGAATTCATTCAAATCTTCCTCAATTAAGTCATTCACATTACCCCCTACACCAGCATTCCCTAAACCTCCATCCCCTTCTCTAGTACCCCCTACACCAGCATTCTTTAAACCACCATTTTGTAAACCTTCATCCCTGTCACCAGCACTTCTGTCCCCAATGCCTCAAAACCAGTAGAATTCCCACTAGTATGAAAAATATCATCATCTGATCCTTCATAGTCATCTTATAATTCACTGAGCTCACCAAAAAATTATGAGTCAGTATCTTCTTCTTCATTTAAAACCTAGTAATCACTATCTTCTATATCATTGTCTAATTCATTATTAGTTCTCCTTAAATCATTGATCAAATTTTCTGTTAACTTATCAATATTGTAGTCTTCATCACTATTATCATCTACACCAATTAACTTCCCATCTTCTTCTTGTTCAACCTCTCCCTCACTATCCTTATCACCATCAGCTTCCCCCTCTCTGTCCTATGTTTCATCACTATAATCAAATGGCATATAACTGAAATAAACTTCTTCATCTTCCATTTCACTTTCTCCACTAGAAGTTAAATCTACTTCCTTATCTAACTAACAGTATCATCACTACTATCCACATAATCTTCTTATAAATTAACAAAATCACTATCTTCTTCATTTAAATCACATTCATCTTCATTAGGTGCCACTATATGTAAAGGGAAGCCAACACTGATACACTATATTTCAATATGATCTTGTCCTTTATTTATATCAAGCATTTGTTGACAAATTTTGTCATCCACTATTTCCTCTATTCCCTTAGGAGGTGATAAACCTACAACCCTATACCACATTCATCATCCAGCTTTATATCCAAGATCACAAAAAATCCCCAATATCTGAAACATCAAAATGTAGTCTATATCCACTTCTTTATATGCTATTTTACCATTTTCATATCTAGTGTAATTCTCATTCGACCATTGGCCCCCATGGTGAAGCACAAGATTCACCATCTCTGCCATTTCTCTGTTGATAAAGAGAACAAATTGTAATAAATTTCATGCACTAAACTAGATTTAAGAACTAAATAAAATTTGAAACACATGCAAAAAAAAAAGCCATAGACATCCTTCAATTTTTACATCGATTTTGGAATGTGCACAGAGATCATCAACTGTAATAAACCCTACCATGAAATACATGAAAATCTCTAAAATTTTAAGGAGTCTTCGACTTACCTTGTCCTTAAAGGTAAAAACCACCAATACCCTACTTGCCAAGTAAAGCTTTTCCACTTATTTCTTCTTTCCTTAAATTTTGCGCACTCAAGAATATTATTCAATTTCCACTGATACAACCACAAACTGTAGCATTTACATTTTGTGTCTTTATGTAAATGCTTGTTTTTTAATTTGGTAGTAGAGCTAACAAAGGAAGAGAGAATAGAGCGAAGAGAATATTAGAGTCAAGCTTTACATGTTTAGATGAATTAGGGATTTTCTTGTTTTTAGGCTCCAAAAACACTTTGCATTTTTCTCCTTTGTTTTTTTGCAACGTCAAACACAAGCTAGAGTGAAGAGACACAATTACCCTTTGCCACGTCAAATTCATTAATGGTGTTAGCAGGATTTTGATTTTTTGCTAATAGTTTGAACCTCAGGGTACCACTTTACTAGGGTTCAAACCCCATTTCAGAAAGTGATTAGGGTTCAAACTATATTATACTTATATGTACTTTTCCCTTTAAAAAATATATAATATGTTTTTTTTTTTTGGTAAATTATTGATTTATAATATGAATGAGACAAAGGGGTTATCTAAGATTTTCAAAATAAATATTGTTTTACTATTTATTGAAATTATTAATCTATCTCATGAGTTTAAGTTGGAATCGGAAAAATCATTATTTAATAGATATTATTAATTTATAAAGTATTAATTTATACAGGTTTTCCTGTACATGTTTATTATAAGAACATTCGAGTAAGAATTTAAATCTTAGCAATAAAAAATATGTGATAATTTTTATTTCTTAAGAAATAAAAATAGTTATAAATAGAGTGTAAAAGCAATTTTATCGTGAAACAAGTATAATGAAAGTAAAATAATAAAATAAAAATGAAATAAAGTAAAATAAAATTTATACAAGGCGCATAATAAGGAATCATCCATTATAACATTAAAAAGAACAACATATCTATATATATATTTTGGGAGAGAAGGTGAATTTAGATTGCTCGTAAGTGGCAACTAATAATTATTTCTAACGTTAATCAATCTTAATTAACTTTTTGAAGCATGCAAACAAAAGGGAAGAATACGAATACAGCAACGAGCATCTTTAGGGAAGGGAGATGCAAAACAGTAAAGACAAGGGGCAAATTTTAAATACCAATCTCCATGAATAAAATAATAAATCAACGTCTATATCTCACCCACTCTTTGTTAGTACATTTTCTAATATCTTTTTTAATGTAA
This sequence comes from Mallotus nudiflorus, assembly GCA_947683625.1. NCBI lineage: Eukaryota > Viridiplantae > Streptophyta > Magnoliopsida > Malpighiales > Euphorbiaceae > Mallotus > Mallotus nudiflorus. The sequence goes on from CANTUR010000486.1 coordinate 624,293, forward strand.
TTTAATTTTGATGATTTGGACTTGGATGATTTTGAGGTTATTATCTTGTATAATTTTATAAAAGGGAAAAGTACAATGGTTTGAAGTTTTGATACATATGGTCTTTGTTTTTTTTTTTTTTTGACACTTTATTGTCATGTATGACAGTCGGTCTATTAATAAATAACAAATAAACACAATAATATCGTAATATTTGCTGACATGGCCGACTCTCAGCCAAATCAGTATTTAAAAAAAAATCTCAGCTGATTGAGTCATTATCCCACAATTCACCAAAAACATCAAGCTTGTAAGTCTTAGCCATCCTACTACTCTCAGCGACTGTTGTTGCATTTACATTCTTGTCTGCATTACAACAAGCATTCTCAGCACCATTCTGATTAGCATTCTTAGTACCATTCTGATCAACATTCTCAAGACCATTCTAATCAACATTATGAACACCTACATTTTCATCAGAATTCCCAGCATTGTTCATTGCATCTTTTCCAGCATTATCAGGTGCAAAGTCACCTACTTTATCAACACTTGCATTCTCATTTGCAATATCAAACTCATTGTTCTCAAAGTCATTGAAACCCGCATACACATCAACATTTTCATAATCATCCAAAATCCCACATTCACTATCCCCTCCATTAGCAGGTTTGGATTCATTTTCACTAAGGTAAAGGGCATGTATATAAACAACTGGTCCTTATCATTAGCAGGAATCCCCATATTCACTGGGTCAGAAATTTCAACAACGTAAATTTTTAAGATAGGTATCCCTTGTTGTATTCCAACATGAATTTCAAATCTTTTTCTTCTGATATCTCTTCAATAGCCTCATTGCCGCTTACACCCCAAAGTCTGTACCACATCCTACAGCCTCTTTTGTAACCCTATGATCTGCAGTACCATTGCAACTCAAAAAACGATACACAATCTAGGTTGAAATCATCCATTTTTTCTATTGTTCAACCAGAATACACCATTTCTATATTTTCAAGCCATTGTCCCTCATGGAAAATCCTCATATTCACGGTACCCCTGCTTACAAAAATATACAAAGTATGCATAGATCAAAATTTGGGGCAAAATATTATCTTTTTCAATATTTAACATTAATATAAAATTAAAGGGAAAAAAAGCATTCAGTGACCCTCACAATCTAGGTCATGATCATGACTCCATGTGACTAGTGACTTGGAACAACCAATGAGAAGAAACCAACCATTGATCCTCACGGATGAGGTCACGTTCATGAGAATAAGTATCACGATGGCGATCATATTGAGCCATGATCGTAGCAATTGTTCGCAGTTGAGATAGTGGCACTTCTCCAACAACTATTAGTTAACTACAATGGCTATAATTTCAAGCCTCGCAATCGTGAGCACAACCGTAAGTTTATTGTAATTAATTGAATAATATATTATTTATTATATAATTTTAATATTAAAAATATATATTATTTTTATATTAAAATATATATTTTAAATAATATTTATTCAATGATAATAAATTATAAAAAAATATGAAATACATATGGTACTTTAATCAAATGCCAAAAACAATGATTTTTATTCTCTTTTGTTTTATTTTTTTTCTTTCTTTTTTATTTTTATTCTCTTTATTTTTTTCTTCTTTATTTATTTTTCTATTTTTTAAAAATTTTATTTTTTTCATTTTTCATATTTGTTCTTTCCTTCTTCCTTTATTTTTTTTTATTTCTCTTTTTTTCTTATTATGTTTTTATTTTTATTCTTTTCTTCTTCCTTTCTTTTTTGTCTTTAATTTCATTTTATTATTTTTTATTTCTCTTTTTTTTCATCTTGTTTCAAAATTTTTATTTTCTCATTTTTTTCCTTATTTTTTTCATTTTTTTATATTAGTGCATTAGCCAATATATACTTTTTGAAATTTTATTTCATAAAATTTTTTTGTTCACTTTTTTTTATTTTCTCTTTCTTTTTTAATAAATTTACTATTTTTTCTAGATGTTAATTATTTTTAATTTCAATAAACCAAAATAAATACAAAATTATATAATCCTATAAATAAAATATAGTAGTATCATTAAATTAATTTTTATTGGATTTTGTTAAAAGAGGCTAGCATGCATTGCTCTATTGAATACCTTTTTTTATTTTTTATATGTTTTGTTTATTTGTAATTACTTTTATTGGATAGGGTGTTGAAAATGTTGATTCTGTTTCTATTCGTACTCATTCTAGTAGTGGTGGTGGGTAGAATGTGAAGGATATTGATGTGGTATATATTGTTATTAGTTTTTTGTAATTTATTTTTTGTTGCATTCTGGTTTCTGATTTAATTTTATATTCACAGGATGCTAAAAATGATATTGTTAGTTCTCCTCCATAGAAAAGGAAGCACATACTTGTCTATATCTTAAAGTCTCATTTTGTTATTGTATAGGAAACTAAAAATAAATGAAAAGTATATGAAAAATATACCATAACTTAAATCTAAACATTTTTGTTGGAGTTAAATGAGTTGTAATTATTGTAATAGAAAAATTTTAAAGGAATGAATATGTTTTTTATGTTTTTAGTGTTGTTGAGTCATAAGATGATGTTGCGTTTATAATTTGGTGTCGTTTTTGTTTTTTTGTTTTCTGATATCTTTTTATTTAATTTGGTATCTTTTTTGTTTTTTTATTTTTGATACTTTTTTATTTTATTAATGGCGATGTATTTGTATCACATAATTGTTTTGTAAGTTTGTTATATTTATGCAATCTTTAATTTATGTGCAAATATTCCATAGTTGAAAGAGAGTTATTATTTTGATTTTCTTTAAATTTGTTTTTGATTTAATTTTGGTTTTTGATTCATTTTTGTATCCTTTTGGTTTATTTTTGGTTTCTGATTCATCTTTTTTTGTATCCTTTTGGTTTATTTTTAGTTTTTTATTTTTTTTCTGTTTTAGTTTATTAAACCAAAACTAAAATTTCAACACCAAATATTAACTTATTAAATCAAACAGCTAAAGAGAATAGAGATGAACTGAACAACTAAAAAGAAATAATTTAAATAATATGATATTTGGTTTCTAAAACAAAGAAGAGCTCTTACTAGTCAAACAAATAGACAAATCAAGAAAATTGAAGACTTGAAATGAGCTTGTCACTTCGCATCAATCTCAATAACGATCAATGAAAAATCCAAGACCCAAACCCAATGGAATGCTATCTATTTCAGACTTTCCGCTATTATTATGGGAGCAATGGGCAGAATGGACATGACCCTAATGAACTTTATACTATTTGATTCTTGTGAATGAAACAGTCTGCTTGGTCTCTTTATGATCCAAAGAGTTGTCACTATCTCTTGGTTTCACAATTGATGTTTGGAATGGCCAATCCTGCTACAAAGATGTCACATGTTCATGTAATAAAAGTTGAAAAAAAAATGCATAAAAAACATCATATAGCAACACTCATCAATCAACTACATCGTTAAAATAGTAATAACTAACTACAACTATAAAAGTTGTACATGCATGCATTATCTTTTTACTGAAAATTAAATTAACACACAGGAATCATATGCTTATGCTAATATATACATTTTCAATTAACATTTTACTTTTACCCACTAATTCAATTACAAAAAAATTCAAAGCTTGAAGTTTTTGCTTTGAGAGACTTCGATGGATTTAAGAACACTCAATTGTCAAATAGATTGGTCAAAATTGTTTGATGCACAAACTCTAGATTGCCTAAAACACCAATGTTTTTGTCACAATTTGAACCCCTGAGGGCACGTGACTGGTATTAGGGAATAAGAAAGTATAAAACTTTTGAAACCTGTAGTAAGCCTAAAAGAATTATCACAACAAAATCAAATCACTTTTAAAAATTTTAAAGAAAATTCGGTAAAATTTCCATTGTACCACGAAAAAACCAAAACCTATAGAATAGAAATTAACACTTCCAAATATTTTCCCATCAATATTACTTCGTAACAACTCCAATAATCCATCACAAATATCAATCTCCAACACAATAAAATCCGTCACACAAAATATATACTCAACACATATATTATCATAATAATACATAAACTCAATTTAAACTAATCAAATTACAAATACATTTATCAAATGTTCAACTACTACTGCAGTGTCTAGATTACAAATATAAGACAATAAACATTAACATGACCTACATAAAATAACCGGGAAAGAACAAGTCTGTTGCAAACAAAGAGAAATTTTAATCTAACTATGAGATCCTAGGAAAAATAAATTGAGGGGAATCAAATCTCACTGAGTGAATTAACTTTATAAAATGCATGCTAATTTTAAAACAATTATTTAAAACCTTTAAATCCCTTAAATGAATAATTATTTCAAAAACCTTTTTTTAATTTTACCAAAACTATTTTTATAAACTACCTTTCAAGAAAGTAATATAATATTTATAATAAAAAAAACCTTTAATGGAAAATCATGGTAAAACCCTAAACCTCAATTTTACTAGCCTTTCTACTTGCTTAGTCCAAATGACTATTGGTCCCATAAAGAAAACTCAACCAGGGTCTAGACATAGTTGGTCTCTTATACCAATTATTTACTGGTGCCCAAAGAGCAAGCTCGACCAGAGTCCAACTAGCAAAAACATATATAACCAAAGAATCTTACTCAACTAAGGCTTAACCATAAACCTGCCCAGAGTGCAAAGCACAACTAAGGCTCCCAATTCACAAATCTTGCCCAAAGAGTCTCACTCAACTATGGCTCATAATCAACCATTGGCTAACTCATATATTCACATCAGTGTGCACACAGTTCTGGTGACACCCACCAAATAGCATGTTCTACCAATTTTTCTCAAAACATACTTATCATAAATAATTAAAATAAAATGAAATAAACTAAAACAGCTTCTCAAAATCCCTGGCAACAATATAATCAACGTATTATGCTTATTGTAATATTCATATTCTCAAAATCAACTAAACCAACTAATGCATCTTTTCAAGAATTATTCTCGAAAATAAATTAAAATAAAATGCAACCAATATAAATGCATAATCTCCAAATGCTTAACAATATTAAAATAAATAAGTAAATCGCGTATGTGATAAAATCCATAATCATAAATAAATTCATGTAATCAAATTTAATAATATATTTATTGCATAAAAATCTTCATTTATAAATAATTGCAACAGACATCTTATAAAATTAACTCACGGGTTGAGCATGCTGGCCGACGTGTCCTTGGCCACCTAAATGCTACGGCTCCCGCTCTGTAACTATATATAATAAATAATATTTATTTAAAAACATGTTTATGCATAACAAAATAAAATTCATAAAAATTCTTCAAATTCCCAAAAATTATAAAAATCAAGAAATTTATGAGATAGGCTTAGGAATATCCTAATTATGACTTTTAAGGATAAAGGAATTTATGTCCAACAATATGATCAATTTAAATGGAAATTAAGGAATTTCCATCGCAACCTTTTAGGAATTTATTAATCAAAATCTATAAAAAATTAAATTAAACTCCATTCATGGAAATTGATCGCTATAATTTATATTATTTATTAAAAATAGTTTCATAATTATTTCTAGGTCGGTAATATTTACCCATGGGATTTGTGTGGGACCCACCAAATCTCACCAAAAAACTCAACACTTAGATAAACAAAGCATACCAAAACGTTCCTTACAATTTATAAGACACAAGTAAAGCTTCAAACCATCCAAATTAGGCACTAAATTACAAAAATGGAAATTCAATCGAAATTACCTAAAAATATTCGCCAAATATTCCACAGGTGCATATCATACATGTGGTTAATGTCTATGGACTCCTGACGTCAAGATGAACACAATTGAATCAACCATATTATCGAAAAACTGCCAGAACAATGTAAAACATAAATAGAATGTTGAGTGGAAAATAAAAATTCTGCATTGTTTCAAGCCACCTCTCACAATGATCACCACTAGAATGAAGAGGATAAAGAAATGAGTCTGTTTTTCAAATTTGAGGTCATTTGGGTGTTAAACGGAAGAGAGAAAAAGTATTGGTACTAAAATGCAATTAACCCCCAAAAACAAGTTTTTCCCATTGTTCTCCCATTTCGCGAGTATAAAAAGCCACATTGCCACATCACTAAAATTCTCTGTGGTTTTATATATATAATAATACTAATATTAATAACAACACTTATGAACATAATACAATAATAACATTAACAACAAGGATCTCAATAATAATAATAGTACCAATAATAACAATAATATCAATAAACAAAAAAATTAGGTTATTATAGCTTTAATTATAAATAATTTAGTAGAAACAACAAACAAAATGCTTAAATTATGTCTCCTTAAAATGCAGATGGATGAAAAAAAAATTAGAAATTATTCACAAGATGTTAGAGATAGCAACTTGAGATACCAATCATAATTATAAGACTTGAGAAAAGATCTAAAAACAACATGCAATAAAACAAATGATAGAAAAGAATACAAGCTTACCTTGTTTTCCAGTAGCTAAAAAAAAAATTATTATTATTATTATTATTATTATACTTGTTGGCAAACTAGATTCTCTTCTTAATAGATGTTAGAAGCTCGAGCTTCAGTATTTCCTACCCTTCATTTTCATAATCAGAAAGAGGACCCAGACCAAGAACTTCCTCAATTCCATTCTTTCCAAGCCTCACCTGGAAACTATAAAGTGTAAACATTACTTACATTAATAGACAAAAAAAAAAGAAGCGATAGTAGCATGGCCTTTTCGAAAAGTTATGCTCTCAATTACCGAAGCGATTGTTATGGGCTACAAGAAGAAAGAAGAAGAACAAGAAGAAAAGGATTATAAGAGACTTCGATGTGAGAACAAGAGACACCATGGAAAAGGGGGAGAAGTTTTTTTTTTTTTTTGCATTTTGTTTTTTCTATTTTTCATCATTTACGTGTTATGGGGTGGGTGAATATTTTAAGCATTTAGGGCATGTGGGTAATTTAGAAAAATTTGGGGTATTTTAGTTATTGAGGTCATTTTTTGGGTATTTTAGTAACATCCCTAAAAATAATTTAGTAAAGATCCCTAAAAATAACTACGAAACTAAATAAGCCCATTTGAATGGACATTCTCATTAAGCTCATTCATCATCCATCCAATTGGTATATCATCAACCTCTATCCATATTACAATATGAACTTACACATGCAAGATCACAAAAAAAAAATGCGCCCTCTTTTTTTTCCATCAAACATCTTTTTTTCCGCATAGATTCATTGATCTTCACCTACAGGTTCAAAGAACCTGTAGGTGAAGATCAATGAGCCTGTTGCAATTTCATTGATATTTACCTTCAAGTTCATTGACCTTCACCTGCAGGTTCATTGATCTTCACCTACATATTCAAATTGATTTTTTGTTTCATCTAAGAAATGTTGCTTGGAATATTTCTAAGTCTTCTAAGGCCACAAAGGTAAATTTTTTCAAGGCATTTCAATTCATTAATGCTACTTAGAAGACTTTGAAACCTTGGACTGTAATACCCTATATTTTATTTTATTTTAATAAAAGTGATTTCCGAAATTGTATTATTTTATTATTTAAAATGACATTGTTTGTTTTTATCATCATCATCATCATCATCATCATTATTATTATTATTATTAAACTACATTATTTGTATGGATATTTTATGTATGTATTAAATTATTTGTGTGTGTGTGTGTGTGTGTGTGTGTGTGTGTGTATATATATATATAGGTATATGTACTATGTGCATGTGTGTGTGGTGGAGAATTAATGTGTAATATTAGAATATAATTTTTTTTTTATATAAAGTAAGATTATTATTATATATATATACAAAAGTTAGTCAAAAAAATAAGACATACGGGTCAACATTTTTTCTCTTTCCCCTACATTTCTTTTCTTTCCCTCTCCCCTGCCATTTTCTTCTTCCTTGTCTCTGTTTTTCCTTCTCTTCACGCGACCAACCAGACCAAGCCAAACCACCACACCTCACCACCGAACGACCACCAGCATCTCCCTCTTCATCTGGACGTTGGCAACTGCTGGAGGAGGCCATCTGGAGCTGTTGAAGTCACACACAACAGCAGCAGCAGTCCTCTTTCTGCCATTGACTCTATTTTTGGTGAGTTGATGGGTTAAGGGTAGTAGTTTTTTGGTTGATTTATGGTTGATCTCAGTTGATTTCTGGTTGATTTCAGTAATTTCTGGTTGGTTGTAGTTAGTTGTCAGGTTGATTTTTAGTTGTGTAGGGCTATTGTTAGTTGATTTAGTTGATTTTGTGTTAATTTAATATTTTTGTTGATTTTTATTATACTTACTAATTACCCAGAATTTTTTTAATTATGTGGTTAATTTTTTTGAGTTGATCTATACTTATATTAGTGGATTTAAGTTAATTGGGGTCAATTTTGGTTAAGAGTATATCAAAATTAATTTAGATTAATTAAATTGATTTTTATGAAATTTTTGTATATTTATTTAGGTATTTTAAGTTTTATGTATATTTTGTTAATGTGATTAATTAACTATTTTTGGTTGATTATTGGAGTAAATTAGTGTTAGTATTATGTTAGTAATTTTAGTAGTTATAAAATGATTTTGTTAATTTATCCAAATTTTTTTTTTTAGAAAAGTATTATATTATGTAAATTTTGATATAATGAATAAATGGTGTTTTGTAGATATGATAATTAAATGCTATGTTTTAATTGTTTGAGAAAAAATGTGGTATTAAAATAATTTTTATAAATTATTTATTATTTTAGTTAATTAATACTAACCATTTTTGAAAATTTATTCAAAATTAAATTATTTATTGTTTTGTGGTTTGAATGAGTTTTTAATTAATATTTTGGTATATTTAATCTAGATGGGCAATTATAGTTGGAATTTGTCTATTTTTATATTGGATATTTGGAAAGTTAAATTGTTATTAATATTATATTATTATTTGAAATTTTATTAAATTATGGTGAAAAATAATTTTATTTAGTGTTTTAAAAACTAAACAAATTATATTTAGTAGTTGCTTATTATATTTTGGTGAACCTCGGTTGGGAATTGTATAGTCTGGAGTCCCAACCCGAGGTGTTGTGCCACTGTGAATTTTGAAGTGTATTTCTTTGCAAGATTGACTCTACTTCGGTAGAGGGATGTCCATTTTACACAGAAAACTCTACCGAATTTTCGGTAGATTTCTCGTAAAATGTAACATCGAGTCAATCCTAAAATTTTTATTCTAAGTACGAATTGAGTCTTCCTTAGAAACTCTAGAAGTTAGGTTTCTATTTTCTGATTGTCATTTCCTTTTCTATCTTTTAGCTGCCCCTCCAGTCGCGTCTACCAGTCGAGGTCGGACACGACGTGTCAGAGGAGCACCTTTATCTCGTAAGTTAATATTTGATTTGAGTGTCGGATTTTTAATTTAAATTATATTAAATTCTTATGAATTTAATTTTATGAGATTCTAGTCAGCATTATTCATATAATCTTGCATGATTAAATTTATAGTTCTTTTATTGTATTTTATTTATTTATCTATTTTATTTATTGTAATTTTCATTGTTTTATTTATTTTCTTTTATTTTTTTTTAAATAAACCACGGTAGAACGGGCTACCTGATGGGTTTCATCAGGACCGTGTGCGCACCGGTAAAATATGTGATTATTTAATTATATTACTGGGGCCGAAAGTCTGGTGATGCTTTGCTCTCTGACACCGCCAGTAGTATAATAATTGCTTATTTAATAAATACTGGGGCCGATGGTCTGGTGATGCTTTGCTCTCGGACACTGCCAGTATAATTTTAATTTATATTATTAAATCACTGGGGCCGATGGTCTGGTGATGCTTTGCTCTTGGACACCGCCAGTGATATTGGATTAAGAGATATGACTGCGGCTGTATATTCTAGTGATGCCTTACTCTCAGGATCCGGTAATCTTGGATATAAGTGAGTCATATGACTGTTAAAAATTTATAAATTGGGTTCTACCAAATTTTTATACTAAAATGATTTTAAAAGATATTTAAATATTTATTTCTTCTTTTAAAAAAAATGGATTTATTATATGTATATGAAATGGTTAAATAAAATTATATTATATTATATTTCCATAAAATTTATTTTAATGAGGTTTTCAAATCACATTCATTTTCTTTATTAACTTGCTCAGTGAGGTCTGACTCCCCTCAATTTATTTTTCAGGAGTTTGGGAGTTTACTATTAGGCCTACTTCTCTTCACCGTGTAGCTTCATTACCGGCTATTCTACATAGGTCTATCTAGTTATATTGTATTTACTTTCGTGTACCGCAGTAGAGAAAATTGTATAACTGCATATTTATTCGAGATTTAATGTACTCATAACTTATGTATTGAGATACTATTTGTATAATTGATGTTTGCTTATTTTATTCGATGTACTAATATTATGGTTTAAATTATATTAAGAAAAATTAGTTTGATAATATGCATTGAGATTTTATTATTTATTGTAAGGTTTTAAAGTTAAAATTCTGTGATTCTTCCTTAAAAGCTTACTATGGGTTTTAATAGCTATATGCTTTCCCATTCCCTAGTGCCGGTCACGTGCCCCTGGGTTCGGGTCGTGACATGGACATTGGCTCAAATCCATCTCAACAAGCGAAGTGAGAAATCCAATTGATGGGGTAATTCTTCTATTTCAATCACTACTGGGTTTAATTTAACAAGCGAAGTGAGGCATCCAATTTATGAGGGCAATGTTGTTAATGCACTTTTCTCAAAATTGAATTCAACAAGTGAAGAGAGACCTCCAATCGAGGAGGCAACTCTTCTATAATAGACAATGCTAGATTCAGTTTAAGCAGTGAAAAGAGGCATCTGATGGTCGATGGAAGTTCTTGTACTGAACTTTCAATAGATTCCTAATTGATGGCAGTTATCACTCTCATTTTATACCAATTATAATCTATAATTTTTTTTCCAAATACTTTATTGAGGACGATGTGGTTTTATATGAAGCTTCAACTGATAGAAGATTTTCAGTGGTTGCTTACTGGTAAATAAGAAGAAGAAGACACGGAAGAAGAAAAAGAAGAAGGAAGTGTGAAAAAATACACTAAAACACACGTGTGAAACCTAGAAGGCACATATAATATCATGGATAGGGGTCCATGATATAATTTGCATCATCCATCAACCTTAGCTTACTATTCTACAAAACAAAAGATTAGCCGCAATTCCATAAAAAGAAAACATAAAAAACAGCAAAGTATAAACATCACACAAAACTATAAAGAATGTATTAAACCCTAAATCATGGCATTCTATAAGACAATCTTAAATCCTAGTTTAATAATTAATTACTAAGTTAAAATAAACACATAAGTAATTTAAATTGACATCACATATTATTATGGACATAAAAATAAAGCAAGTCAACATAAATTAGGGTTCTTGATTCAATAGAAATAGCTTCGAGTTGATCATCTATCCACACAAGCATTCAACTCAATGAAGAGCCAATCGCATGTACGACCAAATGATCGTCTCCGCAAAACAAAACACAATGTTGAAGTAAAAAAAAAATCCTTTTTGTATAAATTCAATAGCAATTTTTACTAAATCAAGATAAAAGCCCTTTTTAAAAGGCTATTTTAAATCATAGAACAAAAAAAGACATAGAAATTATCATAAATTAGAAAATAAAGAAGAGGTAAAATTGACACAATATGACATTCAAGAAGTAAAAATAAAATGATTATAAAAAGAAAGAAGAGACGGGATATAAGAGAATACATTAAAAAAAGTAAAAAATGAAAACTTTTATTTATTGAAATCAAGAAAACCTCACAATTACTATTTAAATCTAACCAATTTTAATTAAATATCTAAAATCTTAAAAATAATAGAGCAATGTTAAGCCTTTTTTCTCTCAAAATTCTCTCCATCAAAAGTCCTCCCAAAAGCTGTTGTAGTGCTATACTTACAGCCACAGAATGATAAATGGAGATAATCATCAATTTAAATTTAATCCCTTTAATTATCTCTTAAAATAAGATCTTATCTAATTTTAGGATAGAGTATTATCTTATCTAGATTTAGAATAAAATTTTATCCTATCCATAATATGATCAACTTAATCCTTACAAGTGATAAACTGAGATTTTATCCTTATCCTCTTTCTGGAAATTCTAATTGGGCCACAGCGGGTCTATACACCTTGGGCTCCATTGCACTTAGTTTACTGAGCCTTAGTACAAATTATCGCCACACTGCTATTTTACAAGTCTTTCCATTGTTTGATAATCATCATCGGGTTGTCAATTCATTCTTCAATATATATATTTAGGTTATATACATATATATATATATATATATATAGAACCACTTGCTTAAAAAAAAACTCTTAAACACAAATAAATGGGTTTAGTTAGATACATTAACAATCCAAAAAGAAGATCATAATATAAATTTTTGCAGGGCTCATTTGCAAGTATTATATACAATCAACTTTTTCTCAAATAATAACCGTTTTATAACTGATGTACCTGGTATTAGGGAGGTTGGTTTGGGTCAATTCTTTAAAGAAAGAAAAAAGTTAGTGCAACCCAGCTATGCCAAGTTTTATTGCCATTCTGCGATGGATTTCCAATTTTCTTGTCAAATTCCATTTCCTTTTGTGTTTGGTTGAATTGCAATTTATCTCATTTTCCAAGTAAATTTATAATAGAATAATTTCTCATTTTAGTTTGTAAGCAAATTTTATGTTTGAAATAAAGTATAAACCTTTAATTTATTAGTCAGTTAATCTTAATTTGATTGATTTTTTCATATTATTGTTTATGTGATGAATAACTCGATTTTATAGCATTTGCTAAAATTTATTATTTTTATGATACATAAGTTATCGGGAAAATATTATTTTCATCCGTCCAGGAATCTTTAACCAGTGGCTAAGGGACAGTTGTCCTTTTATAATTGGTTAATATGAGTTCTAATTTAATTCTATTTTAACTTGTTACCTCCTGCTTTTTTTTTAAAAAAAAAAAGAAGAAATATCATTAAAAAGAATCTCAAACAAAACAAATAAAGCAACAAAAAATTGAGGACATTCCTCATTGGAGAATAATCAAGTTGAGTTGAACTGAGTTTTGATTAGCGCGGACTTGATTCATTTATAAACGAGCTGAACTCGTTATCTTACATGGTGTTCATGAGTTGTTTGCGAGCTTAAATGAACTTAAACAAGTCTAAAAAAATTTTAAAAAATATAAATTAGAAATTTAAAAAAAAATTAAACAACTCTAAAGAAATTTTAAAAAATATAAACTATAAATTAAAATTACATATTAAAAAAATAAACATAATTATTTATTAAATAAATTACAATATATTTTAAAAAATTATGATTTATTCTAATAGTATTTTTGTAAAATATTTTTTACAATATGAATTTATATATTATATATCTAAAATCAAATTACTAAACATTAAAATTACTAACTGACTCACGGGTTTTTATTCAAGCCTATTCGTGAGTTTCACATGCCGAACTTTATATAATTTGAACTCGACTCATTTATTAAACGAGTTTTAATATGTAAGCTCCAACAAGCTTTTATCGAGCCGAACAACAAGCTGCTCACGAGTGACTTGACTTGTTTACACCCCTAATTCCTCATAAACTAAATAACAATCAGACATAGAATCAGTAGTCTGTACAAGGACAAGAACGACTTAGTTTGTTGACCGTGAAACAAAATTAATTTTGCAATTAGCAAATTCTTGAAGTAAACACTTGCAATCTCTGATAATCAGACCAAAACATGAAGAGTAAAAAACATCACTATTAAGAGCCTAAACAAGCCAAAGACGATCCAGTCCTACCTCCACTTTATGGAATCCCCTACCTATAAGCCAGCTCAACGCCTCCCTACAACTGAGAGCTTATGCGACTGAAAGAGCACATCTGCCATGAGAATTAAACTAAAGAGCAGAAACAAAACATCCATCACTATCCTTAATAATACAACCCCCACCAATACGACCTAGATTAGGGAATAGAGTAGCATCCATGTTAGGCTTAAAAACACCAGCCTGAGGCTTCTTCCAACGGATATTATTGCCACCAGCTGATGACATATGTCCTTGAAAAGATAACTGAGCATTATGCCATTGAACTAAAGAAGAACTAGCAGTTGTAACAATCTGAATACTAGAATACTGAACCTGATTCCACATGAGATCATTTCGAGTGGCCCAAATCTACCATAAAATCATAGTTAAATTGCACCACACCTTTACCGAGAAATTATCAACAATATAATTCCACCAGTCAATAAAATCCTGAACTTGTCCACCTATACACCCCACCTTTGAAACACGCCAAATATCTCTAACTGATGGACAGTCTACTAGTGCATGAAAGATAGACTCATCAGTACCCTAAAATCGAGGACATAGTGACAACAAATCAACTACTCAATTTCTAAACACGTACAGAGTAGGCAAACAAACTTTACAAGCCCTCTAGATCATATTCTTCACTTTCAGAGGGACATGTAAGTTCCAAAGCTGCTTCTACTTTATTACAAGGGAGAATTGAGGCACATCGTAATTTTCATCAACAAGAATAAGATACGCACTCTTAACTAAATATACACCTTTTGGATCCCAATGCCAAGAGAGAATATCATCAGTACTACGATAACTCAACAGAATGTCCAGAATTAGGTTAATATCTCTCTCTAAGAATAAATCCCTCAACACATCAATGTGCCAAGCCATTCTATCAGTACACAAAAGAGAATGAATTGTAATAGATGTTATACCTTCAGGAGCAGTTGTTTCAATGAAAGGATTGACGTCGTCTGGAAGCCATGGGTCAGAGAACACCGACACCTTTTACCATCACTAATTCTCTATTTGACACCCTGTTTAATAAGAAATTGAGAAGCCATGATGCTTCTCCAGGAGTAGCTAGGATTATTACCAATAGTAGATTCAATAAAAGAGCTCCTAAGGTAGTATCTTGCCTTAAGGACCTGAGCAACCAAACAATTTAGAGAACTAACCAAAAGCCACCCCTAATTTCCCAACATTGCAACATTAAATTCATGTAACTTACGAAAGCCCAAACTGCCACCAAATTTATGGATGCATAATTTATCCTAAGCTGTCCACTGAATCCCCTTGCTCTTATTACTCTGAAGGCCACCCCACCATAAACCATTTATATCCTTCTCAATATCCTTGTAGAGAGTTTTCGAAAGAAAAAACACTCCAATTACGTAAGACGATACAAATTGTGCCACAGTTTTAAGAAGGATTTCCTTACCTGAATGAGAGAGGTACTTTTCATTCCAGCTACTCAACCGTTGTCTTATTTTGTCTCTAATATAAGCAAAGACAACCTTCTTGCTCTTCCTTGCCAATGAGGGGAGGCCTAGGTACTTCTTTTGAGTAGGCGACATAGAGACATTAAGAATCTGACACACCTCCAATTTCACCCCCTCCTTGGTATTCTTGCTAAACAGAATAAATGATTTTTAAAAATTTACAACTTGACCAGAAGCCTTCTCATATATACCTAAAATACATTTGATATAATAGCTTTCATTCCCATTTGCTTTAAAAAATAAATAGCTATCATCCTTGAAAAATAAATGAGACACAATAGGCGTCCTATTAGCAATTTTACAACCATGTAGCTCTCTCTTCCGTTCACAATCATGAATAAAAGAAGACAAACCTTCTGCACATAAAATGAATAGATAAGGGGAAAGGGAACCCCCTTGTTTCAATCCCCTCTCTAAAACAATGGACCTATATCCATCCCATTCAAATTAATCCAATACTTAATAGAGGAGACACATAGCATGATAAACTTAATCCATTTTGCATGAAAGCCTATTTTAACCATCATCCTACACAATAAACTCCATTCTAGGCGATCATATGCCTTTGACATGTCAATTTTCATTACAGCCTAACCCTCCTTACCTTTTGTCTTTATTTTAAGATAGTGTCCTATCTCAAACGCTACAAGAACATTGTTTAAAATTAACCTCCCTGGAACAAAAGCACCCTAGCTTTCAGACACAATAGTAGGCAAGATTAATTTCAACTGATTGGCTAAAGTTTTAGACATCATTTTATAGACCACATTGCATAAGGCAAGAGGTCTTAAGTTAAATAAACTTTTCGAATTTTTCTTCTTAGGAATAAGTGTAATAGATATACTATTAAAATCTTCAGGTAGAACATCATCATTTAAGCACTTCTAACAAATATCCACAACATCATAATCGATAACATCCCAAAAGTGTTGGTAAAAACCCAGATTCATACCATCCGGCTCCAGCGCCTTACCAGGGTGCATACACATCACAGCTTCTCTGATCTCATCAACGGAAAATAAATGAACTAAGAAATTATTTTATGCCTTAGAGACGCTACACTACACTACATTAAAAATAGGGTGTCCCCTACACTACTAGAAGATATGAAAGGGAAGAGAAAAAAATCAACAATATGATCCTGAATGCCCTTCTGATCAGTAACCAAGTCACCATTTTCCTTTTTAAACAATGAATAAAATTCTTCCATTTTCAAGTAGAGGCTGAACGGTGGAAAAAATGAGAATTTTAATCCCTAAAAGCAAGCCAATGTTGCTTTACCATTTGGCGCCAAAAGGAATCATCCTGATCCAACAAAACATCCAATTGCTTCTGAGTCTTAATGAATTTACGAATAGAAATTGAATCCCAGCAAGATTGTAAACTCCACAGAAGTTTGTGATTCAGCTCTATGAGAAGACGGAGCCTATAATAAAACTCGGCACCCCAGCTCTGAAGAGTAGAGCCACAAAGTTTCAAATATCCCAAAAAATCATAACCTATACTGTTACGCCAACTATCTGAGACAATGCTACAACATTGAGGCTCTTTTACCCATGCATTTTCGAATCAAAATTTCTTCTTAAGAAAATGAGAAGAACCAGACTGAAAACCTAAGAAAATAGTTGAATAGTCTGCTGTAGGAGCTTGGACGTTCTCAACATAAGCATTAGCAAAGCAGTTTCTCCAAGAGCCAAAAGTAAGACATTGATCTAAACATTCCTCAACCCACATCATAGAACCCTTGCTCTCTTCCCATGTAAATAGGTGACCCACCATACCAATATCTACCAACCCACAATCATCAAGCACATCTATGAAACAACAATAAGGGCATGAGGATAATTAAAGTGAACTCTCTTTTCATTTTGGGAGAGAAGATCATTAAAATCACCTATACAACACCACTGAAGAGAGGATTTATCACACAAATCACGAAGACAATCCTATGATTCTTATCAGTGAGATCTCTCCGAGAAACCATAAAAATAAGTTAATCTCCAAGGACTCATCCCTTGGATACTAACAGTAACATCAATGTGATTTAAAGAAAAATTTAGCAGCTTGGCCATTTAATTCTCACGCCATAATAAAGCTAATTGAATAATACCTCTGGAATTTTCTACCATAAAAGAACCTTCAAAAACTATTTTGGACTTAACCTGAACTGTTTTGTGACCTGGCCTGATAATATCTGAACTGTCCATAGGCTCCCCAAACCTCGATAGTTCCAACTTAAAGTAGTCATTGGGCTAAGCGGGCTTACTAAACAAGACCTGCCTCTAAAATTTTTTTTGGGACAATTGGGCATTATTAATATCAATATCCTCACCACCAAGCCTAGATTCATTATTAACAGTAGCCTTTACCTCATCCTCAATACAATGATGTTTTTGTTCAAGTATGACAATCCCTTCATCATTTCCATAATTTGAATTTCCCTCCCTGTCCATAGTAACCATACTAGTCCCAGTACCACTAAACCCGCTAGTGATCCCTATAATCTCACCATTAACCTTTATCAACCCTTCATCAATTCCTTTTCCATGATCACCTTCTATACTAGCATAATATCCTTCCATTTTTATATGAGTACTTTCGTTATTACTGTTACCTTCCCCTACACTACTGCCGGTAGAGCTATTTCAGAGCCATCTTTCTCCTATGCCACCAACACCCTTCTTCTTCCTATGCCACAAAAAATAGAATTTAGGAAGCCTTTCATACTAAAAAGTGATCCAAACCCAAGAACCACCAGCCTTATTTATCCGCATTTTCCTCTTAAGTGGCTGTTAAATATCAAACTGAATCCTCACATACATATAGCTTTTCCAACCACCACTGAAGTTATTAAGATCGGATTCTAGAAAAGAACCCATATAATTGCCAATCTCCTTACTCACTCTCTCAGACATGAGACCACAAGGAATGCCAAATATCTGAATCCACTTCCTTATATGGAACAGTTCCACCTCTGATGGTTGTTCACCCTCTTCTAAATGTTTAGCAATAAGAAGATGAACATCAAACGTCCAAGGACCACGTTTAATAACCTTTTCCAAATCCAATATATGGAAAAACTAAAACAAAAAAAGATTTGGTTTCAATTCTTTTACAAAAACTCCTTTAATAGGGTGCCACAATAAGGTCATCATATTTTTCATTGATTCAAAATCATTCAGTTTATTTGCTAAAAAAGGCCCCACCATCGCCAATTCAAAAGAGTCATCAGCCGCAACTCTATCTTCGCCTTCATCTAATTCCAATCCTCCCGATGCTTCATCCTCTAACATTAGAAGAGCACATTGATTCTCAATGGATTTAGTAGTAGCCATGACAAGAAAGAATAAAATCAACAAGGAATTCAAGCAGAGAAAAACCTTGTCAAGAGACAAGATAGACCACTTTTATATGAGGGTTAAAAATGATAGAAATAAAAACTGCTTGTTGCCCCCCACTTAAACTTACACGTTGCCTACCTTTAAATTTAAAGAACTTTCTTTAGTTATTACAAGTGTAACTAAGTAACCAAAAATCAAAAGAATATAATTTAAATTATAGGTTTTTTTTTAAGGCTTACAGCTCTTTTACATGAAATAAAAACAAAACCTATTTTTTTTACTTTTACAACTTTACAAGAAATCTGAAGCCACTCTAACATTTAAAAACACAACAGTGACTTCATAAAAAAATAATAATAATAATAGCGGCACTTTTTAAATTTTTTTTTCTATTCAATTTCCTTTAACTTTCAAGTTATTACTCTTTATCTATTTAATCATGTTAATTATGTGAAATTTTCTTGTATCAATTCTTTATAAGCTATTCTTAAATTGTTGTCTTTAGATATCTCTTGTGGGTTTTTATATGTAATTAAAAAAAATTAAATTGAAATATCTATAGTCTAATGGTAATTGTACCATATTTGCTCTCATTATAGGATGGATAAATTTTTTAAGAGAAAATTACCACTTCGATAAATTTTCTCTCTCAAATATCTAATGATGATAAAAAAAAAAGCTATTAACATCATAAAGAACAAGCAACACTATCGTATAGGAAATGATTGATTGAATAATTGTATGGTTAGTTATATATAAAAATGGGTTAGATAGCATAGTCAATAAAAAGATCATACAACATCAGAATATGAAACAACATCAGGATATGGAACCACATCAAGGACAATTGTTAGATATATATTAATCTCATAAGTATTTAATATTATATATATATATATATATATATATATATATATATATATATATATATATATATATATATATATATATATGTGTGTGTGTGTGTGAGTTTGAATATATAACTTCTTTTCATATAAAAATTACCCCACTAACTATATTTTTCTAAATTCGCCATTGTCTTTAACCCTTTTTTTTTTTAGAAAGTCTTTAACCCATTTGATTGTAATGTATTAAGTTAATTTATAATTCTATTCTTCAAAGACAATATTTTAGTTTTCTTGAATGACATAACAAGATAAGAATCCAACCCTTTATATTTTAATGTACTAAGTTATTCAACTTAATTTTGGCTTCAAAGACAGTAGAGAAAAAATACCATTAGAAAATCAGCCTTTAATTTCTTTTTTTTCCCCCTAGAAAAAGCCTTTAATTTCATTAGATAATCATACATAGTTGCAAATTGCAAAAGCAGACAGAAAAAAAAAATAAATAAAAGATCATACATAATTAACGTATCTTTTGCTTAAGGCTACCTCAATCCCTACTAATGCTAATCGCAACCTATATTTGTCTATACTAATTGAAAATGACCCTTTTGGTATGATTTTTTCATGATAACTTAAAGCTATAATGAACACTTAAAGCGTGGTATCATTGGCCAAGTGGAAGTGCCTAACAAATTTTTGGGTCACAAGCTGAGAATAAAGTTTTCAATTTTACCATCATGAAATTGGCCGACTATCTGTCTTGAAGAAGCTTCGAGTTGGTTGAAGGATAACGGACATGCAAATGTCATTATAGAGTTGGATTTAATGGGGTTTTTTGTATCTGACTTGTCTGAAATTGGGTGTGGTATTCAGTCCTGTCTGTCTATTTCTCAGCTTTGTCAAAATGTTTCCGTTAGCTTTGTTAAAAGACAAGCCGACCAAATTGCTCGTGCTCTTGCAGAAGTGGCTCGGTCGAATGCTTGTTTTGGTGTTTGGCACGAGGCTCCTTATTTCATTACAACTCTTTACTTAACGATGTAATTTCGTTTTGAGTAATATTAATGATAAAAACTCTTCGTTGGTGTCAAAAATACAAAAATAATATTAAAAAAAACTGTCACAAAAATAAAATCTCTAATTTGTTAAAAAAATAAATTTAATATATACAGTTGTATTAAATTAATTGTTAAAATATTTTTATTTATTTTTATAATTTTATTCAGATTAAATTAAATTAATTAAAATTTAATAAATTTTGGATGCTTATAATTTAGGTAAAAAAAAAACTAATGTGTAGTGGATAATATGTGTATTTTAGAAAGATGTGCACCTTGGTGCTCTTATCCATTAGTTTGCGTTGTATTAGTTTAAATGGTGTATTTGTTGTGGTATGATTAAAAGCAGCCCTTTTAAGACCCATAAGATAATTATGGGAATATTCTTTTTTTTTTTTACCAAACTATGGGAATATTCTTTTGTGTTGAGTACATGACATGAGACATTTGTTTCATTCTATAAATGAGATGAATTAAAATATAAAATTAATCAGTAAGAACGTGAGCAATTAATTGTTATTTTTTAAAAAATATATAAAAATTCATAACTTAATTTATAATAAGTAAAAATAATTTTATATGTTATTTAATTTTATATAAAAATTCATAACTTAATTTATAATTTAATTAAACATATAAAATTATTTTTACTTAATTTTAAGGAATTAAATAACATATAGTATATTAACATATTTAATAATTTGACATTTTATCAACTAAAAATTAATTTAATTACTTAATCTTGGAAAAATAGACAGAAAAAAATATAGCATAGATGGTTGCATGTGAATGAAGGACACAGACACAGAGGTTGAAGTTTTTCAATGATAGCAGACTCTCTTGGCGTTAAGAAAATGTAACTAATTTGGACTGCTTCTTTGTCTTCATCTTGTTTACATTTTTTTCCAGATAGGGTTGCCATATGCTACCTAAAGCCACCTCTAAGAATCCCTTAAAATGATCAAATATTATTTTTGGGATCAATGGCATGTCTAAACCTGAATTCATAAAATATTGCTAAATAAAAAGAAAATTAAAGTTACCAGCTGTAACCATGATTTTATATTTTATATATATATATACTAGTAAACAATCATATATTTCACACGTAAAAAAAAATTATTTGACTCGTGATATATGGTAAATAAATAATTAAACATATTATTTATTGTTGTTGTTCTAAATAAAATAATAGGGTTATTTTTATCTAACAATTTGATATTAATTTAATATAGTTATAATTCATTATAATTTTTGTAAATATTTTATTTAAATAATTATATGATATTACTTCAATATTTTTATAATTAATTTTTATTAACTCTAGAACTGATTTTATATAAAAAATATATATATTATGATCATAATTAATCAGAAGATAATAAAAACATCACTAGTTATTTGTTAATAAAAATTTTAAAATAATAAAATTTATATTTTTTTATAACAAATTAAATATTATAATCCTATTGAACTTATAATTTATTATAATTTTAGCAAATTTTTTATTTGAGTTATTGTAATATCCCGAATTTTTAAATATTTTTATACTGTATCGGGATATGCAGTGTTAATAATTTTTGTATATATATTTATGATATTTTATGAGTTTGTTGTTTGTTTAAAGCTAATTTTAATTATTTTATATTATTTTAAGTACTTTACGTAAAATTTTTTCGGAAATTATATTTTTGGGGAAATTGACACATAAATAAATTAATACTATTGAGTAGTTTTATGAATTTGCATGAACTCATATATAATTTTAAAATGCTAAAATAAAATGTATATATGTGTATTTATTTAAATTAATTAGAGCTTAATTAATTTCCTTAATTTTATTATTTAATTTTTGTATTAATTAATTTTAAGTTTATAAATTATTAAACATATTAAAATATGTGTGTGGTGTATATTTAATGTGTGTGAAATTTTATATTATTATAATATATAGTGTAAATATATATATATATACATATATACATAATTTTTTATCAAAAAATCAAAACTTTCATTTATTTACAGTTTTATCCCTCTTTCATCTTCTTCCTCCCAAAACGTTTTCTTTCATTTCCAGCCACTTTCAAGCTGGTTTTCTTCCTGTTACTATGCCTCTCAGCCTTCCTCTTCTACCTCCAGCCATTTCCACCACCTAAAACACTCTTTTCCGGTGAGTTTTGGCCGAATTTTCTTTAAAGAGCCAAAAATCAACTTAACTCCGACCAAGCACTTTCCGGCCATCAAATTTGATTCCGTCAGTCTCTATCTTCTCCTTGAGCTCTGGTGAGTGTGATTCCAAGCTTTGTTTCACTTGATTTGGTCTAGAATTGCTTAGGTTTCAATTTCTTCAAATCAGCCATTTTGGGTTTCAAATTTTTTTTAGCTTCAATTTGATTGATTCATGAAAACTTCCTTCACAAACTTTGTTCCTGGAAGCTTAATCTACATGCTGTAATTTTTTTAGAATTTTTAGAATTTATTTTAATTTTGGTGAATTTTTGATTATTTTATTATTATTTTCTAATTTTCGAAAATTAATTAATTAAATTATGAAATTGTGTTTTATGATGATTATAGGAGTTGAAATGAATTATAGAAATTTATTTGTAATTTTTGTGAATTTTTATGTATTTATTTGGAATTTATTAAGTTTATGTAATTTCGAAAAATAGGGTTAATTATGTGTTTAATTGAAATAAATTGGTAAGTTGAGTATATTTATTGATATTATTGAATTATATGTTGAGAAATTAATTTTTGAGTAATTATATAATTTTGGTGAATTTTTGAACATTTATATTGAATATATATATATAGGGGTATTTTGGTAATTTTATACTAAATTGGTTAAAATGTAATTAAATTGGTTTTAATAGTTATTTAGGGTATAAAAATGATTTCTGCAAATTTTTAGTATTTTTAACTAATTAAAACTATTTTTCGTAAATTATTTTCAAATTATATATAATATACTATTTTTCTAAATAAATGGATTTTTATTGATTTTTAGTATGTTTTAGGGTTAATTATGTAATTTGGATTGATAAAATGTATTTTTATTATATAAGGGTATTTTCGGTATTTTATAAATATTCTATGTATTGTGAACCTCGGTCGGTGAATTGTAATTTGGAGTCCGACCGAGGGATTTTGATTGTAATCCTGTGTTTATTCTGAAGTGTATTTCTTTGCAGAACCGGCTCTACTCTTTGAGTAGAGAGATGTCCGTTTTACAGGGGAGGTTCTGCCGGATTTTCGGTAGAATTCTCGTAAAACGTGATGTCCGGTCAAATTCCTATTCTAAAGCTGTGTCTAAAATTCTAGATCGAGTCTTTAGAATTTTTATTAAATTTATTCTGATTTCATGTTGTCATTTGTTTGTCTAGCTGTGTCCAGACCGAGGCCTAACGGATCATGCCCGCCGAATTTGTCTCGTGGAGCGCTAACATGTGAGTTATTATACTGTATATATATGCACTGCATATAAGGTGCATTATTTAGAATTTTTCATTTTCATTGTATGTTTTAAAAAAAATGATTTAAATTATAATATTTTTGGTATATCTAGGGTTGCATTCTTATATATATGCATATTAAATAATTATGCATGTTAGTTTGATATATGCACATTAAACAATTAAGCTTAGGTTTAATACATTTGAGTAATATACACATGTTTTAAAATGTACACTTAGATATAATTATTTTATTAAATGATTAGTATACTTTAGGTATAGTTTCAGTAGATTTTAGGTTTATTCTTAAATAATTGCATGTTAAATTATAAACCTACACTTAAATTATTTTTAAGTTTATTTTTGGTATATTTTTTATTTATTTCCGAATAAATAAATGTTTTATTATTAAATTAAACCTAACACATTAGTGGTATATTTAGGGTTTATTTTTGATATATGCATGCTAGATAATTAGGTTTATTTTTAGTATATTTGTGAATATATGTTAAACACAAACACGTATTTAAATGAATATTTATGCATAAATGATTTATTAAATGATTTGAGTACTTAGGGTATATCTTTTGCATATTTAAGTATATTTTTAAGATAATGCATGTTATATTATTGTTACTCATTTAAATTATTTTTAACTATATTAATGATTTATCTTTAGTTTATTTCATATTTTATTTGACTATATATATATACCTGAAATATACTGGGTATATTTTAGGTATATTTTTGGTATATATATATATGGTTGGTTTTACTATTATGAATATTGTTCTACATTAATTATTTTTCGAATGAATGATTTATTCGAAGTGAAGGATATCAATAGAACGTGCTTCCTAGTGGGCAGCACTAGGACCATGTACGTACCGGTACGATAGATAAGGATTGAGTGAGAGTTAAAATTGGGTGATTATAATTGATTTAATTGATTTGACTAAGATTAATGGTATGTTAGATAGTGTGATTGCTGGAGCTCGGTTGACTAAGTGTCTCAGGGCCAATCACACTGACAGTCAGACTGTTGGAGCTCGGTTAACTTAGTGTCTCGGGGTTAGTCTACTGTCCATAAGTGAATTGAATGATCTATTGGGTTGATTGAGATGTGAGGTGATGGATAATGTGATTGCTGGAGCTCGGTTGACCAAGTGTCTCGGGGCCAATCACACTGACAGCCAGACTGCTGGAGCTCGGTCGACTTAGTGTCTAAGGGCCAGTCTGCTGTCCAAATTGGAATAAGTGTTCTATTTGGAATCAAGTGAGCCTGTATGGCTAGAGTGATGACGGGATTGTTTGAGGTTGTTATTATTTAGGGTTCTATGGATCCTTCATGAATTAAAACCAACGTTTTCTACATTTAGTATATTTATAAAAGCAAAGTTTGGCATTCGTGTGAAATGTGTGTATATACATATATATATATATAAGAATGTCTGATTGTTATGGTTTAGTTTGCATGTATATATAGTATAATAATTCACTCAGTGAGGTCTGACCCCCCTCAATTATTTTTTTCAGGAGATTCCATATCGTCAGACCTTAGTTGTAGAGTTCCTCGCCGGTGTTCTTCAGTCCCGACTGTTTTATGCAAATGTATATTCTGAACTTTGAATTGTATTCTAGAAACTGCAGTAGTAGTGTCAGTATATTGGAAGTGTATTATTTTGTTTGGATATTAAATACTTTGAGAATTTGTATTTGAACATTGTACGAATATGTATTCATTTATAAAAGGATTTGGAGTATTTATTTTATATATTGATTCAGAAAAATTTTAATTTGATCATACTTTTATATAATTATTGTATGA
This sequence comes from Mallotus nudiflorus, assembly GCA_947683625.1. Taxonomy (NCBI): domain Eukaryota; kingdom Viridiplantae; phylum Streptophyta; class Magnoliopsida; order Malpighiales; family Euphorbiaceae; genus Mallotus; species Mallotus nudiflorus. The sequence continues at coordinate 650,229 of CANTUR010000486.1, forward strand.
TTTTATTTTCTAAGGCTTGCTACGGGTTCCGGATTCGAAAGAATTTCCGTTCCCTAGCGCCGGTCATGACTCCTAGTTTGGGTCGTGACAGCTATAACACTTTATTTCTCAATATTTTTAATATTAATACTTTTATTAACACAAAAATTGATTTGATGTAATTTTTTTAAGTTCAATTAATAAAAAATTATAAATATTAATTAATTTAATTTTAACTCTTTTATGTTAAATTTTATAAAAATATGTAAAAATGATAATTTTACTACTTTTCTTATAGAAAATATACTTTCAAACAAGTTATATGCTCTATTTTTTATTATTAATTTTTAATCTATAAAAATATCTACTTTTAAAAAAATTATATACTTTTCATATTTTTATAAAATTTATTAATTTTAATTTAAATATTTACTTATTAAATTTAATATAATAAGACTTATAAAATTATGTTATCGATTGTGATTTATATTAGATAAAATATAAGTAGACCTAATTAAAATAGAAAAATATTTATTTTTAACAAAATTATCACTAAAATTTTAATTAATTTAATTTTGTTAGAGATAAATAGAAATTAACATAATTAAAATAGGAAATATACTTTCAATTAAATTATAATTATATGTTAGTTAATTTTATTTTTATTAGAGATAAAATAGAAGTTAACCTAATTAGAATATGAAATATACTTTCAATTAAATTGGAATTACATGTTAATTAATTTTATTTTATTTTATTAGATATAAAATAGAAGTTTAATTATAATTATTTTTTAATTAAATTCATTTTTTTAGCTAGTACCAATACCACAAGGGTATAGAGAGGGGGGTGGAGGGTTTGAACCCTACTCTTTTCAAACTGGATGTCCACACCTTTTACAACTTGGACTACTCATGGGAGATAATTAAATCCATTTTAATTTGAGATAAAATAAAAATTAACTTAATTAAAATAGAAAATATACTTTTAATTAAATTAGAATTTTTGTTAGAGATAAAGTAAAAGTTAACCTAAATAAAATAGGAAATGTATTTTCAATTAAATTAAAATTATATTTTAGTTAATTTAATTTTTTATTAGAGATAAAATAAAAGTTAGCCTAATTAAAATAGGAAATAGACTTCCTATCATATTAAAATTATATTTTAATTAATTCAATTTTAGTTTTCTTAGTAAATTACTAAATTATCTAATTTTAAAATAATAATAAGTAAAAAAAATCTCGTAATTTTATTTGTCCCCATTATTTATATATATATATAATGACTTACGTATAATTTTAAAGGATATTTGTTTTAGATATTGGGATGCAACTATTAACTTTTGAATTAAATAGATGGTCATATAATTTTATATTTTATTATAATTTTATTTTAAAATTTTATTTTTTTAATTATCTAATTTTAATTTGTGTTTCACATAAAATATCCTAATATTTTTTAGCCTAGAGATGGGTTGGTACCATTCAAAAGGCAGGTATAAAAGGGGAACAGTTCGAATCCCCCTCCTAAGTAGTTAAAAAAAATTGAAATATCCACATTATATATAGTATTTTTAGTTGACAGAACATATTATCAATTAATATGGGTGGTAGAATAAATTTTAGGATAATTCGAATGAATAACAAGTATAAAAAAATGAAAATGTAGCATAGTATGAGATTATTTGAGTACCTTCTTTTAAAATTAGCATTACCTAAATCTAAAGTAATGTATAAAATGAATTATTTTAAAAGAAGGTAAAATTAATGATACCAAATATAAAAAATAAATAGAAAATAGAATTGATAAAAATTAATGAATTTATTAAATTTATAATTTAATTTTTTAATTTTAAAATATTGGTAACAACATATGTAACCATTGAAAATTTAGTAAAAGTTGTGATTTTAAATTTGAAATTTAAAGAACAATAATTTTATTTTATTAAAATAAAAAGGATTAAAGTATTAGTTTTTACAAAACTTAGGGAGTAAAATGTGTAGTTTGCATAAAATAAAGGGAGTAAAATGTCCTATTCATTAAGATACTAATGGAAAAATTAACGAAAAGACTTAAATATTAACGAAATTAAAATTAAGGGATCTAAATGTTCAATTTTCAAACAAGACAGATGAAAGTTTAAATTAAAACAATTCTCAGGAAAATAAATGTAATTTTCTCAATATAAATTGATGTTAGGTAACTAAAAAATAAATTAAAATGATGCCAGTAACACCTAAAACTTCTTAAGTTATCTTAGGTACATATACATTTAGAAAATGTACACATTCATGAATATGTCTGATGCATAACAATTGAAAATACTTTTTTTTTTTCAAAAAAGTATAAAAGAAAATACAACAAATTTATTTTTTAATCAAATTTATTAATGTCATAAATTCTATTTAATTAATAGAGAGGCAGACGAGCTAAATAGTAAATGTTAATAATACAATAACAGTGCTTTTTAAATTAAATAAAAAAATAATTTTTAAATTAGTAATGACCAAAAACGAACTATGTATAATATGATGATATTTTTAGAAAAAAATTAATTAGTAAATGTAGGTAGTTTTGTATTTTTTTGCATGCCATTATGGCAGCACCTCTTTCTTAGGTTCCTCCCCAACTGCTATTATCAGAGTTCGCTAACAATTATTTTTCTCTTTTGCAGGATTAGGCCCTAGAGCTGGAGCTAATAGTAGGGATTACTTGCACTATCGACACCCCTTTCCTTGCTATAGCAAGATGGGACCCATGTCGAGTTTGGAGGAGGCCAATTGCTTGTATATACATCCATCATTAGCAGTTGAACACTCTCGCACACAACAAGGTAAGTACTTGCAAACATAATTGTATTTAGTAATGCATTTGTTAATCAAATCCATTTACTTATCTATTTGTTCTTGTAGTTGTGCCCGAATTTGTGGGGTCCCCAGGTTAGATGGTCTCAGGCTATAATTCACTCAATTTCGCTATCTCGAAAGAGGGTACTACTCTAAGGGCCTGACTGTAGAGTTTGGTATCTCAATGAGAGAGTCCACTAGTGGCAGATAGCTGCTCGAGTGAGAAGACCGCCCCTCGCTCCTCCTTGATAAATTTTCTAAGCACACGAGTTAGAGGGAGACGAGTTTCACTAGGCCTTAGCGGGAGATAATGCTACTGATTACTGTAAGAGGAGGAAGTCTTGCTACATTAATTTTGCCTGAGCTCATCTCATACAAAGGGTGCCTCTACCTGCACCTGCACTTCAAGTAAACATACAATTCTATTAAACACATATATTTTACATTCATGCTTGTGGATACCATTTCCTGATTTAATTTTCATCCTTAGGCACCAGTTTGGGCATAAACTCCTTGTTCTAGGCCTACTACACAAGAGAGGCCTCATCAATGCCCTCGTATCATACCAAATGGTGAGGGTTCCTCTTCTGACGTACCACTTGCAGTAGAGCCTTCTAGCTCTCGATCCCAGATAGTATCTAGTAGGCTTACCACCACTTCTGACTTGCTGACCCGGTGCTGGGTGCCTTTAGGTGAGCTCTCTCGTTAGTTCTTAACGTTAGACATGACCTTGGAGCCAGCATTCTTCCCGAAGGCCACTACACATATGAGTTCCTTTCTTTCGAGGTCCTATTCTTAAATTTGACTTAATAGATGGTTAGTTCTAATTAATATATTAATTGTATAGGTACCTTGAGATTAGGGGGAGTATATATACCGGTAATTGAGGCCCATTGGGATTTCTTGATGCAAATGACACAACAATGGAAGGTAAAAGAAACTACACCTTATTTCTACATGTATGCATGCTTTCATGATTCTTACCTCTCATTGTGTCTTAACAGGACAGAGATAGTGCTAGTTAGGCTAGGATCACTACCCTTGAGTGCCAGTTTGTTGCTCTCCAAGTCGAGGGTGACAAGGAGGAGGAGGCGGCTGATGAGCAAGCCGAGGATAGAGCTGATCTTGTTGATGCTTCCGCGGATGACACTACTGATGAAAAAGTTGATGAGTCTAGGGATGACGAGTAAAGGGGATACCCGATATAGTATTATTTTGACTGGAGAGATGTTTGATGCTTCGCACTTATTGCTTTATTACTATCTGAGCGGACTTTTACTTTAGCATTTTCGTATCTTGCATTGAATGACTAGGTGCAAATTTAAATTCACATTTTGGAAAAATTCTGAATCAATCATGGGAATTTTTTTATTACTAAATAGCTTTTCTTCTGATTTTGCATGTATAATTCAACCATTTTACATTAGTATAAAGATTAATTCCTTCTATTCAATAGGTGTCGCCTCTTCATAGAGGCATCGCCTATTTTTAAAGAGGTGACAAGTAATTGCCTCTTCACACAGAGGCGTCACCTAATCATAAAGGTGAACACCTTTACAAGTTCAGTCTGCAGCTATAAAAATCTCTAAATCTTTTATAAAATCCTTAATTCCCATTCATGTGAATTCTCCTCATTCTCCTTGTCTAGGCAGTACCTTACCCCTCCAATATGACTAAAAGAAGCTTGAAACAACTACAACCAATTCTAAAAAGTCTGGATGGCAGCTCATGGGCTATATTAAAAAAATTTCACCTATCCATTTTTTGATCTCTACATGCTAAGAAGACCAATTTCCCATTTCTCCATGTTGTTACTCAGTTTTGGGATTCTCAAAAGCATGTCTTTCGATTCAACACAATGGAACTTTGCCCCCTACTGGAGGAATTTGAAGCTATTTTGGGCTCTCAAATGGATTCTACTTGTTAGATTGTAATTCCTACGGTTGAAACTCCAGATTTTCACACCATCAAATACCAAATGGCTAGGTTGTTCAATATGTCCCCTTAGTCTTCTCTTCGCCATATATTTGGTAATGAAGTTCTAATAAGCCCTTTTCTCTCAAAACTATTGTGACTATAAATAACAACGAGGTTCATTAGCCTCAAATGATCACCCTTTATCTATCTGCTCAGTTTCTACTGGTTTCCCCTTTCGATAGCTATGACCTGAAGATTCTTTATATTCTAGAAAAAGTGGAAGCTGAACTAAACCCTTTCCCTCTTATTCTGGTAGAAACCATCATTGGTCTTGACAATTTCTCTAAAACTAGGCGATTCTCTAGGGGTACCTTTCTACTAGAGGTGAGCTTCTCTCTTGTTTTTTATTATTTTTACCCATTCATCATCCCTATAGGCTTGGTTATAAGAAAAACTAAGATTGCTCAAACCTCCTAGAGACATCGTGCACTATAGGGCTAAGAATTATCGTACTATAAGACTTCACCCCATTCTAAAGGATATTCAGAGCTGGTTTTCTACATTCCCTGACACTTTGATTCAGTGGATGTGCCTATGGTGGAGGTTATAACATATGACCATTCGGCTTACACCTGCTGTGTCTCTCTAGCCAATCTCCACTTCGTCACTTTCTACAATCCTGCTCAGCTTTGTATGCAATACGGGCATAAATAATGGATCATAGATCTAGTGCATAAATTTGAGCCAGGGCCTCTTTTTCAGAATTTTTTAGATAACCTAGTTGCTATGTGGCCTTGTAGAATCATTCAGAGGTTCATTGACTACGATAGAGATCAGTTTACTGATAAGCAGTACAAGACATGGATTTAGTTACAGCAGATAGAGAAAGATGGATTTAAAAGAAATAAAAGAATAAAGGCTTTGTAATCATTGAGTGTTGGGATATTTAAAAAAGAAGTAGATAAAACTAGTTTATAAAATTTACTCTTTTATATGCTTTTTATGAGGCAGAATTTTCTTTCTAGTTAAACCATGTGTAATAAGCGTTTAATGCAACGTTTAATAATAATAAAGGCAATCCATTTCATTTAATTTAAGCACAAAGCGACTATACATTTTGCTTCTTACATATCTTTTGTCGTCAATTGGCTTGTCCTTACAAGTTTTTCTCTCTCCTTTTACATGTCTTTTACTTTTGGATGAATCACCCTTTTGGGTTTTTAATCCAGTAAGAATTTTTACTTTTTTATTTTATTATCTCTAACTTTTACCTAGGCAGCCTCTTTTGAGGTTTTCTCTTTAATGAGATTTCATAAAAAGTATTTCTTGAGGTTATCTAAGTTAATGGGCTCTCTGAACTCATTCCCTTATAAATCAGACAAAATAGCAGCGCCTTGGAAAATAGCTTCTTTACTTAATATGGACCTTCCTAGTTTGGCTTGAACTTTCCTCGTGGATCAGTCATGATTGGTATAGTAAGTTTTAAGACCAAGTTACCCTCTTTAATATTATTTGGCTTAATCTTTTTATTATAAGCCCAAGCTATTCTTTTTTGGTACAATTGAGAGTGAGACATATCTCTCATTCTCTTTTCATTTAGTAGTGTCAGCTGTGCTAATCAGTTTTCAACCCATTGATACTCAAGGATTTTGGATTCTAGGAGAACCCTCAATGACTAAATCTCGACCTTAACAGGCAATATAACTTCACATCCATACACCAAAGCATATAGAGTAGCTCCCGTTGACGTTCTCGTAGTGGTCTTATTACCCCATAATGTGAATTTTAGGTACCTTGTCTAATCTTTATAGTTCTCCAGTATCTTGGCTAGGATTCTCTTCACATTTTTATTTATCGCTTTTACTGCCCCATTTGCTTGTGGTCTGTAGGAAGATGATCTGTGATGTTTAATTTTATATTCCTCTAATAAAGTGGTCATTTTTGCTCTAAATTAAACACCATTATCAATGATGATGTGATGAGGCAAGCAGTATTTACATATTATATTCTTTTTTATGAACCTCGCCTTCTATTTTGTTCCAACAGTCGTGAACGATTCTGCTTCAACCCACTTAGAAAAGTAGTTCATTGCTACTATAATATAGCGATGACTATTAGATGCCTTCGATCTTATCTCACCAATGATATCAATTCCCCAGATGGTGAAGGGCCATAGAGAAATTAATATTTGAAGTTCCATAAAAGGCAAATGGCTCACATCACCATACATTTGGCAATTATGGCATTTCTTTATATACTTCACGTAATCTACCTCCATGGTCAGCCAGAAATATCCTGACGAGTTATCTTCTTATTGAGAATTATTCTGTTCATATGCGGTCCTTACACACCCTCATGAACTTCTTCCATGATTCTCCATGCTTTATTCTTATCAATACATCTCAAGTGCACTCTTGTTAGTATTCTCTTGTATAGCATCCCGTTATGACTGATGAACTGTCGAGATACTGTCCTCAACGACATTCTCTCTTTTCTATTAGCATCATCATAGAGTTGAACCATCTCGAGATGATGTTGTAGGTCATGGAACTAAGGCTTTTCTATGAGGTCGATTGACATTATTCTGATTTCCTCATAGCAAGGAGTCTGAGACTTCACCAGAATAAAAGGCTTCATTTCTGCCTATTTTCCTCTTTCCTTTATTGAAGCTAGAGTAGCCAAAGCATCTATCATCTCTTTCCATGGAAAGTGCATGAATCTGCATTGGCTGAAAGATAACAGAATTATGGTCGAATAATCCTAGTATGATCTCAGCTTATCTTCTTTTACTTCCTATTCTCCGGAGATTTATTTCATTACCAGTATTGAATCTTTGTACACTATAACCTCTTTTTCCTCCACATTCCTAAGTGCTTCCAGATTAAAGATGCAGGCTTCATATTTAGCTTGATTATTAGTGACTTTGAATTCTAGTCTCTTTATCATCAGAATTATTTCTCCTTTTGGTGAAACTAAAATCATGCCAATGCCAGCTCCTCTACTATTAACTACTCTATCAAAGTACATTTTCCATGTCAGGATCTCTATTGCCCCCAAGTGCTCATCCAGGAATTTCAACTCCCATTCTTGTCCATTATCTACCGGATTCTAAACCAAAAAGTTTGCCATTAATCTTCCTTTTATGACCTTTTTAGCCACATAATCTATACTAAATTCAGTAAGCAGGACCAACCATCTGGCTAATTTCCATATAAATGATAGGGTCTGTTGGAGATATTTGAGAGGTTCATGCTTAGATATCGCATGGATTTTGTAAGACGGGAAGTAATGTCAAAGTTTCTTCGTTGCCCAAATTACAGCTAAGCAAGTTCTTTCTACTAGACTATAATTAGCTTCATATGGTAGAAGCTTCTTATTCATATAATACACAACATGCTTAACTTTTTTCCCCTTCCTGAGCTAACATCACATCAATTGCATCCTTCTTTATTGCTAGGTAGAGAATTAAAGGCTTACTCGACCTCGACGGCTGCAGAACTGAAGGATTCATCAAATACTGGTTAATAGTTTCAAAGCCTTACTGACACTTGTCATCCAAGATGATTGGTTGGTTCTTCTTTAAAAGCTTAAAGATTGGCTCATAGATGGTGGTCAGCTTGGCTATAAACTTACTAATGTATTATAACCATCCAATAAATCCTCTGACTTCTTTCTCATTCTTTGGTGTGGGTATTTCTCTAATCGCTCTCACTTTATCTGGATCCACCTCTATGCCTTTCTGACTAACAATATGCCCTAGCAGCTTTCCAGAGGTTACCCCAAAAACACACTTTTTTGGATTCAACATAAGGTTATCAAGAACATTCACTCAATGCTCTACAGGCTACTAGTTCAAGTTCAGATCTTTTGGTTGTGATTTTACTGGTGTGGGTATGGCATCAACAAAGGAATTGAGGACTTATTCCTCTGTTAAGCTGGTTTTGATCATCAGGATTCGTGGATTAGGTGGTAGGACATTTTGGTAGTTGGGTAGAGGGTTATTATGGGTGTTTGATTTTCTAGTTTTAGGGTTGGTTATTTTATCTAAATCAATCAAATCTTCAGCCTCATGTTTCAAGCGAGTGCAGTTATTGGTGTCATGCCCAATGTTTTAGTGGTATTTACAGTATAATTTTAGGTCAGCATTTGGGAAATAAGGTCTTTTAAGCAAGGGTTATAACAGGTTATTTGCAATCAACTTCTCTAAGACTTTAGAGAGAGGTATTCCTAAGTTAAAAAAACCTTTAGGATTGTCTGACATTATTCATTTGTATGTTACTGCTTGTCCCAATTCTACTACTAGATCATATCCCTTCTCTATTTATAGATCTTCCATTGAAGAACTTTTTCTCTTATGCCATATCAGATTCTTTCTTCACCCCAAACCTATATAACTCCTCCAAATTTTGAATTCCTAAATTCTTCAGCTTTTTAGAGAGTGGGAGCATGCTCCCTTCTATTACTATTACTAGTTGATAAGATTCTGAAAGGTCGGTGCTTTATTTGTACTAGCTTTGCTCTCCACTTGGTCAAATAATTTATGAAGGATTCATTGAATTTTTGCTTCACATTCTGTAGATCTCTCAAAGATGCCTCCATCTAAATGTTGAGACTATATTACTTGATAAATGAGACACGTAATCGCTCCTAGTTAGTTTGGATATAGGATTCTGAAGTATAATACCATTTGATGGGTGCTCCTTCCAGAGACAGAGGAAATTATTTTACAATTTGTGCCTTGGTTAATTCAATTATCTTCATGTGGGTCATATACTGCTTCAGATGTAAATGGGGATCCTCTATACTAGTAAACTTCTTTATATATGGGAATTTAAACTTCCAAGGGAGGGGGTCATCATCTTTATCCAGACTTATATCAGAGTAGCTTATCGGGGCATGTCATTAACTGCATTTGAGCCATAGTCTTGGTCAGATTCTTAGCCCAATCAAGTTTTTTTACATTTTCTATAGTGTCTGTAGTCATATTCTATCTGGCTATAAGCTCTACTATTAAAGTTTCCTAATCATCCTCTCTTTCCCACCTTTCGGAGTCTTCAACATCCAGATTAAACAGTTATGACTGAGGTGCTAGTGGTTAAGGTACTGGTGGTTCTTATCTAACTGGTTCCCTTATTTAAGCCATCATCTTCTCATAATTGCTCGGGTTTGATCAGCTATCTCTGCTTTCAATTTCCCTAAAGGCCTCAACATTAAACTCTGCCATCTCAATTTCTCTAGAAATCCTAACCAGATAGCCAGTGTTAGATCGCTTCCAACTGAAAGACTATTGTGGATCTATGTCTACAATCACTGGGATAGAAATATACATAGCGTGTATGCATGAGATGCAAGCTTATTAAAAATTAAAGGGAAGGAATTAACATATTTACATGTATTAAAGAAATAAAAAAAAAGCTCTCAAATGGTATCTCCACCTTTATTTCTCTCACACACATATTTACTAGTGAGTTTCTTACTCTAGGATTGTTGTTTTGGGTTGTAATTATCAATAGGGGATAATAAAACTGACGAATGCAAGATAACTCTTAAGAAGGTATAAACAAGTGATAATTTCTTTAAATAATTCCAAAGTCCATTTTCAATAGCCCACCTTGTCAAGATCCATTTGAAATAGGTTAAAAATAGGCATGAGAGCCCTATCTTGGCAAGGTTTGTTAATAATGGACTCGGGCCTTATTTAAAGAACTACTATATGGCATAAAATACATGCATAGTGAAAATTGCTAGGTCATTACATGAATTGAGTCTCAGGTAATAAGCTTCAGCTCCCACAATTATATACCTCTATTACGTCTCCCCGTTCAAGGGTCTGTGTGACGCGGATAAGTACATGTTATGAGTAACAATAATCAAATACTCTACCACTAGGTTTAAGTGAAACACAGACAACAAAGCAAAGACTATCGTCAGTTTATTTAGGACTTGGAGTGCATATTGTATGGAAATGAGTAGTGAATGCAAATTTTGCAAAGGAAATACAGAAATAATCAAAGATGATAAATTACAAAACATTTGGAATCAGTTTCTCTATCCCCAGTGGAGTAGCCACTATAGGTAGTGAGGTTAGGCGTGTGCCCAAGTGTTCGGTAACCATGACACTATGTCAGCTCAAGGCCCACTAACAAATACAAAATAGGCTTGGGCCCAAAATAGAGATCGAGTCGCCACCCAGATAAAAGTTAAGACACACTATACAACAACTAGATTCCATGGGAGTTCTTAGAAGCTATCATCAGAGAATGGGTTTGGAAACTAGGTATGGGCTTTTGGAATGTCCACCCATCCTTGCGGTTGGGATCTGTGTGTGTTTTGTATTTTATTATCTTTGATTATTAAATTAATTCCTTATTTTAACGTGGATTGCAATTGTTTCTAATTTTATATTTTAGTCCAAATTTGCACATTAGTTTCATTTTATACTTATTGTAATGACCTAGTATTTTAAATAAATAATATCATTTTGAAATATGCAGTGTTAATAATTTTAAAATTTATTTGTATATTATTATTGATATTTGCTAATATCATTTATGTATTTTATTCTAAGGAATTGTTTACGTAAAATAATTTATTTTACATGGGATTAATTGATAATATTAAAGTTAATAATAATAATAATAATAATAATAATAATAATAATACTATTATTATTATTATTATTATTATTATTATTATTATTATTATTGTTGTTGTTGTTGTTGTTCTTCTTCTTCTTCTTCTTCTTCTTCTTATTATTATTTCTTCTTTTTCTTCTTCTTCTTCTCACTATGACTTTGCAGTCCATGCCAGAGCCACCCCAGCTTCAACCAACGATCGCCACCAACTCCAGTCGCCTCCAGCTACCATTCGATGTCGCCAGTCGCTTGAAGTCACCATAGAATCGTCGAAAACCGTGAGTGACTGAAAGTTGAGCTTTAATGTCACCGACAAGATTCTGACCACCATAGGGCTTTGGACCAGACTTTTTGAAAGCTCTTCCACCGGTGAGTCCATTTCTAAGCTCCGTTTGAACTCAAATCCTCTCAATTTTTAGTTTATGTGTTTTAGGGTTTTTAATTTTTGTGAACTTGAATATATTTGATTCATGCAATCTTGCTTAAGAAATGTTGATTTTGGTAGCTGTAGCTTCTCAAATATATTTTTTGTGTATTTTTTTGAATTAATTTGAATTTTGGATAATTTTTTATTATTTTAATATTAAATATTGAATTTTTTATAATTATGTTAATTAATTAGTTTTAATGAAAATTTAGTTAAATTAGTGTTATTAATTTGAGTTTAATAATTTTAGAATTATTAAAATAATTGTTGGTGAATTTATATAATTTTTGAGAATATTATTTATATTTATGTGAATTTTGTATTAATGAGTTAATTGTGTAATTTTGTGGAAATTATAGTTAAAAAATATGTTTTAGATGATTTTAGAATTATATAGGTTATTAAACTGATTTTTATAAATTATTTACTATTTTTTAACTAATTAATACTAATTTTTAAAAATTGTATTCAAATAATATATTATTTACTATTTTGGTGATTAAATGGATTTTTAATTAATTTTAATATATATATTAGCTATTTGAATATATAAAAGTGAATTTTTACTATTTTAAGTTGAATTATTGAAAAATTGGATTTTTATTAATATTATGTTATTATTCGAGATTTTTATTTAATTATTGTGAAAATAATTGTATTTAGTGTTTTAATGTTTAAATATATTATATTTTGGTATTTTGAGGATATTTATGGCATTTAATGATTTTTAATTTATTTATTATTTTATTTGTATTTTTTGTGAATTGTGAACCTCGGTTGGAAAATTGTGCAGTTCGGGATCCCAACTCAAGGTGTTGTGCTATTGTATTTTTAGAAGTGTATTTTTTGTGTAAGATCGACCCTACTTGTGTAAGGAGACGTCCGTTTTACAAAAAAGACTCTGTCAAATTTTCGATAGATTTCTCATAAAATGTGACATCCGGTCCGAGTCTAATTTTAAAATCTTGATTGAAACGTGTCATAGATCAAGTTTTCCTTTAGAATTCTACAAGCGTAAAGTTAGAAGTTTATTCTAATATTGTATTTATCATTTGTTTTCTAGCTATGCCGAGATCGAAGCCTATCGAATCAGACCTGTCGAATCTGTTTTGTGGAGCGTAAACCAGTGAGTTATTATTCTTTATATACATTACATGTAGTATGCATAAAAATTAGCATCCATGAATTTCATAATGAAATTGAATATGAATATTTCTTTAAATGTAAAATATATTTTTGGTATACTTTTATTATATTTTCAGTATATTTCAATATACATGCGATGTATATATTGATATATTTCTAATATGCAATCGGTATATTTTGGTATATTTATGGTTTTATTTTGGTATATGTGTAGCTTATATATTTAGAATATTTTTAGTATATCTCTAGTATACAATTGGTATATTTTTTGTATATGATGAGTATATTTTGCTATGAATGGATGCTATTACATTTAAATTATGCATTTTTATTATTTTAATAATTATTAAATTTATTTAAAGGATAGTAGTATAATGTGCTACCTAATAGGCTCCACTAAGACTATGTGCACACTAATACGTTAGAATGTTAGGAGTGATATCATGAGATTATTTGATAAGAGATTTGATTGATATTGATCATTGTGATATTATGGTGAGAGTAGTGTAATTGTTGGAGTTCGGTGGACCTAGTGTCTCGAGGCCAATCACACTGACAATGAGACTGTTGGAGCTCAATTGACTTAGTGTCTCAGGACCAGTTTACTGTCTAAAAAATGGATAAGATATATATATTGGAATTAAGTGAGCCTGTATGGCCAGTGAGAAATTGTGATTGAGGTTGCAAACTATTAAGGTTCTGCTCCGATCCTTCAACCAAAAGTAAAATGTTTTATGCAGTTATTATTATTAAAAAGAGATTTCAGCATCTGTATGAATTGTCTGTATATATATATATATATTAAATACTGATGTTTGAATGCATATGACATTAGAAGGTGTATGTATATATAATATAATAATTTATTCAATAAGATCTGACCCCCTCTCAATTTTTTTTTCAGGAGATCTTAAATTGTCAGACCTTAGTAGTAGAGCTCTTCACCGGTGTTCTTCTGCCCCAGTTATTTTATGAAAAATTTATATTTAAACTCTGATTTGTAATCTAGAAACTGCAGTAGTAATATTATTGTAGTAGTTGAGTGTTGTATCAGAGATTTTTGTATTCGAATGTTTTATGAGATATTTTTATTATATATAATGATAAAAATTTATTTTTATATTATTTAAAATTTTAATTCTGGTGTATTTATTTATTGCATGCGTTTTTATTTTTAAGGCTTGTTACGGGTTCCGAATTTAAAAGAATTCTCGTTCCCTTGCTTCGGTCATGACTCTCGATTTGGGTTGTGACTCTTATAACCCGACATACATTACAAATAAAAATAATAATAATAATTTGCAACCATGCATTCCAAATAAATAGGGGAAGAGATTAAGAATTACAACATTTGGTGCAAATAAATGTAAAATAAACAGAAAGTAAACCATATATAAACAAAAAATAAACTGATTAATTATAAAAATAAAACCTCTCAAGAACCAATTAATGAAAAAATTATTTAGTGATTGAAAACCACCAAATAATCGCTACAACAAATACAAGTTAATCTCATCTCATAAGACAACAACATTATTTACAAAATAATTACCAAATGATATTCAAAGAAAATGAAGATGCAAATACAAAATATTCCAAAAAAAAATCACAATAATCATCACATAACAATATTATTGAATAACAAAATAATAATGCATAAAATCAAAATATAATAAAACAACATGGAAATCATGCAAAATAAGCAAAATAGACATAAAAAATCAAAACAAAAATATACAAGTTTTGATCAAGAAGTAATTTCAAATTGCCTCAACACATAAAGGTGTTGCCTCTTTAACAGAGATAGAGACAAAGACAGACTACATTTCTTAAATTCTAAGAAGCTCTATATTCATCCAAGTAAACAAAGACTAACACAAATATATAGATATCAACAACTAATACTCAATCTTTTATACAATCATGCTTCACATATGATCTCAAATAAACAATAAGACTCAAAAAAACAAGTAAAGGAGTAATGAAATAAAAGAACTTTAAAGCTAAGTAAACAATAAGTAAACAATAAGACTCAATTAAAGTTTTGATGAAATAAAAGAACTTTAAAGCTAAAAAATAAGGAGTCTTGTTGACTTGAACGAGATTGATGCTCTTCACTAAGCCCTCAGAGCATGATTGAATGACTTGGGTGCTTGAAATGTAAAAGAGTCTTCCTTCTTCTCAAGAAAATCCTTTTGGTTCAAAAATCCCCTCTTTCTTCCTTTTCTTCCTCTTTCTTTTTTCTTTTTTCTTTTTTCTTTTCTTCATTTTTCTCTCTATTTTTTTAGGTCCAGAATGTCCTCTGTCCAAAAGTCCTCTTCACCAGAAGCCCCTAGAAGTCCCTTCTTCTCTTTTCTCTTTTTCTTTTTAAATCTCTCCCACTTTTATTCTCCCAATTTCCCAAAAACTCACTCTCACTCTCTCCCCATGCCTTTTCCTCATTCCCTAGACCTTTTTTTCTCCTTTCTTTTCTCTTTCTTGTTTACATATGAAAATGTCCAAACCCAAAGCAAGTGAATCTCCAACTGTTGCCATTAATGTCATTTAATGCTGCAGAGGATGGGTGTGAAGAGGCACTACCTTTTCGATATCCAAGGTGAAAAGGTGTTATCTCTTCGTTGAGGCGATCGCTTCTTTACCTAGGTCAGGTTTAGGTCTAGTGGACTAAGAGGTGATGAACCTTAGGCTTTAACTTATTATTTGGGTTTGAGTTTAGTGTTTTGGGTTTGAATTTGATGTTTTGCTTTTATTACGGGCGATCAAACTGAAAATCAGTAAATAATTTTTTCATATTATGAAGTATTTTTATATATATGCCAAATTGGTTGGCATTTGATGGAGAGTGGAGTGAAACTGCTGCCGGTGCTAGTGGTGGCATGCATGGGCACAAAGTCACAACATTATGCATAAATAATGCCCCTGTGAAGTGTAAATGACAATTTGCACATAGAATATTATTAAAGACATATACACAAATAAAGCTCTTATACCCATGTGATATGTCATGTGGCCCCTTTTTTTTAACGCAAAATTATACAAAATATATATATATATATATATATATATATATATATAAACATTATGACGCAAAATTATACAAAAAAAAAAAGAATATAAACATTATGATATGTTTATGTGTGAAACAATGTATGAAATAAAATGTAAAAGATTTTCATATAAAAATAATTTAAGTTTTAAAATAGAGTTCTACTAATTAATGTATGTATTATAATTTAATTTATTTTTTAAAATTATTAATGTTGAAAACTCATTAAATTCTAAATAATTTAGTTTTATATGAATAGAATTGTAAAAGTACTAAAATTTTTTAAACAATTAATTTAACATGATTTTATATAGTAAGACTTGAATTTAAAATGTTATTTAAATAAAAATAATTTTATATCAATCGATTATATTTTATTATAATAGTTGTTACCTATAATTTAATTTATTAAACGCTATTGTATTATGATATTTTTTTGCTACTTTTATATAAGAAAAATAAATCGTTCTACTTTTTCTTACAACAAACTACAATATTTTTTTATTTTTTTTAATTTTATCATTTATCACGAGTATGGTATTCATATAATATGGGTGGTTGGTGCTATTCCAATTCTTTTAATCATGCAGAGAGTCGTAACTATGCTGAGTCCGCTAAGAATAATTGGTTTGGATGCTACGATATGAAGAAGAGAATATTCAATGCAATTTGGTTTATACCAACTTAAATGTATATGCATGTGCAGTTGCAACACTTTTGAATGAGATGGGACTCCAACCCAAAAAAAAATGAGATGGGACAATGTTAACAATATTTATCTATATTATCCTAACAAACTCAATATCAGGTGGTTAGCGATTCATCAGCAATAAAGATCATAAAATCAAAATTATATAATATTATTTGTATCTAGGGTTTAAATTATTAAATTAGATTAATGATGTATGACATTTTTATAAATAAATATAAAATTATAACTAAAAAAAAGGTGAGTTCTTACTTTTTAAAAATTACTTAATTAATTTTTAATTTATATTCTATTAAAATTACTTAATTAATTTACAATTCTCATTTGATTAAAAATACTTCATTATATTCAAAATTTTCATTTTAAAATAATTCAATCAAAAATATATATTAATTTAAACTACATTTAAATTGTTTATTTTATTTTATTTATATTTTCAAAATAATAGAATAAAGTATATAGTAATATTTAGTCTATGTGATGCGTGAATTAATGACTAATTTTTATTAAATTTTGAATTTGACTCTAAATTTAGAAAAATATTTTATAAGTATAATCTAAATTTCTTTAAAAATAAAAAGAACTTATATAATTACATCATATAAACAGTCAACATTAAGCTGTATTTAAATCAATAAAATATTAAATGGAAAAAAAGGCTAGTTTACTGTGAAGCACTCAATATATATATATATATATATATATATATATATATATATATATATATATATGTATAGAGAGAGAGAGAGAGAGAGAGATTAAAGTATAGTTTACTCAATCTATTTTTAAACTTAATTTAAAAAAAATTACCAAAAAGACTGGCTTTTGTAAAAAGCAACCATGAGAACAAAGCCATGTGGCAAATATAAACATCAACAACCTAATTATATGAAACATCAACATGAAACTTCCTAATATTGGATCTTGGTCTTTATTGCTAGAGTAGTTTTTTTTTTTTTTTTTAGAAATTTTTATTGCTAGAGTAGTTAATGGCATTATTAGTCAAAATGATTTATTATTTTTTGACTTATTTTTTTCTTTTTTATTTATTATTTAAAATTAAATTTTCCATCACTAGTTGAAATAAAAAGCTCAGCAATTATCATAGATTATATATGATGCTATAAATAAAAGTATAATGGGAAAGGTGACTGATTTTAGATTTTTCTTTTTTTGAAAGAATATTATTTTAAACATTTGAAAATTTTCCTTTTAATCAATTTAATGTATTTTAGATTTTACTTTTTAATTCTTAAACAAAAATGCCTAAATTAAGTTTTGTTTAATTATGCTTTTTAAAAAAAAAAAAAAAAAATTTTAAAAGTTGAATCAGTATATTTACTGAATGGTTATACTTGTAAAAGTTAAAATAATAGATTTTTTTTTAACTAGAGCTATTCATAACTTATTAAATTTTGACTTGGGTAGATATATAAAAATGATAAAAATTTCTCCTACTGTTTACATCATAAATCAAATTCAAGACTTCACTTAAGTGAAAACAATTATCTATTGGTTGATACTAAAAGTATTTTCAATAGTATTTTTTAAAATAAAAAACATATTCTAAGTAATAAATAGCATATTAAGAAATCTTACAATATAAAGAGAAAATAATTTTATTTAAGTCAAATGCATTTTTTTATATTTCACTTTTCATTTTATTTTATCCTAAAGAATTTAATTTTAATTTTTGAATATTGTAGGAAGAAAGAGGAAAAAAAATTTTAAATAATAAAAAAAGCTAATAGAAAATAAGGATACATATGAAAAATAGGGGTGAGTAAATGAAACCGAAAACTAATATGCCGACTGAAAATCGAAAAATCAATAAAAAAATAAAGGTTAACTGAATTGATAAATAAAGTTTCGGTTTAGTTTTAAAACCGCTTCAAAAAATAATAGTTTGATTTAGGTTTCTAATTTTGTAAAATCACGGTTAATTAATCAAACCAAAGATATAAAAAAATAGTTTGTTTAGTTGGTTAACCGAACTATTAATATCAAAATTTAATTGTGAAAATATATTTTCAACTTTTAGTATACTAATAATTTATTAAAAAAATCTAAAAAGACTTTTTGATTTTTCAATTGGATTGGAAATGTATAAAATATTGATGTAGTTCTCATTTGGAAGACTTATAATTTATAGAATTATTTTATTACTTGTTAAACATTTATCTTATGCACTTTTAAGTTGTATTAATGTTTGGTTGAGAAACTTATTTTCTATATATTTAATTTTGAAGATTGGTAATTTTAATGTGAAATAAGTTGTACTATATATATTTTATGAATTTAATTTAATGATAGAAAACATGTGGTTTTTTTTTTTTTTGAATTCAATATTATATGCACTAAAAATTATTACAAATAAAAAATTCAAAAAACCAGTATAACCAAACCGGTTTAATTTGTTAATCGATTAGTTGGATAATCAAAATAATTGGTGTGGTTATGGTTTTAAATATGATTAAACTAATAAATATGGTTCAGTTTAAAATGTTGCTCAACGGTTCGGTTAATCAGCCTATGCTCACCCCTAATGGAAAATAGAGGAGTATTAATTAATTTTTGTATAAAAGTGAATTTTGGTTGTCTACATATAGAAAGTTAAATTCATTTTATAATCTATAATTTAGATTTATAGAATGAGTTAAAGTTTTATTTTTTACAATCATTATTTTTAATAAAAATGTTTAAGTTAAATAAAGAATGAATTAAAGATGTTGTAATAGTTAGTGGTTAAAATATAATTTTTTAACTAATTAAAGTAGTTAATTTTCTACCGCTATAGGAGAGCAAAACATGGTGAAATTTGAGCCTATGTTTCACATTTTAATGTCCATATCTTTTGACATAATATGAATCTTTAAGTTAGTATTACTTTGTATTTATTTAATTAATGGGTGCGTTAATTATTAAAACCAAAAAAAAGATTTTCAATATAGTTTTTCATTTTTATTAACTAAACCTATTTTTGAGCAATTGAAAAGAAACATTTGGTCTCCTTAGTACATAATAAATTAAATATAATTAGACAAATTATGTTCGGAAAAATAAAAGTTAACAAGATTCTTCATTAAACCTTTTGGAGACGGAAAAACAAATTTGGTCAACTTTTTTTTTTTTTAATTACTCATACAAGACACTTGTTAAAAGCACGTAATGTGCGGTATTTTACAATTTAATATTTTTATAAATTTCTTTAACAAACATATAAATATATCCCTATAATTAATCGTTCACTCATATCTTATTAATTTTTAATTATTATCTAATAATCTATTCAATTTTATAAATTATTTTTATATTATTTTAATTTATAATTAATCAGTCAATCGTTATTGCATTTAAATTTAATCTCATATAATTAATTAGTAATTTATTATTTATTAATTTTTTTATTTTTAATTTAATAAATTTTAATTTTGTAGGTTACTTTTATATTTTTTTAATTTATCATTAATTAAGCACTTATTATTGAAATTAATTTGAATTTCATATAATTATGTAGTCATTTATTATCTAATTATTTTTATTTATATTAATAATCATTTCAATTTAATAGGTTTCTTTCATATTGTTTTATTATTAACTTAATTGTAAACAAACTGTTTAAAAAAAAGAATAAAATATGAAAATAGTTTTAAAAGCAACAAAAGAAAAATATTTGAAAGTAATTTATCATGTAGAAAATAATATTTGTTTTATATAAATTGTAATAAATTAAAAAGCGTAATAAAAAAATAAAAAAGTAATATAAATTTTGTAACAAACAAATTTTATGTAAACCTGTATAATAAATAGAATTTAATAGAACAAGATATAGAAATTAAATATTTCAAATAAAAATAATAAATTTCGAGTTAAATAAATGCAAAATAATATCCATAAATTAAGATAACATTAAAATTAAAGTTCATTTTAATAAAGAGAAATTATTACGAAAATAAAATAATTTATATTATGGATGTAGATGATTTTGTGAAAAGACTCACAAATTTGAATGATAAATATAAATTAATAAAAAAGCAATCAAATATTTCAACTATAAATTATAGTTGTCAAGCCAAATAAATTATAAAAATATAATTAAAATTGAAAAATTACGTAACAAAAAGATTGTCATGAAAAGGAGAGTTTATATTGTGAATGGGGATGACGGTGGAGAAGGAAGAGTAACCACTTTATACCAAATATGATATTTAACAAAAAAAAATTAAATACTTTAAATAAAAATTATGAATTTAAAGTCAAATAAAAATAAAATAGGGAAGAAAAGAGCTTAATATATTCACATTTTCTTTAAAAATTTTGGTGGGAAACGTAAATTGTAACTATATAAATAATAATTTTTAAAAATAAAAATAAAAATACAAAGATACATTGAAATAATCATAAGAAGAAGAGAACAAACTATTTACTTTTAGAATGTTACACCTAATCATAAAATATTTTATATTTATTTTAAAAATATATTATAAATTTGTCCTCAGAATAATATATTATAAATTTATTTGTAAAGTTTTTTTTAACAGCAACAGAAAAAAATTTTATTATAAATTATAGTACCCAAAAAAAAGAATTGTAGATGAACCAAAATACTAAGTGATAGCTCAATTTGATAAAAATTTATTAAAATTTATATATTAAAATTTATTTAAAAATAAGTGGAGAGTTCAAATTATTTAAAATTTAACTCATAAAATTTATGAATAAAATTAAATAAAAATTTATGAGTTAATTTTTAATTAATTAATAGTTTAATATTAGATACATAATATATAAAATTTTACTTATAATAAATATATAATTAGAGTATAATTATAATTTTTATTAATATATAATTTATTTTTATTTTTTCAATATTTAAATTTAACTTATAATTTAGAGTTTTTTTTTTTATTAGTGAACAACTTCTAAATAATAGGTGACATAATAAAATCAGTTTAAATTTCAATTCGATAATAAAAAAAAGTTAAATTCCAATCAATTTGAAAACTTGACTTATTTACGCTCCTAGTACAAAGACAAAAACTTACGATAAAACACCCAGAAGTGGTTTCTCAATGAGTAACACTAAAGGAGAAGATGAGGCTTTCCACATAGAAACATTCCACTGAAAAAAAACCAAAGTGGAAACAGTGAGATTGATATATATTCCATAATCATTCCCATTCCACAACCCATCACCTTTCCCCAAGTTGCATACGCTCACCAACACATTACTCACTTTGTTTCCTCCTCTTCTTCTTCTTCCTGTGCTCTGCCTTCGCAAACACTCCCACCCAAAATAAATTAAAAAAACACCCAAATAGAAAAAACCACAGTAATTTATAGATTCTCTTTGTTCTTTCCTTGTTTGTTTTGGGTTTTTCAAAAAAAAAAAAATATTTGATTTGTAGATTCTTTACTTTCCTTCAAATCTTTCTCCCAATCAAGAAATTCCCCTTCACCATCATCACTTGCTTCTTCTTAATTTAATTCCCTTTTTTCTTTACCCTCTCCAAGAATTGCTGTCAGGGTTGTTGTTGTTGTGGTGTTTAAGAGTCCGTAGATAAACAGAAAGAATTCAAGAAGCTTGGAATTGGGTTTGGTTCTGTTTCTGGTTTAAGAAAAAAATGGAGAATTATGAACTGGTGAAAGATATAGGATCTGGGAATTTTGGAGTGGCAAGGCTCATGAGGCACAAACAGACCAAAGAACTTGTTGCGATGAAGTACATCGAGCGTGGCCACAAGGTTTTTTTTTTTTTTTTTTAAATCTTCTTTTAAAATGTAACTGCGTAATGCTTTTGAAAGATCATTACTTTTTCTTTTTTAGTGAGTGAATTTAGCTTCATTTTTAACTCTGGAGTCTCTGTTTTGTAGAATTTTTGTTGTGGGTTGTTAAATCTTGCAGTAATTGTTATTGTTTTTTGTTTTGTATTTGTGTTTAGATTGATGAGAATGTGGCAAGGGAGATCATAAATCACAGATCGCTTCGCCACCCCAACATAATTCGCTTCAAGGAGGTTTGTTCTTAACAATTACTCTTCTTTTCTATCTATTTTATGGGTTTAAAGTGTCTCTTTATTTTTAATATTTTAGTAGGTGTTTTTTTTTTAAAAGGATTGATTTTTGTTGGTAGATCTAAAAAAGAGGTTTTTGGATGTTTGCAGGTGGTTTTGACACCAACCCATTTAGCTATTGTTATGGAGTATGCTGCTGGAGGAGAGCTCTTTGAGCGCATTTGCAATGCTGGAAGATTCAGTGAAGATGAGGTTTATATATCTCTTCTTAGCTTTACTAATTATACTAATAAGTTTGCATCAATTGGAGAAAAACTATGAGATTGAATTTAGCTTAAATGTTATTTATTTTTTAGTGTCTGTTAAAACTTGCATTTTTATGTTATTTATTCCAGGCTAGATACTTCTTCCAACAGCTTATTTCAGGAGTCAGCTACTGCCATACTTTGGTGAGTCATCATATATATTATATGGGTATTTGTATTTTTTTACTGCTTGGAGAAATCCGTTCTATGTTATATTTGTTTTGTTTTGGTTATATGCAGCAAATTTGCCATAGAGATTTGAAGCTGGAGAACACATTGTTGGATGGAAGCCCAGCACCACGTCTGAAAATTTGTGATTTTGGTTATTCCAAGGTTTCATTGCAAAATCCAAAATTAGTATCTGTTACTAGAACCAAAAACATTCCTATTAATTTTTATAATTTTTTTATAAAAAAGTATGGTTTGTGCAGTCATCTTTGCTCCATTCAAGACCTAAATCTACAGTTGGCACACCAGCATATATTGCTCCTGAGGTTTTTTCACGAAGAGAATATGATGGCAAGGTAAATTGATAGTTCACATTACCTTGATGGTTTACATATGCCTATAGGTTTGATGAGAGTTTCACAATGAATGGATCGGATGTGGTTGCTGGTTTGCAGATAATTTGTCTGCTGTTCTCCATCAAATTGTTTGAAATCAAAGTATTATTAGCTGAAAATCACCCTTATTTCTCTAAGTTTTCAGTTTGCTTACCACTGAGTTTCCCTATAACATTAGATGAGTTGATATTGAAATAGAAATTAGAGACTTGGAGGTTATGGTATTCTGGAATATGAGCTGAAAAAAAAGAGAGTTTTGAAAGGGTCCTTCCTTATAGAATGGAGGGGACGGCCACTAGCATGAGACTAATATAGCCAGGATTTATATGTTGCCTTTATGCATGAAGCAATGCCTGAAATATATGACTTTGCATTTTGATATTATTTATATTGTTTCTATGACAATTGACAAACAATTTTTATGCTCAGCTACCTGTTCAGCTATTTGGATTTCGAGAATTGGCCGCCATTCTTTGTCACTTGTGTAGAAAATTTTTCAACTAAACATATATGTTAAATAGAATTTGTTTTTTGAAATTTCACATTCTTTATGTCAACGGAACTTAAATATCCTAGAAATTCAAAGTACATTTGTCATATTATGATCTAATTAAGACTTTGGCATCCTATAATTGGTTTTTGGCTTTGGTTGCTATTGTACCTGTTTTCATGTGAGGAAAGCCTAGCTGTTAACTTTTTTTTCTTTCCTTTTGGGAAGATTGAAGTTATAATCTGTAAAGTTTGAAGCGTTTTGGGCAGACAACTGTCAGACTTGTTTTTTTTTTTTTTTCATTGACATGCTTCACTCTGATTATTCAGATGGCGGATGTATGGTCCTGTGGAGTGACTCTGTATGTTATGCTGGTGGGAGCATACCCATTTGAAGATCAAGAGGACCCTAAGAATTTTAGGAAAACAATCAATGTATTGTATTCTCTTTTTACCTCTCTTCTATTCATAAAATTTTCCTTTTTCAGTGTCTATAATTTCCTTATTGTTCTGCAGAGAATAATGGCTGTTCAATACAAGATCCCTGACTATGTCCACATATCTCAAGATTGCAGACATCTACTTTCTCGCATATTTGTTGCAAACCCGTCCAGAGTATGTGTTACTGAATATGCCCAAGAATTTATTGCACTTATTATGATACAAAGATGAAGATGGCATAATAGTACTGTGGATGTGTATTTGTGTTTTTCCTTTATCTGTGTGTTTATGAATTTACTAATCTTGGTTCATATGTTTGCTAGGTAGTTATTCAAAGATTTCTGTTTCATTCATTGCTGTTCTTTCAAAGAATAATTTAGTCTACAAGTCTGATAATTTTCTACTCCAGTGGCCTTCAAATATGATGATTACATGCTTTTGAGGAATTACCTGTGCCCTTTGCTTGTAATCTGTTTATGTGATTGTTCACAATTGAATGAAGCAATAGAATGGACAAAAAGCTTGTAAGTTTTACTGGCCATCATGTCACAAATGCGGCGTTAGTATTTCTTGTTATGAGATAGTGTGATTATGGTAGGAGTTGCATGGTTTATCACATGAAATGATCTTTAAGAAGTTAATCAGTTTTCTTAGCTTTCATTGAGAAATGAGCTTGGGCCTCATGAATCTTTAGTATTTCTACTATTTTTTTTTTTTTAATTTTTGGCTTGTGCCATGTTCCATAAGTTGGTGATTTAAGGACCTAGTCTTATGCTTCAATCTTGCAAATGGTTTGACACAGTTTTCATTTTGAAATTGGTTTTGATTTTCTGACTAGATCTGAAATTCCCTTTGGAATATAGAGGTGATAATGGTTTGAGTTGAAGTGTCACCACCTCAACCTTGAGAACTCATATATGTGTTGCCTTTTCCTTTTGTGCTCAGAAAATGAGCTAGCATTGTGATCTCGCTAATACCATACCTACTGATAATTATTTCACTGAAATAGGGCTTCAAGAATTGTATTCAAGCATAAAAAGGGCAAACATCTGTACATCTCTAAGGTGTAGGAGTAAAATAGTTTTATATGCAAACTGAAGTATGACCTCCCCCAGAGACATGTCAGTCAATGACTGATAGCAGTTTGCACAGGACTGGCTGTATCTGTACATGTGCATGCAAAAAGATGTACAGGTTGTCTTTCAAATTTTATCTAGATTAAATTTTCTTTTTCTTTTTTTTTTTTTTGGGTTAGATCAAATCAAACCTGAAAAAAATTGCCAAAAACTGCTTGGTTCACTCTTGTTTGGCAGTCTAGACGAAATGGTGCACATCCCAGTCTAGCTTAAGAGCAACAAGTCGATCATCAGTTCAAATAAGAGGAAAACTATAAATAAGACTTATTGCGTGATAACAAGGTTATCTTCCCTTTAGCTAAGAATGGAAAATTTGATCCTAGCTGTTACACTTGAAATACATTTACTTGCTAGGTATATATGTTTGATAATGTTATACTGTGGATTGACTGAGTATTTTTCTTTCATGTAATTGGATGGGAATCTAAGAGTCTCCTAATTAATCATCTTTTTTAGTTTGTCTCCCACTTCACTTCTTCTATAGAGTTGGCAGACAAAAAGGTATCTCCCAATCTGATTGGGTATTGGAAATTGTTTTTAAGTTACAATCTATGGTGTATAGGTCCTGTGGAACATTTCAGAAACATCATCAAGTGGTGTTAACATCAGTAATGAAATTTATCTTGCATTGCTTGATTATCCGTTGATATCCTCTGTTGTTCCTATTGTTCATCGATGGCCTGTTCTGTTTTACTTTTTATGCATTTTCCTATGTTACCTATATAGCTCTAACCTTTATGTGTGTTTGTATAGAGGATCACAATGAAAGATATCAGGAGCCATCCTTGGTTTCTGAAGAACTTGCCAAGGGAACTGACAGATACAGCCCAAGCAATGTACTACAGGAAAGAGAATCCTACCTTTTCCATGCAAACAGTTGAGGAAATCGCGAAGATTGTGGAAGAGGCCAAGATTCCTCCCCCAGTATCTCGTTCAATTGGAGGCTTCGGCTGGGGAGGAGAGGAAGATGGTGACGGAAAAGAAGATGATCGAGATGCTGAAGAAGAAGAACAGGAAGAAGATGAGTACGAGAAGAGAGTTAAGGAAGCACAAGCAAGTGGAGAATTTCATGTCAGTTAAGGGTGAAATTGCTCCTTCTAAGATACAAAGTGATCTAAAGTTTTGCCTTCTGGATATTTTTAGGATTCTATCAATGCTTGTATAAAACTATGTACTTAGGACATGGTCTCAAATAAATGTTTGTAAATTATAATATTTCAGGGAGGAGGCGCGTGCGCGTGTTCCCTTGTATAAGGATTAGAGTGTGCTTGTTGTTATCGGGGAATTGGATTTATGGGGATTTAGAAGATAGCTATCAGAGTCTGTTCTCCTTTAGCTTTTCTTCATGAGGATTAAGATTGTGTCATAAACTAAGGGCATTTTATGGTGTAGGTTCTGATTGATTGAAGAAAATCTTGTCAGGTGTTGTGTACATTCTATGGAGGCTGTTAGTTTAATTATAGCAAATGCCATTTATATATATATATATATATATATATATATATATATATATAAATGTTGATCATCTGTTTTACTTGTAGTGGGAATTGATCAACGAAATTCTCCTGGAGATGCGTTTTGTGCTTCAAACTCGTCCTGAGTTTTGTTTGCGAGATGCAATCTTGGTGATTTCGACTTGTTAATTTAAAAAAAAAAAAAAAGAATAAAATTTGTTCCTAACATGATGTGGTGTTACAATTCATCGATTATTTATGGTCTGCTTAATCTGTCATTATTGTCTGAGCTAGATAATTTAGAGTACTAAATCATCGAATTTTATATTATACTTTTTTATAGTTATATTATTAAATATATAGATTTTGTTTGTATTGTATTTCTACACCTTGTTGTTTTATTATTATTATTATTATTATTATTATTATTGAACATATGGTGTTTTATTATTTGTAATGGCAGTCAAAATTTTAGTACTATAAGTTGCTAAGTTGATCTCTTCCTTCCCTTTCAATTCTTGAGATGATGTTGAAAACCATATCAAAACTTAAAACGAAAACAAATCATGTACGTTCATTATTATTTAATAATTAAATAACTTTTATCAAGATATTATTGGTATTAATAATGAATTAAATTCTATATTTTAAATTTATTAATTATATTTGGTTTTAATTGCACATTATTGATAAAATATGCATGTAAATGTAAACATGAAGTTTTTTTTTTCTTTTTGTTTGACTAATGTGCTCCGCTTTCGTTTTAAACAGTTGTATAAAAATTCATTTTGTAGACTGTGGGTTTAACACGTGTTTAATATTTTAGCAATCAAGATATTGTTTGTGCTTGAAGTTCTAGAAAATACACTACTATGTCATAAAAATATAGTAAGGAGATAGAGAGTTGTCATCGAGGGTAATTACTAGGACAAATCGAAAAGTGATACTCGATTCTTTATTGGAAAGCTAGCACTACAACCAAAAGATTCTGACAATGGAATACTAACTTCTCTTATTCTCATGTTCATTTAGAATTATTTTATAAATTATTATCTTATTCTTTAATTATATGCAATTTTATTTAAACCCAAATTAAATATCTATCTAACCCAAAAAAGGCAACATATCATAAAATTACATGTAAAAAATGCATACAAAAGGCAACATTCCTAAATCTAAACTAGGTTAATTTTTAAACGTTAACTAATTCTACATATTTTATTTACAAGTGAAATGGACTAGAAAAAGACCTACATTTTTAATTAATTTTAGTAAATTTAAGTCTACTTATTTTAATTTAACCAAGGGAATAGTTCTAAATCTACCAAATTTTAAAGAAAAAATTAAATTAATAAGTGCGTATAAGTTTAACTTGATTTTATTTGAATGAAATGTGGACTTAGTTCTATTCATTTTAAAAGAAATAAATTTAATGGATTAATCTACATCTAAATAGATTTTAATTAACTATAAATGGGCCTAAAGTCTAAGTTATTTTTAAAAGAAAAATAAAATGTTTATTAGGCTAGGCTAAAATCTGAATTTTAATTAAAATAGACCTAAGTTTAATTAATTTAATGGGTCTAAATTGATTTTAATTAATTAACCTAAACTATTTTAAGCCTATTTTTTATTTAGTGGGTTTGGACCTAATGTGGGCTTGGGGCCCAAAAAACTAAAAGATCCAAAAACAAAACTTAAACAAAAAAATCATAACAAAATCATATTAAACACATGATTTATGTGATTTTCTAAAAACAAAAAACCTAAATCAATTTACATACAACCCTAAATTAATCTATACCCACCATTGATTTTAATTATTTTTTACACAATTGAACCAAAAATTGCTAATCAATTTTAGTACAGAGAATATAAAATTCTACTATTTTCCACTATTGGGGTTATTACAAACTACTGTGGAGAAATTAAAATCAAATTAATTACAACCCAAAACAAAAGCAAATTAAAAGAACGCAAAAATCATAAATCCTAAATCCTATGGGGGTTTTATAAATTTTAATCCATGCTATTCCATGGTTTCTTCCAATGGTCACTGTCCAAAATCACATATCTCCAACCTTATTCCCAGAGCATCACAAAGCAAGAATAAAAAACAAAAAAAAAACCAAAAAGAAAGTTAATCAATAAATATTCAATCAATAATTAAAAATAAATAAATCAAATTAAAAATAAATAAAAAGATAGAGAAAAGGAGAGAATGCTGTGTAGTGCAATTTGATGGTCCCTCAGAGTGATTTTCACCATTTTTTTGGTGTTAACAGTGTTGATTTCTTGATTCTTTAGACTTTGAGAATGACAAGGACATCATTTTTTTGTTGTAGGTTTCCTTAGGAAAAAAAAAAACAAAAATGGTTATGACCTTCTGTGCAGTAAAATTAAGATTTTTTATTTTTTCCCATAGACCCAAAAGGTTTTTTCTCTCATTTTTTTGCGCAGCTCCTCTCCCTTCCTAAAAAAGGCCTCCTCCATTGTAGACTTCTCTCTCAACTTTTAAAGCTGCTTGAAGCCAACTTCCCTTTTGTGATTGCAGGGAGTTACACAATATTGGGGATGAGAACAGGAGGCTCTTTGTAGATTTTTCTTTTAAATTTTGAAATCTCAAAGAGATCGAGTAAGATATTTATCTTTGAAAAGGTCGTCCAAGATGTGACACATGGAATCTGGACTAATACAAAAATAAAAAAAGACAATTTTTTTTTGCGAAAATCGGTATTCTAAAGTGGTGATGGAGCTTGCATAATGCTGACGAGCCTGTACAAACTGATGCCTGTAATATCGACCGAGCCCGCGTAATGTTGACCGAGCTTGTAATGCCGACTGACATTAATGGAATGCCGATCGACATTCCACTTCGCCGATCAGTCTGGTTCAAGGATGAGCCAGTCAGTTCGGTTTAAAACCTAGCCAACCAGTTCAGTTCCATAAATTTTAATTTTTTTAATTAAAAAATAGAATCATAAAAAGGCCCTCGAAAGTTTCTAATTTTTAAAATCAAAACCTTGAAAAATCAATTTTGCAAATAAAATTTTAAAATGTAGTAATTAATCCTTTGAATCGCAAAACTTAACACCAGAGATCAATTCTTGATAAGATATTCATCATAGGGGCTTTCATCGCATGCGTGCAAAATGACATCCCAAAATTGGGTGCTTATAGTTACCCCCCTTTGTCGCTATTTGTTTGATAAATTGCGGCAAAGCAGTAGCAACACACAATTTTGAAAGAAAGAATTAAGGTACTTTATTGTATCCTAATTGATATGCTGATGCTTAAATTGCTATGCAATTTTAAGTAAAATGTGGTGTTTGACATGTTTCATTATATTTCTTGCAGAACGTCTAGTGAAATTGATGCATTTTTCTATATTCCCCGTGGGACATCTAACGACTTATGATTTGCTATAGTTCCTATGAAACGTCTAGCAATAATACCATAACTATTGTGTAGTGTCTGGTAAACTGCACTATATTCCCTTTAGGATGTCTAGTGATAATGAATTTCATTGTATTCCCAATGTGACATTCAATAAAATGAATGTGATGACCCTCGTTATATTCCCTGTGGGATGTCTAGCGAGCTTTGAAAATGGTGTTGTAGTTCCTGTGGACCATTTAGCTATTTAAAATCCGTTATATTCCCTATGGGATGTCTAGAAACATCACCATAACTACCGTGTAGTGTTTGGTGGTAAAAAGTCTAAAAAAGGTCATGTTATAACCGCTATTGAAGCATATAACATGTGAAATTTGAAATTCATGTTATGACTATTGTGCAGCACATAAAATGATAATTTTGAAAATTTATATTTCAGCTACTGTGTAACATGAAATGAATTTTGACATTTGATTGAAATAATGCATGTAAAAATGCAAAGTTGAATTATGTACTTCACAGACAATTCAGAATAAATACAAACACAATTAATAATGAATTATTGATTGATGATGCGAGTTGAATGAATTATTTAGGAATTAAATCCTAATTAAAATGCAATTATGGATGAAATTGCAAAGAATAAATTTAATTTTAAATGGAATGAAGTTCTAAGGATCAAAATGGATATTTTTCATTTTAATAAAAGCTTCATTTCCTCATTTTACCGATTGCTTTCATTCCCTTTTGCCATTGTTTCAAATTTTTTCTTTTTTTTTTTCACTTGATTTTCTTCCTTTGATTTCATGCCTGTTTGAAACTCGATTCACGAACCGTCTGATCCTATGGTTGACCCACAATATGGATTACACGAGGGAGTAGAGATTCTAGTTGACCCAGCCATCATGCCTCTCCATTTTCCTTAGCCTCAAACTTCATGAGGGTTCTACCTTGCTTCCTTTGACTTGTCTTCACCTTCATAGGTGCACAAATGTGGGTAATGAGGTAACATTCCCTCATTTTTATTTATTTCTGAAAGGAAAACTTGTCTTATCATTCTTTTATTTCCTCTTTTCATCATGACTCAAGCTTCCCTCCACCTGATGAAGAAATTTCTCAAGAGCCTTAATGGTGACGATTGGAACAAGCTTCAACCCTTCCATGTCAAGCCTTTGAAGTCTCTTCAACATCTGAAGATAAATGACAACTTGCTACATGCTATTGCAACTTTCTGGAGTCTAAAAGACCATGTCTTCATATTCAATGGTTAAGAACTATGTCCCCTGATTGAAGAATTTATTGTCATTTTGGGATATCCATATAATTCTACTGCTGTTATTTCCCTGCCTGATTTAAGTATGCAATTCCTAATCAAACTCGTTGCCTTCTTCGATATACTCCCAGATGATGTCCACCTTCTTGCACATAACTCTAAAACTATCAGTTTGCCTTTTTTAATCACTGTATGTGAGACCAAGGATAGGAATAATGTTGTATGGGTCAGAACTGTTGCCTTTTTCCTCTATGCTCAGTTCTTATTGGTCTTTACCCATGGAGATGTTGATACCAGGATTATGGGTATCTTAAAACAAGTAATGGATGGGGTTGACCCGATGCCCATTATTCTTGTTGAGTCCGTTATTGGGTTGGATAACTTCAAGACCCATCATCATCTTTCGGGTAGTTTACTTCTTCTTCAGGTGTGTATTTTTTTTTTACCCTAATGTTTGCCTAAGCTGCCCTTTTGGGTTTTCAACTTAGCAATTTTGCCCTAACTTTTGCCTAAGCCGCCCTCTTCGAGTTTTCAACTTAGCTGGCTTCTCATTTATTTATTTTTTTCTTTTCAAATCTGGTTGCAAGAGAAATTGAGCTTGCCTGCTGCCCCTGTTAATCCTTTATCTTATCAGCCTCATTAATTGCAGTCTCGACCCTTGAAGATAAAGGATAAGTACACTATAGACCACTGGATTGATTGGATGAAGGGCATCACTGATATTGAGATTACATGGGTTTGAACTTGGTGGAGGCTGAAGTTTATAACTCTTGATTTATATGATCACTATGTTCCCATCCCAGGCTTGTGCTTTTAGAACTTCATTTCCCCTTCACATCTCTATCGCTAGTATGGTCGCTCGCAAGTCATTGTTACTGTACTACCTAATTTTAAAGGCTTCCCTCTCAGACTGGACTTTCTAGATAAGGTCAAAGACTTATGGCCTCACAGGACTCTTGAGCATAACATATCCTTAAATGCTGATAGAGCTATTGATGATAATTATAAGACTTAGGTCGTGACATAAGCTACAAAGCCACTTGGTTTTTTAGAAATAAGAGAACCCAAGCTTTACAAGATGAGTCTCAGAAGAAGAAACATAGGCGCCACTAGAATAAAATGGTCTCATAGAGCTAATCTTAATTTTTTATGTTCTGTTTTCCTTTCTAGTGCTTATGTATTATAAATAAGATAGAACATGCAATGCCATAACAAAATTTCAATTTTAATAAGATTCATTAATTAGGGCAAAAATGAATACATTTGCTACATCACATGACATAACTTCTGTTATCAGTTAGTCCTTTCGAATTTTTGAACTGAATATTTTTTGCTCACATTTTATTTCCCTAATTTTTTTCTGACTAGCCCTTTACGGGTTTTCTAATCAGCAAGACCTCTTTTTATTTTATTTTATTCCTTAATTTTTGCCCGCCAACCCTTTACAGGTTTTTTAAACAGCGGGAATGTCCTAATTTTTTGCCCAACTAGCCTTTTCAAGTTTTCTAGTAAGTGGACTTTTATTGTCTTTATACTACATTTATTTATTTTTATAGATAGTATTTCTTGAGGTGATCCAGGTTAACAGGCTCCATGAACTCATTCCCTTCAAGATTATATATCTTGGCGGCTTCCTTTGGCAGAACCGACTTGACTAAGTATGGTCCTTCCCAATTTAGTCTGAACTTTCCTCTTAGATTGAACACCACTGCTTTGGATTTTTTTAGTACTATATCCCCATCTTTTATCTTCCCTAACTTTACCTTCTTGTTAAATGACTTTGCTATCCTCTTATGGTATATCTGGGTATGAAACAAAGCATTCATCCTCTTCTCATTTAGAGACACTAAATGACCATATCTTTTTTGTGCCTTTTCACTCTCGGGCATTTTGGCCTCCATAACTACTCTTAGAGACTTGATCTCAGTTTCTATTGACAAAACTGCTTCACAGTCGTACACTAAGGAGAACTGAGTTTAGCCTGTGGAAGTTTTGGTTGTAGTTTTGTATCCCCATAAAGCAAAGAGAAGAAACTTAGACCAATCCTTATAAGTTTTGACAATCTTAGAGAGGATTTTCTTGATTTTTTTATTTGCTTCTTCCACTGCTTCATTAGCTTGAGGTCAATATAGTGAAGACTTACGATGCTCGATCCCATACTTCTACAATAACTCTGTCGTTTATGCTTGAAACTGAACCCCATTATCTGTCACTACATGATATGGAACCCCACATCCATAAATAAGATTCTTCTCAATAAATCGAGCTATTTGTTTTTCCTCTAGAGTATTAAGAGACTTAGCCTCTACCCATCTAGAGAAGTAATCAAGTGCCATAACTATGTACTTATGCCCATTCGATGTTGTTGGCCTTATTTCTCCTATGATATCATTCCCCCACACTGCAAAAGGCTAAGGAGATGATAAACTATTTAACACTATTAGAGGAAGGTGGTTGAGGTTCCTATAGATCTGACACTGATGGCATAGTCTCACGATTCTAATACAATCCTTTTCCATGCTCATCCAGTAGTACCCCTATTTGATTATCTTTTTTACTAGGATTATCCCATTTATGTGAGAACTGCAAGCTCCTACATGAACCTCTTTCATCACCTCTTCTGCTTCATCTTTCTTGATATGTTTGAGCTATATTCCATTTGATATTCTCTTATACAACACCCCATCGTGACTTGCAAAATTATGCATAAGAACACGTAGGGCATATCTTTCTTTTAAAGTGGCCTCATTTGGATATTTTCCTTCCTCAATGAACCTCTAAACATCATAAAACCATGGCCTGTCTTAAGGCCCTATCTGAATTCCTATAATTTGCTCACCCCTACAACATGGAGTCTTTGATTTCATTATCACTAATGGCCTCATAGTCAACCCAGTCACACTATCCCACATTGAAGATAGTGTTGCCAGTGTATTTGTCATCTGATTGTCATCTCTTGATAGATGAATAAAGAGATACTTGGTGAAATTCTTTATTAAAACTTTCAAATAACAGACGTAGGGTTTCAATTTTTCCTTTTATACTTCCCATTCCTCATTAGCCTGGCTGATAACCAACATAGAATCCCTGTAAACTAACAACTCCTTTGCTCCAACTACTATCACCTCTTTTGCTCCATGAATGCACACTTCATACTTAGCCATATCATTGGTTACTTTGAAATCCAACTTCTTGGCCATTGGTATGGTTTCTCCCTTTGGCGTGATGAGGATCAATCCTAACCCAGCTCCTTTGTTGTTTATTGCACCATCAAAATAAAGCTTCCATTTCTGTTGCTCTACAACTGCTAGATTCTCATATGGGAATTCTAGTCTCCACTGTTCATCGCCCTCTACTACATTTTGAGTTAGGAATTTTGCTATTGCCCTTCGCTTTAATGTACTCTATATTAAATTCGATCAGGAGAATGAGCCATTAAGACATCCTTTCGGTTAAAGCAGGTGCTTGCAGTAAGTATCTTAACGGGTCTATTTTCAAAATGGCCTGAACCTTATAAGACTGAAAGTAATGCCTTAAATTTCCTTGTTACCTAGATCATTATCAAACATATCTTCTTCGCCAAATCATACTTTTCTTCATACGGCAGAAACTTCTTACTGAGGTAATACACTACATGCTCTATCCCATCCAGCCCTTCTTTTGCTAACATTATGTAATGTCCCTATATTTTAAATTACAAAAATATATTTTGAGATATGCAGTGTTAATAATATTTTTAAATTTTTAAATATTAATATTGCTTAATAGTATAGTAATTAATTTGTTTTAAACATTTTCTTACATAAAGGATATTATTTGGATATTAGTATTATTATTATTTTTGTTAAAGTTAGTATCATTATTATTATCATTAGTGTTATTACTATTAATATTATTATATGCATGAGTTATTATTATTATTATTATTATTAGTACTAGTAGTGGTAGTAGGGTTATTATTGTGTGTGTGTATGTGTGTGTATTGTGTCAGTGTAGTTATATATATATATATATATAAATTGGTCAAAAGCAAAAAACGGGTCAACTTTTTTTTCCCTTCCCCACTTTTTTTTTTTCTTTCTTCTTCTTCACCTTCTCCTTTTGCCATTACCAATTTGCAGAGCACCACCCGAAGCCTCCCAACGTTGCCATAGACCACCACAAAGCTCATCACCACCTCCAACCTCTTCTTGCTATTGACCGCCACCTTCTCCTTCCTCTGTTGTCACCGAAAATTGCATGGGACCGAGAAGAGCTACTGTAGCTCCAATGAATTTTTGGTCAATTTAGCTCAAGTTTTTAGGCTTGTTAGACTCC
Organism: Mallotus nudiflorus; assembly: GCA_947683625.1. NCBI lineage: Eukaryota > Viridiplantae > Streptophyta > Magnoliopsida > Malpighiales > Euphorbiaceae > Mallotus > Mallotus nudiflorus. The sequence continues at coordinate 686,323 of CANTUR010000486.1, forward strand.
TCTCGACATGTACTTCTCGATTCTCAAGTCATTTCAACTTTATGACATCCGGATTGTGAGTTATCTCTAAGTTTAGTTTATGTCTATTTTAGGTTTTTATTTTTTTTAGCTTGTTCTTGTTTGATTCATCATAATTCCCTTAAGTAATGTTGAAGTATGCATTTTTAGCTTCCTAAATATATTTTTAGTTTATTTTTTTTGAATTTATTTGAATTATGGGTAATTATTGAATTTTTAATAATTAAAAATAAATTTTTATTAATGATGTGATTTATATATTTTGTATAGAAATTATGATAAATTGTATAGTTAATTTAAATTATTAACTTCGAAAATGAGAAAATAAATTTTCACTAATTTTTAGTAATTTTGATTAATTTTTGAATAATATTTAGTATTATATGGATTTTGAATTTATAGGTAAATTATGTATTTTTATTGAAATTATAGTTAAATAATATGTTTTAAGTGATTTTGGAATAATAATTATATTTAACATTTTTTATGTTTAAATATATTATATTGTGATCATTTATTGATATTCATGGATTTCGATGATTTTATTATATTATTATTAAATATTGATTTTATTGTGAATTGTGAACCTCGGTTGGGAATTTATATAGTTTGGGATTCCAACCTGAGGTGTTGAGTTTTGTGTTATTTAAAAGTGTGTTTTCTTGTAAGATCAACTCTACTTTTCAGTAGAGAGATGTCCGTTTTATAAAGGGGACTCTATCGATTTTTTAGTAGAATTCTCGTAAAACATGACGTTGGGTCGATAATGAGTTTTTGTATTTTTGGTTGAGTTTTAATTCTTGGATCGAGTCTTTCTTTAAAATTCTTAAAATTATAAATTAGAAATTTTTTCTAATTTTATTATTAATTATTTTTTTAGCTGTGCCGAAACTGAGGCCTATCGGACTAAGCTTGTTGAGTCAGTCTTAAGGAGCACAAACTTATGAGTTATTATTTTATATATGCATTGCATATAGAATGCATGAAAGTGAGCTTGCATATTTTTATTCTATGTTTAAACATGAATTATTTCATTAAATGATTTAGTATACTTTTAGTATATTTTGGTATATTTGCTATTTATTTGACATATATGCTTAGTATGTTTTTAGTATATCTTTTGTATATTTGTGACATATATATGTTAGTACGTTTTGGTGTATATTCAGTATATTTTGACATATACTCAGCATATTTATTTTGTATATTTTTGGTATATTAGTGGTATATTCTTTTTAAATGAATGCCATTATGTTTTAAATGATGCATTTTATTATTTCCAATATACATATGATTTTATTGAAGGATATCGATAGAATGTGCTACCTAGTGGGCTGCATTAGGATTGTGTACGTATCGGTGCTATAGATCGTAGGGTTGAGTTTATGAAATCATTTGAGGTGAAATTTGATTGATCGATTATCTAGAATTTCAATGATTGAGTAGTGTGATTGAGGGAGCTCGATTGACCTAGTGTCTCGGGGCCAATCACACTGACAGTGAGATTGCGGGAGCTCGGTTGACTTAGTGTCTCGAGACCAGTCTACTATCTAAAATGGAATAAGAGAATTACTTTGAAATTAAGTGAGCCTGTATGGCTAGTGAGATATTTTGATTGAGGTTACGAATATTTAGGGTTCTATTTGATCCTTCACTTAAATAAACGTTTTCTTCATTTATTATATATAAAGTAAATTTTAGCATCTGTGTGAAATGCTTGTATATGTATATTATTATACTAGTGCTTGATTGCATATGACTTTAGGTTGTATGTATATATATTATAATAATTCACTCAATGAGGTCTGACTCTCCTTAATATTTTTTTCAAGAGATTCTTCTTCAGACCTTAGTAGTAAACCTCTTTGTCGATTTTCTTCAGCCTCGGCTAGATTATGTAAATTTATTATCTGAACTCTTATTGTACTCTAAAGATTGCAGTAGTAATGTTATTGTATCAGTAGTGTGTTGTTTTGGATTTTGAGATTTTTGTATCAGAATACTATATGAATATTTTATTATGATATGAAAATTAAGTATTTATTTTTATATTAATTTTAATTTTAATTCTGATATATTATTATTTATTTATTACATGTGTTTTTAATTTTAAGGCTTGCTATGGGTTCCGAATTCAAAAGAATTCCTGTTCCCTAGCACCGGTTATGACTCTCAGGTTGGGTTATGACACATTGCCCCATTGCCTTTTCTTTTAAAGCCAAATATATGATCAAGTATAGGTGGATTAGTGAGATACTCCTTTATCTTATTAAATTATACCTTGTAATGCATGCCAAGAATTTTTCTAGTGCTTCAAAATGCCCCTCTCTTATTTTTGACTTGACCATCATATCATCTACATATACTTCCACTTCCTTATGCATCATATTATGGAAAAGAGCGGTGGCTACCCTTTGATAAGTTGCACTTGCATTCTTCAACCCGAAAGGCATAACCTTGTAGCAACACGTCCCTTATTTCATGATGAAAGCTGTCTTGATCTTATCTATAACTGTCATCATTATCTAATTATACCTAGAGAACTCATCCATAAAGGAGTACATCGCACTTAACGCCACACTATCCACTATCACATCAATGTGAGGTAAAGGGAAGTCATGCTTCAGATATGCTTTATTTAAATCCCTAAAATCAACACACATTTGCACCTTACCATATTTCTTGGGTATCGGGACTATATTTGCTAGCCATTGGGGATAATCTACTACTTTTAAAAAGTTGGCCTGAATTTGTTTAGCAATTTCTTCTCTTATCTTTTTAGTCCATTCTGGTCTTAACCTGCACAATTCCTGTTTAACTGGTTTCATTTTTTGATGAGTTGGAATGTGATGCTCTGCAATGTCCTTGTCTAAACCTGGCATGTCTTCATAGGTCCAAGCAAATACTATCTTTCTTTTTGTTAGTATTTTCTCAAAATTTTCCCTCTCTTCAAGAGTTACATCATGTGACATAGAAATGTTCTTTGGATTATCATTCGTGCCATGTTAAATAAATCAAATTGAATTGAATTAATGTCAAAAATGCATGAACGATCAAAATTATAATGCACAAAACTATCAGGATGCACATCATACAAGTAAGTAAAACCAACGTTCATATCATTGACCAAAGGAAAAATACATTTTTTGTCCTAACAGAGACTGGACATTATTATATCAATTTCTTTATAAAAAATATTAGTAAAGCTATCACTAATAAGAGTAGTTAATTCCTAGGGTGGCTCCTTTTCAGGTGGCAAACACAATAACTCTTCGACAACAACATCCCTTATTCTTCTAGGTACTTGCTTCATCACTTCTTCTTTATTACTCTTAACTAAGTTTTCCATAATCTGGTCCTTAAAAATCTCAAACCTAGGAACATTTTGGCCAATAACATTAACGGACTCTTTAGCACCTAGATAGTACTTGCCCTCTCTTGGCTTGATGAAATTCTCACTTAATGGCCTTCTCCTTATTTCTTGCCCTTCTACTGGTAGATCCTATCTCAGCACACCCTAATCCTTTAGAGTCATTTTGACTCTTAAATTCCGGTAGCTTAAGACTTCTTTATTCATTCTTGCCTAACCCCTATCCAGGTTGGTAATTCATGCTCTCCATAATTTTTGAAACCCTTGGGTCCATCTCAGTCTTGTCAAATATCCTAATAATTTAAAAATCAGGAGGAACACATGTTTGTTTCTATTTTTCCAGTATGGCGGCCATAGCTACACTGGTTCCTATTTTGATTGTCATTACATCTCTTTCATGAGGGAATTTTATCTTATGGTGCATAGTTGAGGGTACCCCTCCCAAAGCATGGAACCATGGCCTTCCTAACAATAAGGCATAAGTAACTGGTATATCCAGCACGGTAAACTCAATGGTTGATTTCGTAGGTCCTATTTTAATTTGAGCTTAGAATGTCCCCTCCACATTCATAGTGCTGTCATCATAGGTTTTGATTATGAGGTTTGAATCTATCAAGTCTTCAGCTTTCAAATCTAAGTTAGGCAAGATCTTCAATGGGCATACATTAATGGCAGAACCATCATCAACCATTACAAAGTTGGTTCTTTTACCTTTTACTTCAGTGGGGATAAATAGTGCCTTATTATGATTTCTTCCTCCTAACGGCAAGTCATCATTTAAGAAGGTTATCAGCCCGTGTTTCTTTTCTGTAACTTATGCTACCATAGCCTTGGGTGTGGTTGCTATTTCAATATTCATGTTCGATAGAGCTTTTACCAGAGCTCTTCTGTGGCTGCCTGAGTGCATCAGTAGTTCCTGAATACTGACATTTACCTTAGCATTCTTTAATTATTCTAGAATCAGGTCTTTCTTTTCCCCTTCTTTTATTTCTGCATCGTTTGTCTCTTCTCTTTCTGCAACTCTTTCAATCTTCTTTTCTATTGCCTTAGGGTCATCGCTCCATACATCCAGACCAGTGGGACTCTTTTCATCAGAGTCATACTAGATGTCTACAACTCCGATGATTTTGTCCCTTTTTCCGTCCTTTTATACTTTTACTATGCACATTTCCTTTCCCTCCAAGCTAAGCTTTCCCAGATGTGCTCTTAGTAATTCCACAATCCCCTATTCAGGAGTTAGAGATTCCTTATTCTCTTCTTTCGTTGGCCCATCACCAAGGGGTATATCACTGGAAGCAGGCTTTGAATAGAACACCTTATAATCAAATTTACCAGAGGGCAGCCCGAATAAATCCTCAACTCTTGGTTATTCTGGGGTTTTGGATTCTTTCTTGTCATTAAACTCATTACCCCATCCTGAGGGCATAATTAATTCAAATGGGATATTTATAGAGGGCGATTTAGAATAGAACACCTTATAGTTAAATTTCCTTGAGGGCTGCCCTATCAAATCCTCAACTCCTCTAGAGGCATTAGGAGATTCTCCATTAGCTGTAGGGTTTAGGTTTTCAAAGGAGTTTACCACTTCTTCTTTGCTCACTCCTGAGTTAATCATTATGGTGGCCAATTGTGGGATATTTCGGTAGTCAGGGAAAGAATTATTTCTAATGTTTGGGTTAGAGTTAGATTTTTCAAGGTCTGTGATTTTTTTGGAGTCTATTAGGTTTTGGATCTCGTGTTTAAGGCAAATACAGGTGTTTATGGAGTGGCCAACTACTTGTTAAAACTTGCAGTAGCTATTGGGGTTATAGCTTGGGACATTCAGATTAGGTGGTCTGGAGAAGGTTAAGGGTCGGAGTAAGCCTTTCTGGATCAATCGTTCTAGGACTTTGGAGAGTGGTTGGTTGAAGTTAAAGAATCTCTGGGGTTACTAAAATGCGTGCACCTTTACAGCTTGGCTAGTACTTCCCTATTGTGTGCCCTCGGTTGGGTAATTTCAGGTTCTAGTGCCTCTAGAGCTTCTTTTCTTATCATTCTCAATCTCGTCTATTTGCAGACCATCATCATATAAGTCTATAAAAGTTTTGGGGTTTATCATTTACAACCTCTCGACTAGATTAGGTGACACATTTTGAACTATCATCCTAACCTGATCTTTCTTGGCCAACTTATTCTTCAGCTGGTAAGGAAATCAGAGAAAGATTCATTGGGTTTCTGCTTTGTCAATTCTAGATCTCTGATGGACACTTCCAACTGGGTGTTATAATCATATTATCTTAAAAAGGTAGTACATAGTTCTTTCCAGTCAGCTCTCACAGATTTTTCTAGCCCATAATACCAGTTTACAACTATTCCTTTTAAGGATAACATAAACAACTTAGTAATCATTGCTAATGGTGCTTTAGTAGTACTTATGTTTATTGTGTACTAGTTGAGATGAATCCTCGGATCTCCTCTCCCATCAAATTTTTACAGCTGTGGCATCTTAAACTTGTTAGGTAGCCTATCATCTTCCATTTACAGCATGTCATCAAAGTCAAATAAATACCCCATGCCTTGTCCCCTAATCAGCTCTTCCATCTTGGACATCTTCTGGGTCAGTGCTTGCATCTGCTTGGACTTATGGTCATGTGCTAGTTCAAGGGATTCTTTCTTTGCCTTCTCTACCATGTAATTCTCAACATCCTCCAGCTTCATATCGATAGCAGGTGGGTTTCTAGCAACAGGTTGCCCCCTAGCATTGTTAGCAGTAGGTGGAGCATCCGTATCAAGTGGTGGTATGACAACAGTAGGTTGTATTAAACCAGATAGAGCTTGTCTCAGCTCATCTTGCATCATAGCCCTCATGTCATGCATCATAGCCCTCATGTCATCCATCAGAGCTCCCTTAATGTCTTTTAAGGTCCAATTCCCTTGCTGTTGTTCCATTTGTTCAGCTTCCAAGTAAAGTGGGTTGATAGGGCTTCTTTCCAGTCTGTTTAAGATTTCCTTTGCTAAGGCTTTAGGACTCTGACTCGTTCTTCTTAGTCTGCCACCTCATCATCCCCAAATATAAGAAGACCCTAATGTATCTATGATGGCTATAAAACAAGGTGTTAGTATGATGAATGAGATGCATGTATGCATGTATGCATGATGTAAATGCTATGCAACAAGTAGCAAGTATTAATAAAGTGTACAACATACATCCTTCCAACCTTATTCCTCCCACACATGTGTTCAATGGTGAGTTCTTGTCCTAGGATTTTTGTTCTTGGTTTTAATATCAATGGGGGATATCAGGGACCGACGCGTATGCCAGATCTCTCTTAAAGCAGTAAAGCATAGAAATAACATTTCTTGGTATAAAGGTTTAACCCAATTTTCATTACTCCAAGGGGCTTCAAAAGTATGGGCTTGGGCTTTTATAGATAGAAATACCTCATGATAATAAGCATAGAAACAACATTTCTAAGTATAAAGGTCTAGCCCAATCTTTATTGGCCCAAGTGGGCTTCAAAAGTATGGGCTTGAGCTTTTATAGATAGAAATACCTCATGGCAAAAATCAAACAAGCAATTTTTGGAAGATCCTAGGGGAAGTAACTAAGCCATTATATGTGGTTAGGGTCTTGTCACGACCCAAAACAGGGGCCATGATTGGCGCTAGGGAACGGGAATTCTTTCGAATTCGGAACTTGTAGCAAGCCTAAAAAAATAAAATAAACATGCAATAATAATAACAACAGCTCTTAATGCAACGGAAATAAAATCATAATTATCAAAATAGAAATCCATATCTCATATATAGATAAATCCTTTAATACACGTTTCAGTTCAAACTCTTAAAATACATATCTCATATAAATATAATACACCACATCTCTGAAACAACCATAACTACTGCAGTGTCTAGATCATAAAATAAAACTTAATACTCAGATAAGTAGTTTACACAAAGAAGCCGGGGCGGAAGAAATCCAGCATACAGGCCTGCTACTGAGATCTGAAGAAGAAGACTCTCCTGAAAAATAGTCAACAGAGGGGAGTCAAACCTCACTGAGTGAATTACTATAATATATATACATGTATACAAAATGTCAATGCACACAATCAAAGTATATATAATATGTATATATACAAGCAAATACATACAGATGCAATAAATTCATTTTATATATTTTTATTGAAAATCATCGTTTATGAAGGACCAAATAGAACCCTAGAATATCGCAACCTCAAAACAGTGTTAGACAACACTCTAGCCATACAGGCTCACTTATTCCAATATATTCACTTATTCCATTTGGACAGTAGACTGGCCCCGAGACACTAAGTCAACCGAGCTCCAACAGTTTGACTGTCAGTGTGATTGGCCCCGAGACACTTGGTCAACCGAGCTCCAGCAATCGCACTCCCAAGTCACATCACACATCACATAATCAAATCTCATCAATAGCCTCAAACAGGTCAGTAATATAGCCTAAATGCTATAAGCGTATCGGTACGTACTCGGTCCTAGTGCTGCCCACTAGGTAGCACGTTCTATTGATATCCTTCATTAATAAATATAAAACATTCATTCACAAATAAATGATGCATGAATTTAAATAAAATAACAATATAAACCATATATATACTGAAAATATACCAAAAGTAAACCAGGTATATTTCGAGTATATATACGTCAAATAAACCCAATATAATTACAACATAAACTAGAAATATACTCAAAAACATTTTTAAACCTAATTTATTAGAAAAACATGCATGTAATTCAAAATATACCGAAAATAAATAAAAAATAAACTAAAAATAAATTTAAGTAATAATCAAACCATTTATGCATATTTAATCAAAATAAAATATACATTTCTAAATCATGTACCCTAAAGCATGTATATATAGAATAATAACTCACACTTAGTGCGCTCCTCGAGATGGGTCCAACGGGCCTGGTCCACTAGCCCTCGGTCTCGGTGCAACTAAATAAACAAAAATAACAAACATCAGAATAAACCTAACAGAAAACCCTAGAAACTCGATCTAGAATATTAGACACAGAAACAGAATTAGGGTTTGACCGGACATCACGTTTTATGAGAATTCTATCGAAAATCCGGCAGAACCTCCTCTGTAAAATGGACATCTCTCTACTCAAAGAGTAGAGCCGGCCCTGCAAAGAAACACACTTCGAAAATAAACGTAGAATTACAATCATAACCCCTCGATCAGACTCCAAACTACAGTCTACCGATCGAGGTCCACAATCACAGAATAATATAAAAATACCAAAAATACCCTTATATCACAGAAATACATTTAATAAGTAAAAATTACATAATTAACCTTAAAACACAGTAAAACCCGATAAAAAGTCATTTTATTTAGAAAAAATCGTATATTATATATAATTTGAAAATAATTCACGAAAAATAGTTTTAATTAATTAAAAATACTAAATAATTTGTAGAAATCATTTTTATACCTTAAATAACTATTAAAACTAATTTAATTAAATTTTTAGTCAATTTAGGGTAAAATTACCAAAATGCCCTTATATATATATATATATATATACTAAAATTACTCCAAAAATTCACTAAAAATAATATAATTGCACAAAATTAATTTTCTCAACATATTTATCAATAATATAAATAATTAAACTCAATTAACTAATTAATTTCAATTTAACATATAATTAACCTAATTTTCCAAAATTACCTAAACTAATAAAATTCAAAATAAATACATAGAAATTCATAAAAATTCCAAATAAATTTCTATAATTCATTTCAACACCTATATTTATCATAAAACATAATTTCATAATTTATTTAATTAATTTCCGAAAATTAGAAAAAAATAATAAAATATTCAAAAATACCCAAAAATCAAAATAAATTCCAAAAATTCTAAAAAAATTAAAAAATGTATATTAAGATACTAGGATCAACATTTGTTAAGGGAATTTTCATGAATCAAACAATTCGAAGTTCAAAAAAATCAGGAACCCTAAAATGGCTGAAATTGAAAAATCAAAACCTAAGCAAATCAAGACCATTTTAAGTGAAAAAAAGCTTGGAATCACACTCAACGGAGCTCAAGGAGAAGAAATAGACTGGCGGTGTCAAAAATGGTGGCCGAAAATGGCATGATCGACGTAGCTTCCACTTTCGGCTTCTCGAGCTAATTCCGGCCAAAACTCGACGGAATAGGGCGCTGCTAGCGGCGAGGAAGGCTGGGGAAGGAGGTGGCATGCCGGACGGCACACCAACAGCAAGGGAACAGCAGTAGCAGCGGTGGAACGGCAATGGGAGGCAATCGGGGAAGAAGGAGGAAGAGTCGGGGGCAGAATTGTAATTTTCTAAAAATTTGATTTTTTTGACATATTATATGTATATATATATACTTTACACTATATATTAAAATAATATAAATTCACACACATTAATTATACACCACACACATATAATTTAATATTTTAATAATTTAATACTAAATAAAAATAATTAAAAAACAATAAAACTAATAAATAAGTAATAAAATAATAGGGTAATTAATTAAACCCTAATTAATTAAATAAATACACATATATACATTATTTAGTATTTTAAAAATATATATGAGTTCATGCAAGTCCGTAAATCTAATTAAAATAATTAATAGTAAATTATTTACGTGAAAATTTCCCCGAAAATGCAAGTCCCGGGAAAATTTTATGTAAAGCACTTAAAATAATATACAATAATTAAAATAATTTTTAAATACATATCAACTCGTAAAAATATCATAATATATATACAAAAATTATTAACACTGCATATCCCGATGAAATATTAAAACATTTAAAAAACACGGGATATTACAGGTCTGGAAAAAAGTCAAGGTTCCCTTAGCAAGATGTCATCCTTTAGAACTTGAGTTACAAGCCAAGGTTAGAGGGGCCCGACATCCTTTACCAACTCAAGAGAAGAGTACCCTCCTTTAAGACTTAGGTCACAGACTCTGGTCAGATGAGCCCGGTAATCTCTCTTGGACCGAGTTAAGACTAAGAGTGATGGTTAGCTAATCTACAACCCTATGAAGCTAGTGGAATCATAAACCAATGCCATCGGGTAATAAGGACATGCAGAATGAATACAAAGAATAAAATAATAATCAATAACATAATTCTAAAGAATATAAATAGAATCAGTATCTTTTATCTCCAATGGAGTCGCCACTACAGACAGCGAGGTTTAGCACACACCTAAGATTTTAGCAACCATGACACTATTTGGGCTCAGGGCCTTAGGGAACACAGTACTATGTCACAAAGACATAGTGTGGAGATGAAGAGTCGCTACCCAAGGTAATAACTGGGACAAATTGAAAGGTGTTACTTGATTCTCTAAAAGAAAGCTAGCAACACAATTAGGAGATTCTGGGAATGGAATACTAACTTCTCTTAGTCTCGTATTTATTTAGAATTACTTTATGAATTACTATCTTATTCTCTAATTACATGCAATTTTATTTAAACCCAAATTAAATATCCATCTAACCCAAAAAAGGCAACAAGTCATAAAATTACATGTAAAAAATGCATATAAAAGGCTGCATCCCTGTAATATCCCGTAATTTTAAAAATATTTTTACACTGTACCGGGATATACAGTGTCAATAATTTTTGTATTTTATATGATATTTTTATGAGTTAATATGTATTTTAAACCTATTTTAATTACTGTCTATTATTTTCAGTATTTTACGTAAAATTTTCCCGGGACTTTCATTTTCGGGGAAATTTTCACGTAAACAATGTATTATTAATTATTTTAAATGTATTTACGGGTTTGCATGAACTCATACATATTTTTAAATTATTAAATAAAGCCTGTGTGTGTATATTTAATTAGGGTTTATTATTACCCTAATATTTTATTATTTATTTATTATTATTTGATTATTTTATTTATTATTTTTTTTCTTTTTTCTTTTTTCTTTTTTTTCTTTTTCTTTTCCTTTTTCTTTCTTTTTCTTTTCTTTTCTCTTTCCTTTTCTTTCTTTTTCTTTTTCTTCTTCTTCTTCTTCTTCTTCCCGTAGGTAGGCGCCGGACCACCCACTATTCCTCACGTCGTTTCTCCCTCCTCCGGCCACCGTTTTCGACACCGCCAGTCTCTATCTTCTCCTTGAGCTTCGGTGAGTGTTATTCTAGCTTTTGTTTGAGCTAAAACGGTCTAGAATTGCTTAGGTTTTGAGTTGAATATTTCGGCCACTTTTGGTTTTCGATTTTTTTGAGCTTCAATTTGGATGATTCATGGAAACTTCCTTCACAAATGTTGTTCCTGGTAGTTTAATCTTCATGTATGAATTTTTGTAGAATTTTTGGAGATTTTTTGGATTTTTGGGTATTTTTGAATATTTTAATATTATTTTCGAATTTTCGGAAATTAATTATTTAAATTATGAAATTGGAGTTTATGGTTGAATTAGGTGTTGAAATGAATTATAGGAATTTATTTGGAATTTTTATGAATTTCTAAGTATTTATTTTTAATTATTGAAGTTTAGGTGATTTTGGAAAATTAAGTTAATTGTGTTTTTATTTGAATTTAATTGGTTAATTGAGTTTAATTATTGATATTATTGATAAATATGTTGAGAAAATTAATTTTGGATAATTGTATGATTTTTAGTGAATTTTTGAAGTAAATTAGGTATATATATATATATAGGGGTATTTTGGTAATTTTACCCTAAATTGTCTAAAAATGTAATTTAATTGGTTTTAATATTTATTTAAGGTATAAAAATGATTTCTACAAAATATTTGGTATTTTTAACTAATTAAAACTATTTTTCGTGAATTATTTTCAATTATATATATAATATACGGTTTTTCAAATAAAATGAGTTTTAATCGATTTTTATAGTGTTTCAAGGTCAATTATGTAATTTTTATTTATAAAATGTATTTTTATGATTTAAGGATATTTTTGGTATATTTGAATTTATTTTCTGTGTTTGTGGACCCCGGTCGACAGATTGTAGTCTGGAGTCCGACCGAGGGGTTGTGATTGATTGTGGTGTTTATTTTCGAAGTGTATTTTCTTTGCAGGGTCGGCTCTACTCTTTTGAGTAGAGAGATGTCCGTTTTACAGGGGAGGTTCTGCCGGATTTCCGGTAGAATTCTCGTAAAACGTGATATCCAGTCGAACCCTAATTTCCGATTCTGTGTTGAATACTCTAGATTTAATTCTAGGATTTCTGTTAGGGTTATTCTGATGTCGATTAATTATTTCTTGTTTAGTTGCGCCGAGACCGAGGGTTAGTGGACCAGGCCCGTCGGACCTGTCTCGTGGAGCGCAGTAGGTGAGTTACTATATTATATATATATGCTTAGGACGCATGATTTAGAAAATGCATGTTTTATTTTGACTGAATATGCATAAATAACATGATTTATATTCAAGTATATTTTTGGTATATTTTTGGTATATAATAAATTATATACATGTTTTATTAATAAAATATATTTAAAATGTTTTTAAATATATTTTTAGTTTAATTCATGATTTGATTGAATTTATTTGACGTATATATACTCAAAATATACCTGGTTTATGTTTGGTATATTTTCGGTATATATATGGTTTATATTGTTGATTTATTTAAATTCATGCATCATGTATTTGTGAATGAATGTTTTATTATTTATTACTGAAGGATATCAATAGAACGTGCTACCTAGTGGGCAGCACTAGGACCGAGTACGTACCGGTACGCCTATAGTATTTAGGCTTTATTACTGACTATTTGTGGATATCGATTTGATTATGATTATTGGATGTGTGAGATGTGGTTTGTGGGTGTGATTGCTGGAGCTCGGTTGACCAAGTGTCTCGGGGCCAATCACACTGGCAGTCAGACTGCTGGAGCTCGGTTGACTTAGTGTCTCGGGGCCAGTCTACTGTCCATATGGATTAAGTGGATATATTTGGAATTAGTGAGCCTGTATGGCTAGAGTGTTGTTTAACACTATTTTTCTGAGGTTGCGATATTCTAGGGTTCTATGTGATCCTTCATAAAAGTTGATTTTCAGACAAAATATATAAAATGATTTTTCTGCATCTGTATGAACTTGCCTGTATATATACATATTACTCATATACTGTTGACTGTTTGCATTATCACTTAGAGTGTATGTATATATACTATAGTAATTCACTCAGTGAGGTCTGACTCCCCTCCGTTGACTATTTTTCAGGAGAGTCAACTTCCTCAGACCTCAGTAGCAGGTCGATACGCCGGATTTCTTCCGCCCCGGCTTCTTTATGTAAATTGTCTACTTGAGTCTGATTTATTTTATCTAGACACTGCAGTAGCTGTAAATTACAGTATTGGATTTTATGTACTTTATTTTAAAGAGATGTATTATGTTAAAACTGGATTTGTATAAGATTATACATTTATGAGATTATATATGCGATGTGATGAGTTTTGAATTATATCCAGTTGTTATGGATGATATTGTAATATTTATGATTTTATTTTCCGCTGCACATATATATATTTTTATGGTTATTATTGCATATTTATTTTATTTTTAGGCTTGCTACGGGTTCCGGATTCGAAAGAATTCCCGTTCCCTAGCGCCGGTCATGGCCCCTGTTTTGGGTCGTGACAAAGTTGGTATCAGAGCGAAGTTCGTTTCAGAGTGGAGTTCTGTGTCAGGGCTTAGTTTTGTGAGTTGTGGCCCTAGTTTTAAAGTTGTGTTTTCTGTTGGACTACTGCAGTGTATTAGGTTCGAGTATGTCTTGATGAGTATTCCTTGCTGTAGTTTTCAGCGTTATTCCTCCGTTGTCTGTTTTGTCTGAATCTTTCCGTTTGTCTTTTCAGAATGAGGAGGCGAGCGCGTGTCGCTCCACCGGTCGTTGAGGCCGAGGATGATGAGTCTTTTCAGGACGAGGTTTTACCTCCTGAGCAGCCAGTTAGACGTAGAGGTCGTGGCAGGGGTAGACCTCGAGGAGCGGCAGGTCGCCGTAGGCAGAGAGAGTTACAGGACGAGGAGCCTGTTGAGCCTGAGTTTGATGTTCCTGTTCCTCCAGTTGTTCAGCCTGCCTATCAGCAGGGTATGTCTGACCCTGAGGCAGCTTTGTTCTATGCCCGAGTTGGCAGGATTGCTTTTGATGGTACTTCTGATCCTTTAGATTTTCTGCATGCGATTGAGACTAGGACTCGGACTGCTCATACCGAGTACCAGAGGATCATGATCGTTGAGTTGTCTGTCGAAGGACCAGCCTTGGATTGGTTTATTCAGATGATCCAGCCTTATATGATGACGATGACATGGGCTCAGTTTCGAGAGCGATTCATGAGGAGATTTTGTCCAGAGCCTCTTCGTTTGAGCTATCGTCTTCGTCTGACCAGTATTTCTCGTGGAGATCGATCAGTAGAGGAGTATACCCGAGAGTTCCTTCGTCTGGGTAGATATGCTGAGGATCTGATGCGAGATCAGTATTTTGCTGTTACTACCTATGTTACTGGTTTGGGTTCAGCTTTTGCTGGTATGCCCACAGCAGGTCTTACTCTGGAGTCTGTGATTGAGCTAGCTAAGGAGATCGAGCTGAGGTTAGTTAGGCAGGGAGCGATGCCTGATTATTACCAGTTGGGAGTTCAGTCGAGTGGATTGCAGGCTACTCCGTATTCGAGTTTTCATGTTGGTTCGAGTAGTCAGCAGCGAGGTTCGACTCAGCAGAGTCAGAGACAGCAGCAGCGAGTGCATCGGAGCAGTAGACATGGTCGTGGAGGTCAGCGTAGATCATTCAGATTTGGGTCAGGTGCTTCGAGCAGCAGCAGTGGTCATAGTTCTGGATCAGCGGCCAGTGTTTGTCAGACTTGTGGTAGAGTCCATCAAGGACCGTGTTATCTGACACCGTTGACATGCTTCAGATGCGGGCAGACAGGACATTTTGCCAGATCGTGTCCTTATTCTGGTTATCAGCAGCAGCAGATTCCGCGATTCCCACAGCAATCGATTGCTAGTGCTGCACCTATGCCATTTCAGTTACCACCAGCTCAGCATCAGAGTTCTACTCAGTTTGTTCCACAGCAGAGTCGTGGTAGAGGTACGAGAGGAGGTACCCGAGGTGTTGGCCAGGCTTCTACCAGTCAGCAGGGAGGTCGAGGCCAGGCCAGAGTTTTTCATCTGACTCAGCAGGATGCTCAGGCATCTAATGCAGTCGTGGCAGGTATTCTTTCTGTTTGTTACCTGGATGCTTTGGTTTTGTTTGATCCGGGTGCCACGCATTCGTTTGTTTCTCCTATTTTTGCTTCTAAATCTTGTTGGCAAGCTTCGAGGATGGCTTTTCCCTTGTCTGTTGCCACTCCTCTGAGTGATTCTTTGGACACCGATATTGTTCTTTCTGGTTGTCCAGTTCTCGTGGGAGATAGAGAATTACCCGTTGATTTGATTTTGTTGGATGTGATGGAGTTCGATGTTATTTTGGGAATGGATTGGTTGTCCCAGCATTATGCCGTGGTTGATTGCAGGAATAAGGAGGTGATTTTTAGAATTCCTGGTGAAGAAGATTTTAAGTTTGTTGGTGACAGGAGTTCAGCACCTCAGAATCTTATTTCTGTTATTTCAGCTAGGAAGTTGTTGAAGAAAGGTTGTCAGGGGTTTTTGGCATTGGTTAGGGATACGTCAGTGGAGAAGTTGTCACTCACAGATGTTCCTGTTGCTTGTGAGTTTCCTGATGTTTTTCCCGAGGAGTTGCCAGGTTTACCACCTCATAGAGAGATTGAGTTCTGTATTGATGTGGTTCCAGGTATTACTCCTATATCTATGCCACCCTATCGTATGGCTCCTGCAGAGTTGAGAGAGTTGAAGGAGCAGTTGCAAGAGTTGTTGGATAAGGGTTTTATCAGACCTAGTGTTTCTCCTTGGGGTGCACCAGTCCTGTTTGTGAAGAAGAAGGATGGTACCCTGAGACTGTGCATTGACTACAGAGAGTTGAATAAGGTGACAGTGAAGAACAAGTATCCTCTCCCGAGGATAGATGATTTGTTTGATCAGCTCCAGGGTGCACAATTCTTTTCTAAGGTTGACTTGAGGTCGGGTTATCATCAGCTGCGGATCAGTGAAGCTGATATTCCTAAGACAGCTTTCCGCACTAGATATGGTCATTATGAGTTTCTGGTGATGTCTTTTGGTTTGACTAATGCACCAGCAGCTTTTATGGATCTGATGAACAGAGTATTCCGACCGTATGTGGATCAGTTTGTGGTAGTCTTCATTGATGATATACTGATATATTCAAGGAGTATGGAAGAGCATGTATATCATTTGAGGATTGTACTACAGACACTGAGAGATCATCAGCTTTATGCTAAATTCTCGAAGTGTGATTTCTGGATGGAGAGTGTTTCTTTTCTTGGACACGTAGTGTCTAAAGAAGGTATTCAGGTTGATCCACAGAAGGTTGAGGCAGTATCTGAGTGGCCTAGACCTACTTCAGTTACTGAGATTCGGAGTTTTCTGGGTTTAGCCGGGTATTATAGGCGGTTTGTGCAGGATTTTTCCAGGATAGCAGCCCCTATGACTCGCTTGACTCAGAAGAATGTTAGATTCGAGTGGTCAGAAGCTTGTGAGAATAGTTTTCAGTTGTTGAAGGAGAAGTTGACCACAGCGCCAGTATTAGCTTTGCCTAATAGTGTGGATAAGTTCACAGTTTACTGTGATGCCTCTAGAATTGGTCTTGGTTGTGTGTTGATGCAGAATGGAAGGGTGATAGCCTATGCTTCGAGGCAGTTGAAGAAGCATGAGCAGAACTATCCCACACATGATCTTGAGATGGCTGCAGTGATCTTTGCTTTGAAGATTTGGAGACATTATTTGTACGGGGTGACTTGTGAGATATTTACTGATCACAAGAGCCTTAAGTACATTTTCCAGCAGCGAGATTTGAATTTGAGGCAGAGAAGATGGTTGGAACTGTTGAAGGATTATGATTGTGAGATTCTTTACCATCCGGGTAAGGCTAATGTGGTAGCAGATGCCTTGAGTAGGAAGTCCTCAGGTAGTCTTGCTCACATCGGTGTGGAGAGGAGACCATTGATCCAGGAATTGCATCTGATGGTGGATCAAGGTCTGATGATGAAGATCAGTGGATCAGGTGGACTGTTAGCTCAGTTTAAAGTACGATCTGTACTGAGGGATAGGATTAAAGCAGCTCAGAGCCGAGATCCTATTCTGGAAGAGCTTGCAGAGAATGTCAGAGCAGGGAAGTTCACTGATTTCACACTCGATGATGATGGTGTGTTGTGGATCAGTGGTAGATTGTGTGTTCCTGATGTGGATGATTTGAGAGAAGAGATCCTAGAGGAAGCACATTCTACAGCTTACAGCGTTCATCCTGGTGTTACTAAGATGTACCACAGTATCAGAGATCTATACTGGTGGGATGGATTGAAGAAGGATGTTGCTGATTATGTTGCTAAGTGCTTGACGTGTCAGCAAGTGAAAGCCGAACATCAGAAGCCTTCTGGGAAGCTTCAGCCTCTTCCTATTCCCGAGTGGAAGTGGGAAAGGATAGCTATGGATTTTGTAGTCGGTTTACCTCGTTCGAAGGATGGATACGATTCCATCTGGGTGATTGTAGACAGATTGACGAAGTCTGCACATTTCTTGCCTGTGAAAGCCACATATTCGATTGCTAGATTGGCGAAGTTGTACGTGAAGCATATTGTATGCCTTCATGGAGTACCTGTGTCCATTGTGTCAGATAGAGGTTCGGTGTTTACTTCTCGTTTCTGGCAGAAGTTGCAAGAAGCGATGGGCACTAGGTTGGATTTCAGTACTGCTTTTCATCCTCAGACAGATGGCCAGTCTGAGAGGACGATCCAGACACTGGAAGATATGTTGAGGATGTGTGTCTTGGATTTGGGAGGTAGCTGGGATGATCATTTGTCGCTTGTTGAGTTTGCATATAATAACAGCTACCATAGCAGTATTGGCATGGCACCATATGAGGCGTTGTATGGAAGGAAGTGTAGATCCCCGTTGTGTTGGGATGAGATCGGTGAGAGAGCTTTGACTGGACCAGAGATGGTTCAGGATGCTGCAGAGAAAGTCGCCGTGATCAAGCGGAGATTAGAGACCGCAGTTAGCAGACAGAAGAGTTATGCGGATCCTAGGCGCAGAGATGTGGAGTTTCAGGTTGGAGATTTCGTTTTTCTGAAAGTATCTCCGATGAAGGGTGTGATGAGATTTGGTAGGAAGGGTAAGTTAGCACCGAGATATATTGGACCGTTTGAGATTCTGGAGAGAATTGGCACTGTTGCATATCGGTTGGATTTGCCTCCGAGTATGTCGCAGGTGCATCCAGTATTTCATATCTCGATGTTGAGGAAGTATATCTCAGATCCTTCACATGTGTTGCAACCAGACAGTGTGGAAGTGAGTGAAGATTTGACGTTTGTGGAAGAACCTGTGGCGATCGTTGATTTTCAAGTTCGACAGTTGCGATCGAAGCAGATTCCGATGGTCAAGGTTTTGTGGCGTAGCGACAGAGTTGAAGAGCATACGTGGGAGACTGAAGCTGAGATGCGAGCTTCTTACCCGTATCTCTTTCCTTCCTGATTCTGTAATCCTGTTTTTAGAATTCGGGGACGAATTCCTGTAAGGGGGGAAGACTGTAATATCCCGTAATTTTAAAAATATTTTTACACTGTACCGGGATATACAGTGTCAATAATTTTTGTATTTTATATGATATTTTTATGAGTTAATATGTATTTTAAACCTATTTTAATTACTGTCTATTATTTTCAGTATTTTACGTAAAATTTTCCCGGGACTTTCATTTTCGGGGAAATTTTCACGTAAACAATGTATTATTAATTATTTTAAATGTATTTACGGGTTTGCATGAACTCATACATATTTTTAAATTATTAAATAAAGCCTGTGTGTGTATATTTAATTAGGGTTTATTATTACCCTAATATTTTATTATTTATTTATTATTATTTGATTATTTTATTTATTATTTTTTTTCTTTTTTCTTTTTTCTTTTTTTTCTTTTTCTTTTCCTTTTTCTTTCTTTTTCTTTTCTTTTCTCTTTCCTTTTCTTTCTTTTTCTTTTTCTTCTTCTTCTTCTTCTTCTTCCCGTAGGTAGGCGCCGGACCACCCACTATTCCTCACGTCGTTTCTCCCTCCTCCGGCCACCGTTTTCGACACCGCCAGTCTCTATCTTCTCCTTGAGCTCCGGTGAGTGTTATTCTAGCTTTTGTTTGAGCTAAAACGGTCTAGAATTGCTTAGGTTTTGAGTTGAATATTTCGGCCACTTTTGGTTTTCGATTTTTTTGAGCTTCAATTTGGATGATTCATGGAAACTTCCTTCACAAATGTTGTTCCTGGTAGTTTAATCTTCATGTATGAATTTTTGTAGAATTTTTGGAGATTTTTTGGATTTTTGGGTATTTTTGAATATTTTAATATTATTTTCGAATTTTCGGAAATTAATTATTTAAATTATGAAATTGGAGTTTATGGTTGAATTAGGTGTTGAAATGAATTATAGGAATTTATTTGGAATTTTTATGAATTTCTAAGTATTTATTTTTAATTATTGAAGTTTAGGTGATTTTGGAAAATTAAGTTAATTGTGTTTTTATTTGAATTTAATTGGTTAATTGAGTTTAATTATTGATATTATTGATAAATATGTTGAGAAAATTAATTTTGGATAATTGTATGATTTTTAGTGAATTTTTGAAGTAAATTAGGTATATATATATATATAGGGGTATTTTGGTAATTTTACCCTAAATTGTCTAAAAATGTAATTTAATTGGTTTTAATATTTATTTAAGGTATAAAAATGATTTCTACAAAATATTTGGTATTTTTAACTAATTAAAACTATTTTTCGTGAATTATTTTCAATTATATATATAATATACGGTTTTTCAAATAAAATGAGTTTTAATCGATTTTTATAGTGTTTCAAGGTCAATTATGTAATTTTTATTTATAAAATGTATTTTTATGATTTAAGGATATTTTTGGTATATTTGAATTTATTTTCTGTGTTTGTGGACCCCGGTCGACAGATTGTAGTCTGGAGTCCGACCGAGGGGTTGTGATTGATTGTGGTGTTTATTTTCGAAGTGTATTTTCTTTGCAGGGTCGGCTCTACTCTTTTGAGTAGAGAGATGTCCGTTTTACAGGGGAGGTTCTGCCGGATTTCCGGTAGAATTCTCGTAAAACGTGATATCCAGTCGAACCCTAATTTCCGATTCTGTGTTGAATACTCTAGATTTAATTCTAGGATTTCTGTTAGGGTTATTCTGATGTCGATTAATTATTTCTTGTTTAGTTGCGCCGAGACCGAGGGTTAGTGGACCAGGCCCGTCGGACCTGTCTCGTGGAGCGCAGTAGGTGAGTTACTATATTATATATATATGCTTAGGACGCATGATTTAGAAAATGCATGTTTTATTTTGACTGAATATGCATAAATAACATGATTTATATTCAAGTATATTTTTGGTATATTTTTGGTATATAATAAATTATATACATGTTTTATTAATAAAATATATTTAAAATGTTTTTAAATATATTTTTAGTTTAATTCATGATTTGATTGAATTTATTTGACGTATATATACTCAAAATATACCTGGTTTATGTTTGGTATATTTTCGGTATATATATGGTTTATATTGTTGATTTATTTAAATTCATGCATCATGTATTTGTGAATGAATGTTTTATTATTTATTACTGAAGGATATCAATAGAACGTGCTACCTAGTGGGCAGCACTAGGACCGAGTACGTACCGGTACGCCTATAGTATTTAGGCTTTATTACTGACTATTTGTGGATATCGATTTGATTATGATTATTGGATGTGTGAGATGTGGTTTGTGGGTGTGATTGCTGGAGCTCGGTTGACCAAGTGTCTCGGGGCCAATCACACTGGCAGTCAGACTGCTGGAGCTCGGTTGACTTAGTGTCTCGGGGCCAGTCTACTGTCCATATGGATTAAGTGGATATATTTGGAATTAGTGAGCCTGTATGGCTAGAGTGTTGTTTAACACTATTTTTCTGAGGTTGCGATATTCTAGGGTTCTATGTGATCCTTCATAAAAGTTGATTTTCAGACAAAATATATAAAATGATTTTTCTGCATCTGTATGAACTTGCCTGTATATATACATATTACTCATATACTGTTGACTGTTTGCATTATCACTTAGAGTGTATGTATATATACTATAGTAATTCACTCAGTGAGGTCTGACTCCCCTCCGTTGACTATTTTTCAGGAGAGTCAACTTCCTCAGACCTCAGTAGCAGGTCGATACGC
This sequence comes from Mallotus nudiflorus, assembly GCA_947683625.1. Classification (NCBI taxonomy): domain Eukaryota; kingdom Viridiplantae; phylum Streptophyta; class Magnoliopsida; order Malpighiales; family Euphorbiaceae; genus Mallotus; species Mallotus nudiflorus. The sequence continues at coordinate 708,059 of CANTUR010000486.1, forward strand.
CGGATTTCTTCCGCCCCGGCTTCTTTATGTAAATTGTCTACTTGAGTCTGATTTATTTTATCTAGACACTGCAGTAGCTGTAAATTACAGTATTGGATTTTATGTACTTTATTTTAAAGAGATGTATTATGTTAAAACTGGATTTGTATAAGATTATACATTTATGAGATTATATATGCGATGTGATGAGTTTTGAATTATATCCAGTTGTTATGGATGATATTGTAATATTTATGATTTTATTTTCCGCTGCACATATATATATTTTTATGGTTATTATTGCATATTTATTTTATTTTTAGGCTTGCTACGGGTTCCGGATTCGAAAGAATTCCCGTTCCCTAGCGCCGGTCATGGCCCCTGTTTTGGGTCGTGACAATCCCTAAGTCTAAACTAGGTTAATCTTTAAAAGTTAGCTAATTCTATATATTTTTATTTACAAGTGAAATGGACAAGAAGAAGACCTACATTTTTAATTAATTTTAGTAAGTTTAAGTTTATTTATTTTAATTTAACTAAAGAAATAGTCCTAAGTCGACCAAATTTTAAAGAAGAAATTAAATTAATAAGTGGGCCTAAGTTTAACTTGGTTTTATTTGAGTGAAATATGGGCTTAATTCTATTCATTTTAAAAGAAATAAATATAATGGACTAAGCTACATATAAATAGATTTTAATTAACTATAAATGGGCCTGAAGTCTAAGTTGTTTTTAAAAGAAAAATAAAATGCTTTATTGGGCTAGGCTAAAATCTGAATTTTAATTAAAATAGACCTAAGTCTAATTAACCTAATGGGCGTAAATTGATTTTAATTAATTAACCTAAACCATTTTTAAGCCTATTTTTTATTTAGTGGGTTTGTACCTATCGTGGACTTGGGGCCCAAAGAACTAAATGATTCAAAAACAAATCCCAAACAAAAAAATCATAACAAAATTAGATTGAACACAAGATTTATGTGATTTGCTAAAAAAAAACCTAAATCAATTTACATGCAACCCTAAATTAATCTACACCCATCATTGATTTTAATTGATTTTTACCCTATCAAACCTAAATTACTAATCAATTTTAGTGTAGAAAATATAAAATTGATTTTCTACACTGTGCAAAAATTAAAATCTAATTAATTACAACCTAAAACAAAAGCAAATTAAAAGAATGTAGAAATCATAAATCCTAAATTCTATGGGATTTTAATCCATGGTTTCGTCCAATGGTCACTGCCCAAAATCACATATCTCTAACCTCATTCCCAGAGCATCATAGAGCAAGAATGAAAAAAAAAAAAAAACAAAACCAAAAAGAAAGTTAAATAATAAATATTCAAACAATAATTAAAAATAAAGAAATCAAATTAAAAATAAATAAAAAGATAGAGAAAATGAGAGAATGCTGTGTAGTGCAATTTGATGGCCCTTCAATGTGATTTTCACCATTTTTTGTAGTTGACAGTGTTGATTTCTTGATTCTCTGGACTTTGAAAATGTAAAGGATGTGGTTTTTTTGTTGAAGGTTTCCTCAGGATAAAAAAAACAAAAATGGCTATGGCCTTCTGTGTAGTAAAATTAGGATTTTTTTTTTCTCATAGACCCAAGAGGCTTTTTCTCTCAATTTTTTGTGTAGCTCCTCTCCCTCCCCAAAAAAAGTCCTCCTCCATTGCAAACTTCTCTCTCGGCTTTTAAGCCACCCGAAGCTAACTTCCCCTGTGTGATCGCAGGGAGTTATGCAATGTTGGAGATGAGAGTAGGAGGCTCTCTGTAGATTTTTCTTTTGAATTTTGAAATCTAAAAGAGGTCGGGTGAGATATTTTTCTTTGAAAAAGTCTTCCAAGGCATGACACGTGGAATTTGGACCAATAAAAAAATTGAAAAGACTTAATTTTTTTTTATTTTTGTGAAAATCGATATTCTAAAATACCGACGGAGCCTGTGCAAACTGTTGCTCATAATGCCAATCGAGCCCCTGCAATGCCGACCTAGCTTGCGTAATGTCGATCGAATGAGCCTATAATGCCGACCGAGCTTGCGCAATGCCAACCGACCGAGCCTGTAATGTTGATTGAGCCAATCAAGCCCCTAATGCCGACTAGCATTGTGGAATGCCAATCAATATTCCACTTCGCCTATTGGTCCGGTTCAAGGATGAGCCAATCGGTTCAGTTCAAAACCTAGCCGACCTGTTCAATTCAATAAATTTTAATTTATTATTTTTTTAATTAACAAATAAAATAAAAAAAATTCCCTCAGAAGTTTCTAATTTTTGCAATCAAAACCCTAAAAAATAAAATTTTGCAAATAAAACCTTAAAACGCAGTAATTTAGTCTTTTGAACCGCGAAACTCGATACTGGAGGTCAATTATCGATCAAATATTTATCATAAGGGCTTTCGTTGCACGCGTGCACAATGGCTTCTCGAAATTGGGTGCTTACACATTTAGTCATTTTTGCCTACAAATTAAAAAATAAAAGTTTTTGGGCATATAATTAAAAATAAATTAATGCAACTCAAAAAAAAGAAAATTAAAATTTATTTTTTAATAATGTTATGAATTTAATAAATTATTAAAATTATGTTCAATAAAATGTTTTTGTACTTAATTATTAAATTTTTCCAAATTAATTGTGAACTTTTGAAAAGATATAAAGAAAATATCATGTTGCTTTTTATCTCTAAAAACCATTACTCAGAAATTCTTTTGTGGAAATTTTTCATCAAACCACAGGTAAATGACGTGGGCCGCCTAGTATAGACTTTTAAGAATTCCTTATTCTTCGTTGCCAATTAAAGTTTTTGCAAATTAAGAAACACAGAAAACCATGGATATTAGAGCACAATATTGAGTTAACCTTTCCAATGAAATTGATGTTTAGTGATTGAATTGTCAACCATTAATGTATTTATTTTTATGATTGCAACTAATATTAGTGCAAAGTTGAGTTGCTAGTCCTGCTATTTGCTTAATTGATTAAATTGTGTAGCTTTAATTAATGATTTTTGGTTTTACACTATAAACTTAAGTCAAATATAAATGCTCTGATTTTATGTATTGACAAAATATGCTTCGAAAATTTTCACACAAAAAGTTCATGAATGTATCAAGGTATAAAGACTTAATTATAGGTAAAAAAAAAAGTCTAAATCCGAAAAAATATTATGTGAAATTCACATATATTTGTGAATTTGGTGTTTGTCCATCATCAAACTTTATGGCTTTTAAATAGTTGTATAAAAAAATTGAAAATAGTTGTTCAGCTATTTTTGCCTAAAAATTAAAAAAATTAATGCAATTGAAAATAATTAAAAACTATTTAGCAATATAAGTTTTATCTAATTTATTAAATTGTTAAAAAAATGGTGAATAAATGTTATTGAAAATGTTCTTTAATTATGGGTAAATGATATATTTTTACAAATTTGTACCACGGAGCCAACAATTATAGGGTTGCAAATTGAAAACATAAAAAATAAAGGAAAAAGTAAAATTCCTTGAACTGCTAACGCAGTAAAAGGTGAAAATAACAAAAAAATTTTAAAGACTATATTAAAGTATTCTTTTTTGTGTATCTAATATCTATACAAATAAAATTGAAAATAGTTAAATTAATAATTTTAAAATTATTAGACATTTATATATATAGCCTACAGTAATACATTTGGAGCAAACAATAATTTTTCTAATTTAAATTTAATTAAAATAACCATTTATATATATATATATATATAACACAAGTGCCTATATTAAAACTTTTAATAAGACAGGTATTTCACTCTATTGTAATTAAAATTAATTTTATAAATTGATAAAGAGAAAGATGCGAAATAGTTTTTAGAACACAATTTTGAATTGTATTTTAATTAACTAAAAATTGTATTTAACAATGAAATTAGCGTTCAATGATGAAATTGCCCACCATTTATTTATTTACTTTTGTGACTGCTACTAATATTGGTTAGTGCTAAGTTGAGTTGCCATTCTTGCTATTTACCTGAGGACCTCAGAAAAAAGATGCAACAACGCCACAAGAAGAAAAAAAATAAAAATAAAAATACCAGCATTCAATATTTTGGAACAGAAAATGCTTCAACAATAATTTTCTCATCTGCAACAACTTTCTTCCACTTGAATTTGGTGACCTCGTTATGTATACATGAATGTAAGAATGGTGAATCTAGCATATTCCAAAGGTACAAAGCTATAAGGTGCAGCCACTTTATGTTCAAATCTTGAAATATTTGTGATTTTTAGATTCCTTTACTTAAAATTTGAAATTTAAATTTTATATATGGAAAAAATAAATATTAGAAAATTTTTATTTTATTTATGAGTCTATTAGGCTCGATTATGAAATAGTCAGATTTCTTGTGACTACCGCTCGATTATGAAATAGTCAGATTTCTTGTGACTACCGGATATTAAAAACATCAAATGAAAAAAAAAATGAGGTTCTTGTGTATTGAATATATACTGTCTATTAAATTTGCAATGGGAAACTAATTAATAAGCTAGCCTCAAACTGTCAAACATATAATTAATTTGGCCTAAACAAATATATATAAATATAGTTACTGCTGAGCATACAAATCTTCAAGCCTTTTGGAATGGTGAATCTATCACGACCTGAATCAAAAGGTACGATATTAGAGAATAGAAATATATAAAGTAATCGAAATTTATAAAAAACTTTAAAAAAATTTACGAAATAAAAATAATATACTTAAAAATAAAATTATAATAAATGTACAATATCAAATATATAAAATAATATTCTTTAAATACAATATTTTAAGTAAGATAAAATCAGAATATAAATAATACAAGTTTTTTAATTAATTACTACGATATTTAAAATTTAGTTATACAATATATATTTCAATTCAATATACATAATACAACCGGTGAAGAACGAACCCGACACAGATGGAGAACACTAGAAAGCTGATTGTAAGGTCCTTAAAAATATAAGTTGAGAGAAATAAGATCTCACTGAGTGAATCAATTTTATAAAATGCATACTGATTTTAAAACCATTTGTTAAAACTCTTTTTTAAAATAAAATAGAATAAAGTAATTATAATTATTACAATCATTTACTTTTCTCAATAATATTTATATAAAATCTCTTTATAACCCTTAAATCAATTTAATATGGAATCTCTGTATGAAAATATATAAAATAATTATTTTAGCAGAAAATCTGATAGAATATCTAAACCATTATTCTAATAGCCTTTCGGCTTCCTTATCATTCAAAAACTGTCGGTTTTCGAGAGCAAAACATCCATCTAGTTACCAGGAGCAGTTAAATCACTTAAACCTATATTTACTGATGGCTTTCAGGAGCAGAGCAAAGTATCAACGAGCTACCGGCCCTAGTAAATTATAAATCATGCCCGAGAGCAAAGTATCACTGAGCCTTTTAACCATCAACACTCATTCTCAATCTTATTGGTGCGCACATAGTTCTGATAAAACCCATCAGATAGCTCATTCTACCGTTATCTTCAAATCAATTTGAATTATAAATAATAAAATAAAATAAATAAAATCATTAAGTAATGAATAATTAAATGATTAAATAATAATTAAATAAAACATAACGAAAAAATTTTCCTTTAAACATGTTTTCAATTAGTGTTCATAAATGTAGAAGAAATAATCATGCATATAACAATATAAATAAATTCATAAATCAATCATATAATTATTTCTTTATTATTTTTAATTACTTGAACATATAATGAAAACACGTGTAACACACATTTTATAAAATTAACTCACAGGTTGAGCATGCTGGGCGACGCGTTCTCTGCTGCCTTGTTGCTACAGCTCGAGTCCCGAAGTTCTCTAAAATAAAAAATATTTATTTTAAATATGCTCATAAAATAAAATAAATAAATTTATGAAAATTCTTAGAATTGTAAAAACTGTAGGAATGACGAAACTTACTTGACCAAAGACACAACTCAACTAAAATCAGAAATTTGACACAGGCTGATGTCACGTTTTACGAGAAATTTACAGAAAATTCAGCAGAGTATCATCTGTAAAACAGACATCTCTCTACTAAAAGTAGAACCGTTTCCTGCACACAAACACACTTCAAAATTTCACAGCACTCAAAATCTCGTGTTGGCCTCCGAATTACAACTATTGCCCAATCGAGAACCATTTCATCAACAAAATCCAAAGTAATATAAATCTCAATAATTAACCAAAAATCATAAAATCTATATAAAAATATAATCATTTTTCAAATCACCAAAATATCTCATAAAAATATTAAAACCATTTATTTTCAAATAAATAATAAAATTGTAGTTTTTAAATAATATTTTTTAATAAAATCCATAAATGGAATAAAATTCTCATTTTACAATTAAATTAGCATAAATTGCAAATAATTATTAAAATCACTTATTAACATCACAAAAATAATAAAATGTCCATTTAAGCTAAAAAATAATAAATAAATTTATTAGTCATATATTATTCCAAAATTATCACAAATTAACTAATAATTGGAAATAATAATAAAAATTATTTTTCATACTTTTATTAATCCAAAAATAGTTTAAAACAAAATAACTAACAACGATTTCAATTAAAATCAAATAATTTACTAAATTTCAATAATTTTCAAAAACACACATTTAGACATAAACTACAAAAATTCAATTAAATACCACAATTTGATCTATTTACATAATAAAAGCATAAAAAACGTTTATTTCCAAAATAAATAATAAAATTCAAATTTATAATTAAATTCCATTATTAAATTCATTTCTTCCAATTTTTGAAATTAAATAACATTATTTACAAATAATTATTTAAATTGCTCAAATATATAATAAAAATAACCATAAACTCATTTAAGCTTAAAATAATAAATAAAATTATTATTCATAAATTTTTCCGGAAATTACTAATAATTAGCTAAAAATAGGAAATAATTCATAAAAATTATTTTAATACTATTTATTACTCAAAAATTATTCAAGACATAATAATTAGCAATAGTTTCAACTAAAATATAAAAATTACTAATTTATAGTAATTTTTCCAAAAATTCATTTTTTACATAAACATTCAAAATTTTAGAATAAAAATTCAGTACATAATTTTAATAAACTTCCTTAACGAAATTTACTCAAAATAATTAGTAGAATTTATTAAAAATAAAATTTTCCTGAGCCCATGTAACGATCCAGTATTTTAAATAAAATAATATTATTTTAGAATATGCAATGTTAATAATTTTAAATTTTATTTGTATATTATTATTGTATTTTATTCTAAGGAATTGTTTACATAAAATAATATTTTTTTTGTGGGATTACTTGATAATATTAAAGTTATTATTATTATTATTATTATTATCATTGTTATTAATATTAATATTAGTATTATTATTGTTAACATTGTTATTATTATTATTATTATTATTATTATTATTATTATTATTATTATTATTATTATTATTATTATTATTGAAGGGCATTTTAGTAATTTCATAATATAAAAAAATAGAAAAGTCAAAAGCAAAAATCAGGTCAAGTTTCTTCCTTCCTTTCTTTTTTTTCTTTTTCTTCTTCTTCGCTCGAAGCCTTCTCTATGTCACTGGAGCCACCCCAGCTGTCACCATCGACCACTACCACCTTCAGCCACTTCCAGTCACCGTCCGCCGTCGTCAGTTTGCCAAGAAGACGCCGGGAACAACATGAAATAACGGGAGGCCGAGAGTGAGCTTTAACAACGTCGGTGAGGATTCCGGCCACCATAGGACGTTGCACTAGTCTTGTTTAAATGCTCTTGATCCGGTGAGTCCATTTTCGAGCTCCATTTGAGCTTAAATCCATTCGATGTTTAGATATCTTCAATTTTTAGTTTATTTATTTTAGGGTTTTTATTTTTTTTGAACTTGATAATATTTGATTCATGAAAACTTGCTTCACAAATGTTGTTTATGGTAGCTTCTCAAATATATTTTTTGTGTATTTTTTTTGGAATTATGGGTAATTTTTTATTATTTTAATATTAAATATTGAATTTTTGATAATTATGTTAATTAATAATTTTTAATGGAAATTTAGTTAAATTAGTGTTAGTAATTTGAGTTAATAATTTTAGAATTTTTAAAATAATTTTTGGTGAATTTATATAATTTTTAGAAATATTTTTATATTATGTGAATTTTGTATTTATGAGTTAATTGTGTAATTTTGTGGAAATTATAGTTAAATAATGTGTTTTAGACGATTTTATAATTATATAGGGTATTAAAATGATTTTTATAAATGATTTACTATTTTTAACTAATTAATACTAGTTTTTGAAAATTTTATTCAAATAATATATTATTTGCTATTTTGGTGATTAAATGGATTTTTAATTACTTTTAATGTATATTTAAGCTATTTGAATATATAAAAGTGAATTTTTACTATTTTAGGTTGAATTATTGAAAAATTTGATTTTTATTAATATTATATTATTATTTGAGTTTTTATTTAATTATTGTGTAAATAATGGTATTTAGTGTTTTAATGTTTAAAAATATTATATATTGGTATTTTTTGAAAATTTATGGAATTTAATGATTTTTAATATATTTATTATTTTATTTGTATTTTTGATGAATTTATGAACCTCGGTTGAAGAATTGTGCAGTTCGGGGTCCCAACTCGAGGTGTTGAGTCTTGTGTGATATAAGTGTATTTTCTTGCAGGATCGACTCTATTTTTTACTAGAGAGATGTCTGTTTTACAGAGGAGGTTCTGCTGAATTTTTGATTGAATTCTCGTAAAACATGACGTCGGGTCGATCATGAAATTTTATATTTGTCTGAGTTTTGGATTCTTAGATCGAGTCTCCTTTAGAATTCTTAGAAATATAAGTTAGAAATTTATTCTGATTATTATTATTATTTATTTTCTAGTTGCGCCGAGACCGGGCCCGTCGAGCCAATCTCGAGGAGCGCAAAATTTATGAGTTATTATTTAATATATACATTGCATATAGTGCATGATTATAAATAATTATGTTTTGATATGAATTACTTCATTAAATGGTTTAGTATATTTTCAGTATACTTTTAGTATGTTTTGGTATATTTTGATATATATCCAATGACATATAGTTGGTAATTTCTCAATATGCATTTTGACATATTTTTATTTATTTATTGTATGCTTTTATTTTCTAAGGTTTGCTACGAGTTCCAGATTCGAAATAATTCCTATTTCCTAGCACCGATCATGACTCCCGGTTTGGGTCGTGACAAAGTCCATAACAGTGTCGGAATAGTAACTCATAGCCCGGAAATTCAAAATTTTTAGAAAAAAAAATCATATGTAAATAGTTTACAACCCCAACAACAATTTATCTCAAAGAAATTTCATCTAATTAAATCAAATTAAGGCTCAATTTAATAATTTAATAAAAAATACTCAAAAATCAAATTATTCAAAATCGAGGTCATTACCGGAATTGTTTGGCCGAATCGAGTTGGGGCTTTAGAAGCCTGGAGGATAAGCTTCCATTTGAGATTGACGTCAGCTTCCATCTCGCTAAAATCGCCTTCGGCAAGCCTATGACCAAACTGGCATCGTGAGGAAAGAAGGAGAGAGAGAGAAGGAAGGGAGGAGAGAGGAGGGAGGAGGCGCTGGTGGTTCAGGCGACTTGGTGATGTTGTGGTGGTGGCGGCTAGAGTGGCGGTGGCAAATGGGTGGTGGTGGTCTGACGGTGAAGAAAGAAATAAGAAAAAGAAGAAGAAGACGAAGAGGGGGTTGTACTGTATGTTTTTTTTTTACTTAAAAAAAAAACAATCTTTATAATATAATATTTATTAAAAAGTACAAATTACAATTTAAATTAATATTTTTAAATTAAAATATTTTCTCTTACAAGTACATATACACCAAAAAAAAAATATATATATATATATATATATATATATATTTTCTAATAATCAATATTTTTATTAATACACTCACAAATATTAATAATTATTAAAAAATTTATAAATTACTTAATTAACACCAATTGAATAAAATTATAATTAAATTTAATAATTCACATAATATATTAAAAATATATTTTAATAATTATTAAATGCATTAAGGTATTCCAAATACACTAATTAAATAAACTATTAATTAAAATCCAATAATAATCTCATGAATAATTAAATAATAATTAACACTAATAAATCCCAAATTTTAATTTAACACTAATTAACTAAAATAATAATTAAAACTCAATAATTCCTCCCAAATATGTACACACATACTCACTTAAATAATTACTTAACAATAAATTTCATAGAAATAATATTTAATTCAATAATCAAAATATAGGTTATAACAAAATCCTTCATAAGTAGTGATGTATGTATTTTTATTATTAATTTTGTTCATTATATTTGCCAAAAAAATTTATATTTATTTTCGTTGTTGATATTTTATACACCAATATTGTTTAATTATTTGGCCCATTAAACATTTTTATTTCCATATTTTAAAAAAATAAATAAATAATAGCCTATAGGTATACGTTTTTTCTTTTTTTTATAAGGGAAAATAATCAATTTTATCCTTAATTATAAAGTAATTATCAATCTAATTCTAATTTTAAAATCAGATCAATCAGCTCCTCTAGCTTTTTAAGTTGTTACAAATCTATCCAAACGACATTGAACTTGTTTCAAAGATGACGTGACAATCTAACGTGACATAAACATGTTTGACATGATAAAAAATTAAATTTTTTTTTATCAATTCTATCACTGTAGGCTAATTATCAATCTAATCATAATTTTAAAAATTGTTTCAATTTGCTCCAAATTTTTGAGTTGTTCCAAATCTATCCAAATCACATTGAGCTTATACCAGAGATGATATGACATTAAATTAATAATTGGCCTATAATTAAGGGTAAAATTTATCATTTTTTTTATCATATCTGGTTTTTTCGTGGTCTTTATTATATTACATTATAGTATTCTATTAACTATTATTGTTAGTTTTCATCAGTTTGTATAATATAAGGTTAATATAATATGAATTTTGTTAATAATATCATCTTTTTTTCAATGATTTGACATTTATTGAGCTATTATTGTAACTTCACAATAAATTAAATTAGCACATATTTTTAGTTTTATGAAAAATAAAAAGAAAGTTTTTATTAAAATAAATTGTATTATATTTAAAAATCTGTTAACAGCTAATTTGATAATAACTTAGTTGAGAAATGATTTTATAATTGAATTTTTATTTTTTTATTAATGTTACATCAGTGGATTTTAATGATATAAGTTAATAGGGTAGTGAAGTGTAATAAATATGGACCACATATCCCAAAATGACACCAAAAAACTACAATTTAGAAAGTGAAAAAGTTGCACAACTATAGATATTTTTCTTGTACTTTTTTTTTTCTTTGGGTATTACATTTGAAATAATTAACCAATTTTGTTCCAGTATATATAAGCCTGGAAAAGTAGGCTATAACATTTGCATCCCTTACATTCATTTTTTTTTCTTTTTAATTTAGAATAGAGGGATTTACTCAATGATTGAATTCATAAATTTTTTTAATACCATAGAAAATTTTGATGTACATATTCTTTTCTCTATGTTGTTTCTAAACTGACTACGATATCCTCCTAAACTTTTTAACTTGTACAAGAATACCACTAAAAATTACTATCACATTGATAATTAAGTGTTATAGCATATCATAGGATTGGTATTTGTACATTTCAGCACTACATTTATCTTTTGCTCACTGCCATCTCGACAAGCTATTTAGGAGCACATTAATATATGGTCTAACTATCTGTAATTATAAATGAATATGCATCACTTGATTTTTCTTATTTTGTTGGATTCTTTGTTCCTATTCACTTTCTTCTGTTTACGTAGTTGAACTCATTTTTCTTCCCAATTCTTGAAATCTTGTTGAATGTTGAATTCCTTCCTCATATTATGTATAAAACAAGAACATATTATATCCATTCATTGTTATGAATAGAGTTTAATTCAATTTATTTTACTATACTTCAAATTTGGTTGAATGTTAAATAAACTACATATAAACTAAATTTATTAATTTAGTTTACTCCATTATCTCAATATATTATTAGTTGTACAAATCTATCCTTAAAAATATTAGAAATTGATTAAATTATATAGTTTTAATTGTATAATAATAATTGGTTTTATACTATAAACTTAAGTCAAATATAAATTATGTGATTTTTTTTATTGACAAAATATGCATTGAAATTTTTGAAATAAAAAATCCATGAATGTAAAGGTATTAATGAGATAATAATACAAAGGTTTAATAGTAAAAAAGAACATCTATATCCAAAAATCATGTGAGATTTAGAAAAATTCATGAATGTAATTAAAGGTATCAATGAGATAATGATATAAAGGCTTAATAATTTGGTTAAAAAAAAAGGCTTAATAGTAAAAAAGGCTTAATGATTGAAAATTGAAAATTGAAAAGTACATTTTAATATAATTAGAATTTAAGATTTTGTTAGTAAAAAAGTTTAAAAAATTTATAAAAATATTTAGAAATTAATTTTTAAATTTATATCGAGAGTGACAAAGTTAGAATTTAGAATTATTTTTACATTTTTTATAGGGAAAAGGGCCTAATTGGACCCTCAACTTGGGTCAAAATGTACCTTAAAGTTTCAAAAGTGGCCCAATTATGACCCTCTGTTAATAGCTGTTAAAAGAAAACATGGCAAAAAACTCCGTTAAGTGGTGTTACGTGGCATGTGGGACCTACCTTCACCTGTTGAGTCATATTAACAACACTTCCCCTCTTCCCCTCTTCTCTCCCTTCATAATGATAAAATCCTTATTCTATATTTAATGCAATCACTGATAAATAAAAGTAGAAAAGTACGAACCCTAATTATCAATTGCAAATCAATAGTTAAAATAGCAAAATTGTAGCCAATTAATGAATGATAGTGAAGTTACTGTGAAGCATTATGTGTGAAAGAAGATGACTTCATCATCGTCAACTACAACATCATCCTTTACAAGAAGACATCGCTCGATGCAGTTGCAAAAAGGTAAAAGAAGATGTCACTATGGTGCTCAAGAGGTGTTATAGACATCATGGATTGATTAAAACCCCACTTGAAGATTCTATGGATGCCTAAACTATAGTGTAAGTTGGTTGAATTTTACATTTGAGATTTATTGTTCATGGCTGTATTGAATTTGATTGATAAAGTGTACGAATGGGTTAATTGCAACCATCTAAAGAAAGAGTTCTAGGAAAGGGTTGTGATTACTTTACCTGGTATGATGGAAAGATGTGCATGAGGGTAAAGGAGGTGATTAATACTTTAAAAAATGAAAGGAAGAGATTGAAGGCTGAAAATAAAGACTTACAGAGAAGAATTAAGGTTGCTACAATTAGAATAAGTTCATAAGATATTAATGATATTCAAGCTGATGTTGGAATGTTGAAGTTGAATAGAGAGGAGTTAAAAAAAATTATAAGTTGAAAGTAGAGAAATTGAAAAGGCAATTGAGGGCAACCTATGTGTCTATTGTGTGTTCCTAGATTGTGTTTCTGTTTGTGTTTTATGTGTACTTAGGCAAGTGACAATAGATATAAGAAGTTGGATGTGCTTAAAATGAAAATTGCTTTATAATAGATTATTAAAAATTACATTCAAGGTTTGATAAAGTTGTGGTATATTATACACATTTACTATGCTCATGTTATTCTTATTTAAATAAGGTAGTGAATAAGGTGCACAAGACCAAAAGAGAATAGTTAAACGAGATCGTGAAGAAATGTTCATAATACCAAAAGAAAATAGCTGCTAGCTGTATAAAAATATAATGCAATAAGCATAAAACTAGTACTGATCACTATGTTCGTAAATACTTAAATGGTTGTAACCCTACGCATATTGGATTCAACCATATATACCATAAAATGAGTTTAAAAGTTGCTTACAAAAATGAATCGCATGTCCTGAACAAAATAATGACAAACATATACATAAATTTTAGGCATGTAGTTCCTGAGGAACTGGATTCTTCACCAAAAACTGGTTTTTATAAGAACTAAATCTAGCAAAAAATTCACTTGTGTCTTTATCTCATGTTGTTTTGGTAGACGTTAAACCTCTTAATTGTCCAATCCTTTTTGGTCTTTGTTCCTATAACTGTCTGGTTGTCAATCATGGAGAGCCTTGCCATTGTAACCCTAGTGGTTTGAAAGGAAGGTCAGTTGGCTGTACCACCTTTGAACTATCACCTTTAAATGTTATCTTCCTTGATCCTTGACTGTTTGAGGAATACAACATTCTTTTTTAAGCTCTTAGCTCTCGTTCATTTGGAATTACATATCTAATATAAGGATCCTGGTTGATATCACTGCTTCGAGAAGCAGTCAGTTGTAGAGCAGATAACATAATTCATTCACTCTCCAAGCTAAGCTGTAAAATGAAAGAAAAACACTTTTAAGTCCTTGGCAGACAATAACAAATAAATTTACTTGATTAATCCTTGGCAGACAATAAAAAATAAATTCACTTAATTATTTATCGTAATATAAGTAATACTTCCAGTGCCTAGATCGATATAACATCCATGACCATGTTCTCTACCCGTTGAACCTTAATAGCACTTGCCAAGAACTAAATCTCCACTTATAAAACTCCCACTTTGATTTCCATTTAACCTTTTTTGAGTTCCAACTTGCATTTTGTTGTTCCCTTTTTCTTTCTTTATTTATTTTACCTTTTCTTTCCCTTTTTCTTTACCTATTGCAACTATCGTTGCTGCTTGAGATTATATGACAAACAAATCCAATTCGTATATTATGTCCAATTCAACAAATAAAAATATTAATATACTAAAAATTACATCTATTATACTTGAGTATAACTTTTTTTATTGCGCCCTTTTTTATTGCATTTGGTACAAGTCATTCTACTCTCTTGTCTTGATAGTTTCCTAAAATTTCTCTTTATGTTGGGCTTATTATGATTTTTGATCCTTTTTTCTTAGGTCTGCTAGGCATCTTAGTTACATATGGAGACTTCATTAATAGAAATTTATCAACATATAATGCTCAATGGTACTAGTGTACAATATGAGATAGTAGATCAATTTACGCATATGTCATTGCATATATCATACAACAACATGGGATAATTATTATATCCCATGCTCTGCAAGTACACGTCTTTTTAGCAAGGCAAATGGTGTGCCTTCCTGGTCCATCATTTATCTTATATCCTGCTTCACCATTGAATAACACTTCACTTCCATAAGCATTTTCCCTATTCTCTTAGAATATTGCCATGCAACCTAGACTCCAATCATATATCCACCTTTGAACCAATAATTTATTTGAAGCTAATCTCTCTATGGCAACCTTTCTGATGTCATTCAACATAGATACTATTAGCTTAAACCTTGCTTGCAGTATACTTGTATTATATAACTCACACATGTTATTATCAACCATGTTAGAGCTGCATTTGTTATTGAAAAATGCTCTACACCAATTAGCAGGATTGTACTTGAGTAATTCTTTAGCAACTTGCTTGTTTAACTCACCCAACTTCCTTAAGTTATCTTCAAATTCCTCTAGATATTTGCTCTATGCTCATATCCAAAATTTCTTCTTCATCTCTCCACCAATCCATTTCTTTAACCAATTAGCATAGATAAGTTTAGCATACCATCTATGCTCAGCATTTGGTAGCACATCCGAAATAGCTTGCAACAAACCCTACACATAATACATAGTGTTATTAAGCACAAGACATATAATAAATGGAGAAAAAATTAATTGTAATACAAGGACTAACCTTTTTCATGTCTTAAATAATGGTCAATAACTTACTATTATATTCTATTTTGAGCTCTTTAACAAGCCATTACATGAACTAGGTCCAATTGTTCTTATTTTCTTTTTCAATGATAGCCTATGCAATAGAAAAAATGTGATTATTTCCATTCTTTTTAATGGCTACTAACATAAGTCCCTTTATAATACCCTTCAAAAAATAACCATCTAGACCAATTATAGGTTTACATCCAGGCCCTCTAACCCTTTTTAATGCCTCAAAATAGACAAACATCCTTTTAAGCACTCTTTTACCCTCCTTCAACTTCTCTTTGCACAATTCAATCTTACATGAACTACTCTGATTGGTTCTTTTCACTTAATAAACATAAGCTTCAAGTTGCCCAAATTCAGCACATAACTTCCTTCTAGCTCATTCATCACTTTTCTCTTTGCTGTTTTGTATTTAGAATTACTCACTTGTAGCCTCATTTTTTCTTTTGCTTCAGCAACCATGTTTTTCACCCTCTTTTTTAGATTTTTGTAAAGTTGATCCTTAAAATGACTTGCTAAGAAAGTAGCAGTTGCCCTTGAGTTGTTGAAAACTATGTAATAGTTATTCTCAAGATTAAGAGTTTTAATACTTATTCCCTTATTCTTTCATTCTTTTGAAATGTGGATAATAAAATGACATCCTGGATATTTGCATCATGCTTTAATCCTCATAAGCTCATTTAAATTAAAATGTAAATCCTTCCCTTTTACAACAAAATACTTTCTAAGAGCTTCTCTTACCTTAGTTGCATTACTAAAAGTCATACCGAGCAAGAAATGAGGATTTTCACTATCTCTGTCATATCTTACCTTCTTCGTTCCTCATTTAATAACTTTTAGCTCATCATTATCTATATAGTCAACTTCATCACCATCTTCGTCATCCTTTTTTGCATCATCCTTGTCATAGTCTTCATCTTTATAATTAGAATTAAAAAGAATTAGAATCAGATTCTGACTCAACTACAACTTTATCATCCTGACCCTCTTTTTCTCATTGTCTTCTAAATTTCCAACATAGTCAGGCTCATTAAGTTCCTCACCTGCATTAATATTTTAGTTCTTAATTCACACAGAACCTTATAATGACCCTGCACATCATGCTTTAATTCCATATTCACCTCAGCAGCCTTATCACTCTCCATTTCAACTTACGCCTATGCACTAACACCATTTCTCTCACCCATAACTTCACTAATGTTAGCTGTACTATCAGTATTAAACACATATTTATACCGCCCACTGAAACTTGTATTTGATTATACTTCAACAAAGCTACACTACATACCTACTTCACTAGTTATATAAACTACATTCTGACCTTCATCCTGATTCCTATTTCCACTAGAAATCTAGGCATATTTACCATCCTCAAGCAAACTAAATTTATTCAATAGTGGGACATTAACATCATGATGATCACAAACATGCATTTCCTACAACCCAAACTTATTTCTACTATATTTCATCATTCTAATAATACTTGCATCATTTACTAACAAATATAAGCCATTATGTAGTGTCTTTCCAGGTTGTAATACATATAACTTTGTAACAGTTGGATGCCCTAAATAAATATTATACATCATCATGTAAGGCAAGCTCAAAAAGACTATATCAAAATTACTCATAGTGAAATCTTCTCCATCCACATAAGCTAAGCCAGGACTAAATTCCCGTTTACCCCAATGATGAAATATCAAGTCTCTATCTCCACCATTCTACATGCAAAGAAATTAATTTTTTAAAATTAAAATAAAAAATATTTATATCATGCAAATAGCAATTTAGCTACATGACAAACAAGCATAAAAAAATTCATCTTCAGCAAAAAAAAAATATATATATATACAACAACCACACATGTAGTACTTCAAATTAAAAAAATTGATTATTTCAATAAACCCTAATATCTAATTACAATACTAATGTCCTCAATTGAAGTACTAATCTTATTATTTAACAACATTATCCATCTTCAAACATCAATCTCAAAGCTTTTTTTTATGCAAAAAGTTAAATTTACATACTTGCTTAACTTTAACCTTCTAATAGCTATGTATATTCCCTACATAATGGCATATGGTCTGTATAAATTACTATCTTCTTTGTGTTTTAGGGTTCAGCTCATGTTATTCACTTCAGAGATGTAAATGCGATGGTGAAAAAGTTAGCTTCAAGTTAAAACAATGTCAGTGAACTAAGAGAAAAGTTTTAGGCGGTAAAAAGGACTACTCTTTTTCTAGATTATTTTAAGAACACAATGTGAAGGGGGGGGGGGGGAGAGGGGAAGTGTTGCTAACATGATTTAGCAGGTGAGGGTGGGTCCCATATTCCACATAACACCACTTAACAAAGTCCTTTACCATATTTTTTTTTAATAGTTGTTAACAGATGGTCATAATTAGGCCACTTTTGAAACTTTAAGGTCCATTTGAGAAAAAAAAATATATTAATGTCCATATCAGGATTTGACCTAAAGTTAAGGGTCCAATTAGTCCCTTTTCCCTTTTTTATAAGAAAATGAGGATAACAAATCTAATACATGTCAAATTTATTTTTAGGAATATAAAAGTAATTTTTAAAAATACAACTAGATCTTTCAAATAAAATTGGATAGACTTGATACACTTTTAAAGTTGAAAGTGCAAATTGAAATGACTTTTAAAATAAAATTTAATTGATAATTATCTTAAAGTTCATGATAGAGCTGATAGTTTTCCTTACTAAAAACTTATGTGTAAAAAATTTTTTTGCAAGTTCAGACTACAATTAATGTGATGTCTATATTGTTATTACTATCATCAAACTAGCAATATCATGAATAAATTTTACAAGAAAAAAGGTATAAAAACACTCCTAACGTTGTGTCTTACCTCATAGTCATCATTAATATTTTTCGAGGTGTAAATACACCCTTATCGTCTTAAAAATCATGTATTTAAACCCCTCTTATAAACAATGTTATATATATATATATATCAATGTATGTTTTTCTCCTAACATTTATAATAAGAAATATATTTATCCCTAAAAAATTTAAAAATATTCACGCAAAATTTTTTTGAAAAATTTAAATTTTATCTAATAAAAATATTAAATAACTATTTTTTTATACTCATGAAATCTACTCATGCTAACAAAATAGTAAAATAATTTATATCCAATTCTTTATGATTTTTTTTTAAATTTTGTCTCATTTAAAAAATTAAAAATATTTAAATAAAAATTCACCTTATTTCGATATAAATTTGTCCCTTCTTTATTCACTCTTAAAATAAAAATTAATAAATATTTATTAAAATGTATCATATTAGGATGAGAGTAGGACATAATATTAGAAGTTTTTTTTATTATTATTTTTTTTCCATTTTACAAATTTTTACCAATGGTGGAGCCAACACTTATAAGGGTGCATATTGAAAAATAATGTTATACAATATCATAGAAATTTATCTCAACACTTCTTTTTTTTCAGTTTCTTGCTGCAATTTCTTTTGGTCACTACCCTTTTTTGGAGGAAGATGATAAAATCTTTGATATTTAGAAAGCATGTTAAGGTATGCTCTTATTATATATAATTCACTACAAGAAACTGAAGATTTAGTGATGAATTTTTAAATGTTTAGCAATGAAATTTTCGTCACTAAGGCAATTAGCAATAGATTTACGACGGAATTTATTAGCAATAGATTTACGACGGAATTTTTTAATTGTATGATAATATTTGGTTTTACACTATATACTTAAGTCAAATATTTATTTATTGACAAAATATGCATTGAAATTTTTCACATAAAAAATTCATGAATGTAAAGGTATCATGTAAGTCACATCTATCGGGAAGGAAATAAAGTTGCGGATAAGCTTCCTTCCTTGGGTCTTCATCTTCAGCAATGTTAATTGTTACCTACGTACCCCACTTGCTGTCACCAATTTATAATTAATGATGCTATTAGTTTGGAGTCTCGTCGATTCCGCTGGTTTTTTCTTTTTGCTTTCATTTCCCTTTTTGGGTTGTATTAAACTCTTATATATTTTATTTTTATTCATTAATTTAAAGTTGCTCTTTGACATGTGATTTGGATGTTAAGGTGTACCAATCTAGTTGAGATATCTAGATATAGTTATGATGCTAAAGCTTCAATTTTCAATTAAAAAAATGAGATAATAAAATAAAGACTTAATAGTAAAAAAAAAAAAGGTGTAAATCCAAAACTCACTTAGGAAAATTTTATATGAGTTCTCATCAGAAGTCAAGTGATCATCCAAGTCAACCTGATAATGGATTTGACCTTAGCTATTGTGAATTTGAGGTTTGTCTTTCATCCAACTTGATTGCTTTTAATAGTTGTATAATAAAATGACAATGGTTTTTTTTATCAATATTCTGTTGAGGTAGTAAATATTTTTTATATATATTAAGAAGTAAATATTTATATATAATTAAAAATAAAGTCTTGATTTTATTTATGATGTTATTTTATTTCTAGTTAAGATGTGATTAGAATTTTTATATGTATATATAAGAATTGTAACCCTTCTTTGAAGTATATGTGATATTATCTAGAATGTTCCTGCCTAATTAGGAATTCTTTACCTCCTAAAATAGGAACACTTGGATTAGGAAGAAGATAGATCCATCTAGAATAGGAACTACCCCAAAGAGGAATCCTAACCAAAGAAGGAACACTCTCTTACTAAGATTATGATTCACTATCCCACACAGAATCCGACTCCATCCAGGTTTGAGTATCACTATATATATAGCCCTACATCCCTCATAAGGGGACATCTCATTCTCACACATTCAAGCTATCTTACATTCCCCTTACTTCTATTCTCTAACTTAGACATCAAAGTGTTTGTGGGGATCCTCCCCACCTCTCACCTTGCCTTCTGTTTGTGCTTTGCAGGACGCCTAACCCAAGAGTTCTAGATACCAGTTATCAAGTGGCGCCGTCTGTGGGAACTCCTTGGGAAAAGCCATTCATTTACTTGCTAAGCTAAAAACACCTTCATTATGACTTCTAGCCCACCACCAGCCCAAATTCCTAAAGCCGGCACCAACCCTTCTGCACTTATCCTTTCAATCGACCTTTTAGACCCCCTCCCAACAATGATACTACCACCCACCTTGCAGCATGCTAGAGCCTCATCCTAACATGTACCTTCACTTCTAGAGAACACCCCAAGATACCCGTCCTTGGGCACAGACTTCCCATATTACGCTCCGCTACAACACCATCGATCAATACCTTTTCCGAGTCTACCAGAAACGCCAATGATAACCACTCCAAACCTAAACATTATGACCTAAACACTCAGCCTTGATCAAACTAGCAGGGAAGCCATGATAAAAAATATTCAGGCACAGATAGCTTTGATGCAACAACAGCTGAATGCTATAATACAGAGCGAGCACGCTGAGCCACCTCAAAATGATGATAATGCAACACCCTGACAAGCCCCACGGACAAGCATAGGGAAGGGTAAAGCGCCAGAAGGGGAGTGTAGTTCAACTATTCCAGCCCTTGATGATTCAAAATTAGCGCAGAAGGTTGATAAAGCAATGTGCAAAGCCCGGACCAAACCTAGAAAGGAAGAGGAATGGGTTATGGATAGCAGAACTCCATTTGTCAACATAATAATTCAAACAGAGATTCCTAGTAAGTTCAAAATCCTGCAGCTTGATCAGTACGATGGGATGGGAGACCCCATCAGTCATATATCGACTTTCCGAACAAAGATGCTGCTCTAAAATGTAAATGATGGAATCATGTGCAGAGTCTTCCCAAGCATACTCGTAAAGAATGCTAAAAAATGGTTTCATCGGCTCTCGAAAAATTTAGTCACTTCTTTTGAGGACCTAGCGAAGTAGTTTCGCATCAGATTCATCACCAACATTCCCTTTGCAAAAAATATCAATGACCTGCTGATGTGCCGACAGGAAGCTGACGAATCTCTACGAAGTTACCTTGACCATTTCAATAAAACAGCCATGTAGATTGAGCATCTTGTTGATGAAATCACCATAGAAGCTTTGAAAAATGGCACCAGACTCGGGAAGCTAAAAGATAAAATAATGACTAAAGAACTGAGTACCTTTGTAGAGGCAATGGCAATAGCAATCCGAATGATAAAAATGGACGAAGACAGGAGGATGCGTCGGGAAGAAGACAGGCCATCGATCAAGGATGAACGGTCAAAACAGAGATGAGCAAGCTTCCAAAAAATGAATTTCAAAAATCCGACAGAGAGATTTGATAGGGAAGCAAACATATATACACCCCTGAACACCTCTCGATCCAAAATCCTCATGTGGGTCAGGCAGAATGGAGTGGGGATCACACCGGCTAAGAGAATCAGCCCAAGTCGAAGGTTTACTCGTGATAGAGGCCAGTACTATGAGTACCACTGAGAATACAGACATGACACAGAGGCTGCAGAGAACTGAAGAGTGCCATAAAAAGACTAGTGCAGTGGGGAAAGCTTGATAATTTCATAGACACACCGAGGAGAAGCAAAAACTCAGAAAGTCAAGAATGAGATAAAGCTAAAGCAAAGAAAGCCAGGAAAGAGCTGATTAGGACGATTAACATGATTATTAGGGGAGAAAACACTAGGAAAATATTAAAGCATAGTAGAGGAGAAAAATCGATACATGGGAGAAACGACATTGTTTTAAACTCGGAAGATGATTTGCATATACATCACCCCCATAGTGATGCCTTGGTGATAACTGCATGCATAAATAAGTATTGGGTTAAAAGGCTACTGGTGGATAATGAGAGTGCTATCAATTTTTTATCTTGGAATGCATACAAAGCTATGGGCGGCTCCATCACCAACTTGAAGGCCATCCAGAATCCCATAATTAGCTTTTATGGGGGAACGGTGCAACCAATGGGGATTGTCGATTTGGACCTAGAATTTGGAAGCCAAGATGATGAGGAAACAAAAGTCGTTCGGACTCTATTCAACGTGGTAGACATACCACTAGCCTATAATGGGATTATAGGATGGCCAACACTTTATGAAGTAGATGCAGTCACCAACATCTGACGCTTAACCATGAAAATTCTGGTCAAGAATGGGACCCTTACTATTAGGGGAGATCAGTACATGGCTAGACAATGCTACCAGATGGCCATGAAGCCTCTAGTGGAGGCTTTTCCTTTAGAGGCATGGGAAGTTGAAAAGCAAGGCACTGACCCATAGCCAGTGGAAGACACAGAGACATTACAAATCATGGAAGGAAAGACTATGAAAATTGGCAACGCCCTCAACCAAAACATTAGAGACAAAATAAGGGAAGTCCTTACCAGACACTCAGAGGATTTTGCTTCTCAAGCCTTCGAAATTATCGACGTGGACCCACGGGTTGCCTGTTATTGCCTAAACATCAAACCAGGAGCCAAGCCAGTAGCATAAAAGAAAAGAACCTTTGCCTATGAAAGACAAAATATCATTACTGAGGAAAAAATGAAGCTGTTAGCAGCTGGGTTCATTAAAGAGGTTACTCACCCGGAATGGGTAGCCAATGTGGTACTCGTTAAAAAAGCAAACAGGAAGTACAAGGTGTGTGTAGACTACACCGACCTCAACTGAGCATGCCCTAAGGATAGCTACCCGTTACCCATGATTGATCAGCTTATCAATTCCACCACTGGTCACGGCTTATATAGTTTTGTCAACGGTACATAAGGTTATGACCAGATTCCGATGAAGGAAGAGGATTAAGAAAAAACATCCTTCATCACTCATGAAGGTTTGTACTACTACAAGGTGATGCCCTTCGGACTGAAAAATGTTGGAGCCACGTACCAAAGAAGAATGAACCAAGTCCTCCAAGACCAGATTGGAACAAGCGTAGAAGTATACGTGGATGACATTATCATCAAGAGCAAGTATCCGGAGCATCACCCAACAAACGTGGATCGGGTTCTTCAGCTACTGAGCAAATCCAGGATCAAGTTGAATCCTGATAAACACATCTTCGGAGTCTAGGCAGGCAATTTCCTAGGGTTCATGATATCTCACCGGGGCATTGAAGCCAACCCAAAAAAAATGGAAGCCATACTCAACATAGAAGCACCGAAGAATATCCATGATATACAAAAGTTAAATGGTAGAATCACCGCACTGGGGCATTTTATTTCTTGCTCGGCTAGGCGATGTCTACCATTGTTCTGAGCTCTTAAAAATTTTGAGAAGTTTCAGTGGTCCGCTGATTGGCAAGTGGCATTTAAAGAAATTAAAAGATTCTTGTCTTCACCACCCTTACTCAGCCGGCCGATACCGAATGAGACCTTGTATTTATACCTCTCTATTGGCTGAGAATGCATCGCTTCAGTACTAGTAAAAGAAGAAGGAAGCCAGCAAAGCCCTGTCTATTATGTTAGTAAGATGCTCTGAGGACCTGAAGCTCGGTACCCAATGCTGGATAAGTTAGCCATGGCTATGGTCCATGCTTCTCGAAAACTTCGACATTACTTCCAAGCCCACCATATTATGGTTCAATCCCCCTTCCCACTATGAAAAATCTTACAGAGATCGAAAACTTCAGGTAGACTAGTGCAATGTTCGATCTTACTTGGTGAATTCGATATTGACTACGAGCCCCAGTAGCAGATGAAAGCCCAGGCGTTAGCAGATTTTGTTCAAGAAATGGCTTCGAAAGACATAGCCTTGGCCAAAGCACCGGAATGAAAGCTCTACATTGACGGAGCATCCTCAGCTCAGGGTTCTGGTGCAGGAATAATCCTCAGAGGGCCGCACAAGGTTCATATCCAGTATGCAGTCTGAATCGAGTATAATGCCACTAATAATGCAGCTGAGTACGAAGCGTTTATCATAGGTTTGAAGTTAGCCACTGAAGTAAGGGTCGAACACCTCATCATACACTCGGATTCCCAACTAGTAGTCAACCAAGTCAACAGAGCATTTTAAGTCAAAGACACCTGCATTGCCAAGTACGTAGACAAGGCCAAGCAACTTTTGCAACACATCAAATAGGACGGAGGCCGGTGGAAGATCATCCAGATTCCCAAGGATGACAACAGTGTGGCCGACTACCTTGCTAAATCCAGAGCTGAGAATAGTCAAGCATTTAAGGATATGAATTTCATCGAGTCGCTAACCAGTCCTAGCATAGAAGACATCGAAGTTTTTGAGACACAGGTAGTCTCGAAATGGATGCAACCCATAATCCAATATCTTGAGCATGAAACACTGCTAGAAGACAAGCTGCAAGCTCGAAAGCTCAAGATCAAAGCAGCCCACTATTTCGTCCATTGAGTGGAGCTCTACTAAAAATCCCTCTCACACCCATGGTCGAAGTACGTTTCCTCGGAGGAGGGAAATTACATACTTCGAGAAATCCATGAAGGAATTTATGGAGCGCATGAGTCCTACTATTTACTCACTAGAAAGGCACTACTCTAAGGGTATTACTGGGCCACCATGTCCAAGGATGCCCAGCAGCTAATGCAAGCATGTCCCCAGTGCCAGCACTATGCCTGACTTAGTCCTAAACCTTCTCGGCCTCTGCATCCCATCAGTAGCCCTTGGCCATTCACCATGTGGGGGATGGACATCCTTAGTCCTTTCCCTCCATCTACCTTACATAAAAAGTTTTTAACTATGGCCATTGACCATTTCACTAAATGGGTAGAAGCAGAAGCTGTCCCAACCATCACAGAAGCTCGGATATAACACTTTTTCTGGAAGGAGATCATTTGCAGGTTTGGCATCCCCCATACCTTAATTACGGACAATGACAAATAGTTCGACAACTATAAATTCAGAAGTTTTTTCTTGGACCTTGGTATAAAGTTGCACTTCACCTTAGTAGCTCACCCGTAGATGAACAGACAAACTGAGGTCATAAACATAATCCTCATACAAGGGTTGAAGAAGAGACTTGACCAAAAAAAGGGGAATTGGGTCGAAGAGCTGAACAACATAATCTGGGCCTACAGAACCACACCCCGATCATCCACTGGTGAAATGCTAGTCAGACTGAGTTATGGCATGGACGCAATAATTCCCGTGGAGGTTGGGTCCCCAAGTTGCCGGGTAAACCAAGACCTCGATCACACCATCAACAACGCCAACGCTCGGATATGCCTTGACTTACTAGAGGAACGAAGAGAACAAGCGGTAGCCACAACTGAGGCACATTGACAAAGAATAACTCGGTACCACCATCAGCGATATCGAACAGAACAATTCAAGATGGGTGACTGGGTACTCAGAAGAGCAGATATTGGCAAAGGCACCTCAGGAACCGGCAAGTTAGGTCTAAATTGGGAAGGTTCATACCAGATCTTAGAATGCACAATGAAGGGGGCTTACAGACTAAGAGAAAGAGGAGGCAAAGAACTACCGAGGTTTCAAAACTCAGACTCCTTAAGAAATACTATCAGTAAACCTGTACTTGAACACACGATATGATTCAATAATAAAGTATCTTCATTGATAAGAATGTCTTTACATGTGATAGATTACTAAAAAAAACCTATACATATCTACTCTACTATATGTACACTTGGACCCCCAGGCCTGGAAATTGAGGGGGGAAGTAGCATCAGCAGTCTCTGGATGCTCGGTGGACCCAGCAGCAATAACGGCCTCTTCAGACTCCCTCATAGGAATGGAATTAGCCTTTCGATGGGCATCCTCCTCTGCTGCAAGCTTGGCAAGGTCTGCTGGAGTTATCCGGTCTAACGCCCCTAAGTCCAATCCTGAGTCTTGGGAGAGCAAGATCCTCTTGCACTCAGCTTGGTACGCCTTGAGAAAACCCCTACCATGCTTTAATACGCCTTCGTATCATTCGTGTGGGATTTCTCAAGCTCCGCCAGCCTCCCCTGGAGCTCAGTAATCTGAAGATCTTACTCTTTGATCCTCCTCGTCAGCTGGGCTTGGCTATGTTCAAGCTCAGAAACCTTCTTCTGATTTGCCTCAGCATTGGATTTGGCCTCAGCATATCTTGTCTAGTAGTGCTCCAGAGCTACCTTTGTACTATCTAGCTTCTTCTCAAAATCTATTGCTATTGTCCCCACCTCAGTTTCCTTTAAGTTGTACTGACTCTTCAAGTAGAAGTACTGATCCTTTGCCAGCAGCAAGGCTTGAGTCATCTACCAAAAATAACCAGACAAATTAGACAAGACGCAAGTACAATAATTATATCAAGTGGCAAAAACTAGCTTACCTCCAATGACTGGCCAATCATGGAATCCAGTAACCCGTCCGGGCCCTCCTCCGACCAACGCTACATGTCACTAGGTAACCGCAGTGACTCGGTGTACTGGTCCTATACTTGGCTGTTAAAGATGCTCGAGGGCTTCATCCTCTTCAATATCTATCCCCTTATATCCAGACAACCAGATAATCGCGGGCGCTGGACATAAATCTCTTCATCCAGCCCCTTCGCATCTGACCCCGAGTTGATCAGTCGCCTTTTCTACACCTAACCCGCTCCGATCGCTCACTTTCCACCTATGCTTTGCCCTTGGGGTTGGCGAGGATAGCTTACGAAGCCACAGGAGCCTCAGGTTTTAGAGAATGAGAGACCTGAACCTCCTCCACTGCAGTTGGCTCATCTACTAAGTCAGCCATCTACAGATGGAAAAATAAAACAAGTTAGAAAGATAGCTCAAAGAAAAATAAATATACTAGGGGAGTGGTCGCAACTCGGACAAACTCTCCACAGATACCTCCGAGACGCATCTTTCGCTGATCAAGCTTCGGCAAGTCCATTAAGATGTAGTGGCAAAACTAACTTCGTATCAAGGTCGAAAAGTTTCGTTTGATGGGTCACTTTATGACACTCGTCTGACCACATCCTCCAGACATCTAAGAAGTCCGATTGATGCTCTATAACAAAAAAATGGTGTCTCCACTTCTTGTGGAGATCCAAAAGCTTAACGAAAAGTGTATGGTTGGGTATAGCCGACAGGGAGAACATCAACTCTCCCTTCTTCCTAGTCAGCCTATAAAAATATTAGAAGACATCTAGATCGGGGTCCCTACCCTCTTCATGCATCAACTGGATGAACCCAGTCAATATCCTATAGCTATTTGGATGAAGCTAACTGGGCACACTGTTATTCCTATTAAGAAATTCTTTTATAAAGGGATCTAAGGGAAATTTTAGACCCCGTTATAACTAGTCAAAATATACTACTAACCTACTTAGCCCTGATAAGGGGGTATGGGCCCTGAACCTCCTATCTACAGTGTGGAGAGCGTAATTGATGAGGATACAGAACCGCCGTCGATACCACCCTAGCAACTTGTTATCTATATTGGACACAAAGAGGTCAGAACTAATTTCTTCCCAGGGAGCCATAATAAAGAAAGGAAAAACACAATAGCAGAAAAAGGGTAAAAAGAGGAGGAAGAAAAGATGAAAAGAATCACCTGGTCGCCACAAATAAGAACTATGGCAGGAAGAAATGGAAATAATGGAGGCAGTAGGAACGCAACAAAAATAAAAGATAGAAAAGTGAAAGAAGCAAAATATGCCAATTAACAAGCGCAGTAGTATTTATAGAGACACGGAAGGATTTGGAAGCACGCCATTAAGTGCCCTTATTATTGCTGCATTCCTCCCTAGGCCACCAAGGGCCTTTTGGGAATAATAACCCATTATACAAGGATTCATATAACAATGACACAAGCATTTTTTTACTGACATACGAAATGATGCATCAATCATATGATTTCAGGAGTTGAAGTAAAACCACCATGTGTTGACCTGCCCACATTTTGACTGGGCCACTTCATCAAGCAACTCAAAAGGCATTTCAAACATCGCTTCCAGCCCATTCCAGGCATCCGAGCATCTAAGTCCAATGACTGAAGCTGGCACCCTCAAGTTGCTTTCGTAGTACTGAGGTTTCGAGCATGTAAGCCTCGTGCCCTTGAGTTGAGCATCTATGTCTCGCGCATATAAGTCCAGTGAATGAAGTTGGCACCCTCAGGTCGCTTCCGTAGTATTGAGGTTCCGAGCATGTAAGCCTCGCATCCTTGAACCGAGCATCTAAGTCTTGCGCATCTAAGTCCAGTGACTGAAGTTGGCACCCTCAGGCCGCTTTCATAGTATTGAGGTTCTGAGCATGTAAGCCTTGCATCCTTGAACCAAGCATCTAAGTCTCGCACACCTAAGACTAGTGATTGAAACTGGCACCCTCAGGTCGCTTCTGTAGTATTGAGGTTCCAAGCGTGTAAGCCTCGTGTCCTTGAACCGAGCATCTCAGTCTCGCACATCTAAGACTAGTGACTGAAGCTGGCACCCTCAGGTCACTTCTGTAGTACTGAGGTTCCAAGCATGTAAGCCTCGCATCCCTGAACCAAGTATCTAAGTCTCGCACACCTAAGACTAGTGACTGAAATTGGCACCCTCAGGTTGCTTCTATAGTACTGAGGATCCGAGTTCAAAAAGCCTCGTGTCCATGCACCGAGCATAAAAAATCCAATGACGACTGGTTCTGTCTTGTCCCAAACGGATGGGTTAATCTATTGCAGTGCTCATATGCACTCGGTAGGTACCCCAGCTCCACAGATTATGGTTCAACGATGACTAACCAAATATTTGGCACCAAGCTCTACTCCTCATGATTGAGACTGGCCACCTCAGCTCACTGACATCTTATAACCCTTATGAGGGCATCAGCATCCTACCCGGATGCGATGGACATAAATATCCGAATAGCCCGGGGGGGGGACTCTTGATACTATCTAGAATATTCCCACCTAATCAGGGGTCTTTTACCCCCTAAATAGGAACACTTAGATCAGGGGGAAGATAAATCCGCCCAGAATAAGAACTACCCCAAAGAGGAATCCTAACCAAAGAAGGAACACTCTCCTACTAAGACTATGATTCACTATCCCACACAGAATTCGACTCCATCCAGGTTTAAGTATCATTATATATATAGCCTTACATCCCTCATAAGGGGACATCTCATTCTCACACATTCAAGCTATCTTACATTCCCCTTGCTTCTATTCTCTAACTTAGGCATCAGAGTGTTTGTGGAGATCCTCCCTACCTCTCACCTTGCCATCTGTTCGTGCTTTATAGGACACCTAGCCCAAGAGTTTCGAATACTAGTTATCAATATGGAAAAATATTTTCCTTGAATTTTCCCTCTTTTTCTCTGAATTTTATTCTTTATGATATTAAAGTATACCCATTGAAATCAAATTTTTTTTATTGAATCCTTGAAATCATATTTTTTCTTTTTTTTTTTGAATCTTTTTAAATCTTTGAAATCATGACCACGAAAAATACATCTATCGTATCCCATGGAATACCCAAATTTATTCAAACCTCTCAAGATAATTCTCCCTTTCCTATAGGAATTATTCTTGATGATACAAACTATACTTTATGGTCACAACTCATGGAGATGCGAATTGGAACTAGAAATAAATCGGGCTTTCTTAATGGCACTACACCAAAGCCACCAGCAAGAGATAAAGTTTTGGAGACTTGGCTTATTGAAAATAATTAAGTAAAAAGTTGGCTGATTGATTCAATGAGTCCAATATTGATGCAGAGATTCATCCATCTTCCAACAGCAAAGGAGATATGGGATGCTGTTTTAAAAACCTTTTATGATGGATATGATGAAACTCAGTTGTTCGAATTAAACTAAAAATCATTCACAACATGTCAGAATGGTAAGCCATTACCTGCATATTATAATGAATTAATTGGGATATTTTAAAAAATTGATGCCCGGACGTATGCACAAGGGGAGGATGTTAATGGAGTAGTATCATTCCATAAACATATTACCCGGCTTTGAACATATATTTTCCTAGCTGGACTTGATTTAGAATTTAATAATGCTTAGAGTGAAATACTCTAAAAGGATCCACCTCTTGATCTCGAGTCTAGTTATGCATATGTGCGGAGGGATCACAACTAGAGCTATACGATGGAAGAGCTGAAGATACTGCCAGACAATGCTGTACTTGTAGCAGCTCAGACTCATTCCCAGTTCAAAGGGAAAATACCGAGTAAGTCCATCATATACACCTGTACTCATTATGGCGAAGTTGGACACTCAAAGTAACGGTGCTCTGAAATTGTGGGATCTCTGGAATGGTGAAATTTTAATAGAAAGCCTCATAAAAAGCTCAGAAAGGCTGCAATTGCCACCTCTAATAGTACTAAACCAAGTGGTGATCTTGATGCAACATCAGGTATGATAAATCTTATTTGAAATAATACATAGATTATTGATACCATGTTACTGATCATATGATAAACTCCACTTACCATCTTACATCCATTCGCCAATCAATCCAATAAAATATTCTGACTGTTAATGGAGGCATAGCACCGGTCACTTATGAAGGATCAGTATCTAACTTCAACTCTTTTAAACTAGATATTATTCTTATTGTTCCATCTCTTTTTTGCAATCTACTTTCTGTTGGTCAAATCACTGAAATCTTACATTACACTATCAAATTTTGGCCTAATTATTGTGTATTTCAGGACATTGCAATGCACAAGATTATTAGCTTTGGTGTTAAACATGGAAAGTTATACTATCTTGAGTTGCATGATGATTCAAGTCAGAAGTCACATCAAATCAATAGGGTTGGTAGAAGTTGCTCACCTAAAGACTAAGTAATCTTGTGGCATCGTTGTCTTGGTCATCTTTCTTTTCATTATCTTAGACAAATAAAACCAAAATTATTTTTGAATACCACAGACTCAGAATTCAAGTGTGATATTTATGAATTGGAAAAAAGCCACCGAATCTCTTATGTACTGAGTTATAATAAAAATTCAATTCCATTTATGACCATTCATTCTGATGTATGGGGACCTGCTTGGATTCCTACTCTATCTGGTGCTTGATATTTTATAACATTTATTAATGAATGTACCCGGATGACATAGGTATTACTACTTTTAAATAAGGGAGATGTGTGCTCCACATTCCAGGACTTGTACAAAATGGTGGCTAGGCAATACCAGAGTAAAATCTGAGTCTTGCAATTTGATAATGGTGAGGAGTATTTTAACTCAAATTCAAATGATTTCTGCCGCGAGTAGGGCATTCACCACCAACATCCTGTGTTGGCACTCCCTAATAGAATGGTATAGCCAAACGAAAGATCCGATAATTATTAGAAGTCATCCGAGCATCATTATTTAACATGAATGTTCCTCGAGAATACTAGGGAGAGGCTATTTAATCCGCTGCATATCTCATAAACCGAACACCATCAAGAGTACTCAATTTCAAAATGCCTCTTTAGAAACTTCAAGAGCTTGTCATACCTCCACCTCTTAACAATCTAGGGCCCCGAGTCTTTGTATGCTCAATATATGTTTATCAAACACTCAACAAATTAGATCCTCGAGCTATCTGGTGTATCTTTATTGGCTATATAAATCTACAAAAGGGATATCGGTGTTATGAACTGAATGCAAAGAAGATGTATGTAACTTAGGATGTTTGGTTCCATGAAAACACTCTTTTCTTCTCTCACTCTGAGTGCTCTTTTCAGGGGGAGAAAATTCAAACCTCTTTGAATTTAAAGATACCATTCCGAGTGTTCTGAATGTTCTGAATCTTAGTATTTTAGATATTTTGAGTCTCCTGAGTGTTCTGAGCATCTCATAGACATCTGATGTTTCGAGTCCGAGCATCTCACTTGGATAGATAATTGAAGATAATCTAAGTAATCAAGATAATACATCTTCCCAACCCACACCAGAAGCTGAAGAAACTTCGGATGTGGATGTGGATAAAAAGGTAAACTCATCTCCCTTAGTAACTCCTAATACCGAGCCTCGTTATCCTTTTAAAATTAATAGAGGGGTCCCGAAAAAATAATATGATCTAGACCTTCATACCAAAGCTAAATATCCTATTAATAATTTCATATCAACCAACCATTTGTCTAACTCATATACATTTACTATAAATCAATTATCTATTGTACCTATTCCAAGTAATGTACAGGAGGCTTTAGATGATCCAGATTGGAAGAAAGCCATGAATGATGAAATGGAAGCATTGCAGAAGAATCGCATATAGGATCTTGTTCCTCTCCTTGAAGGAAAGAAAACAGTGGGGTGCATGTGGATATTCACTGTCAAACTCAATTCAGTTGGAAGCATAAATCAGTATAAAGCTTGGTTGGTAGGAAAGGAATATACTCAGAAGTATGGAATTGACTATGAAGATACATTTTCCCTAGTAGCAAAAATGAACACCATCCGAGTTCTTATTTCCTTAGCTGCCAACTTGGACTGGCCATTACAATAATTTGATGTGAAGAATGCATTTTTGAATGGAACCATAGATGAAGAAATGTATATAGATCCATCACCTGGAACTAGATGTACTGACCAAGTATGCAAACTAAAAAGGGCATTGTATGGACTTAAGCAATCGTCTCGAGCATGGTTTGACGACTCTCAGCTTTTATAAGAAAGCTCGGATATAAGAAAAGTGATGCTGATTATATACTATTCATAAAAGAGAAGTTAGGTAAAGTCACCACTCTGATTGTATACATTGATGATATGGTGGTCACTAGGAATGATTTGAGTGAGACAACAATCTTGCAAAGACAGTTAGCATCTGAGTTTGAACTTAAGAATTTGGGTAACTTGAAGTATTTTTTGGGAATTGAAGTCGCTAGATCAGCTCAAGGGATTTCCCTCTGCCAACAAAAATATGTAATGGACCTTTTGATAGAGATGGACATGCTTGATTGTAAGCCAACCGAGACTCCAATTGAAGTCAACTATGGACTTTCAGTCCTAAGAGATCATGTCCCAACTGATAAAAATTAGTATCAAAGGCTAGTGGGAAGGTTGATTTACTTATCTCATACTCGGCCAGATATTGCTGATGTAGTAAGTGTTGCAAGTCAATTCATGCATTCTTCGAGTAAAGAACATATGGGTGCAGTATACCGAGTATTAAGATATCTAAAGTTTTCTTCGGGCAAAGGTTTATTCTTTAGGAGAAATAAGGATTATGAAATTACTGGCTCTACTGATGTTGATTGGGCTAGAGATCGGACTGATCGAAAATCAACATCTGGGTACTTTAGATTTATCGGAAAGAATTTAGTCACTTGGAGAAGCAAGAAACAAAAAGTCGTAACAAGGTCAAGTGTTGAAGCTGAGTTTAGAGGAATGACTTATGGAGTATGTGAGTTGCTCTAGATAAGGCGAATTATTCAGGATTTGGGACTAAAACATCTAAAGTCTATGTTGTTACATTATGATAATAAGGTAGCCATAGCAATTGCAAATAATCCGGTTCAACATAATTGAACTAAACACGTAGAGATTGACAAAAATTTCATAAAAGATTATCTAAACCAAAGAATAATTGATCTTCTATTTGTTTCTTCTCAGACTCAACCAACTGACATTCTCACAAAGGCTGTATCTGAAAAATCGTTCTACAACTCACTTGGCAAGTTGGGAATAATTGACATACATTCACCAATTTGAGGCAGAGTGTTGAGGAAGTAAATAGTCTTTGTATATATTAGGAAGTAAATCTTTGTATACAATTAGGAATAAATTTTTTATTTTATTTAAGATGTTATTCTATTTCTAGTTAGAATGTGATTAGGATTTCTATGTGTATATATAAGAGTTGTAACCCTTATTTGAAATATATGAAAAAATATTTCTTTTAAATTTTCTCTCTTTTTCTCTGAATTTTATTCTTTATTTTCACCTAAAAATTAAAAATAAATTAATGCAACTGAAAATTAACAATTATATCAATATATGTTTTAACTTTAATAAATTGTTAAAAGAAATATGTTGTCTAAATTGTTGTTGGAATTAATTGTCAGTTTTTTCAAATGAATTTGCGAAATTTTTGAAAGGTATATCTAAAAAACTTGTGTAAAAAGTTTTCATCAAACCTATTGCTTTTACTACTAACAAACTAGTAATATCATGGATACATTTTCCAAATTTGTGCCAATGGTGGTGCCAGCACTTATAAGGATAACACAATAAATTCAAAGATTATATTAAAAACACAAATTTAAGTTGTTTTAAATTAGAATTAAATCAAAAATTTTAATTTTTAAAATTTTTTTAAACTCAGTATGGGTCATAGTACCATTTCAAATAAAGAGAGATACAAATTGAATTTTAATTTTAACCCATCAATATTGTGATCGCAATTCAAGTAACCGTACTACTAAACCTCCCAAAACAACGGATTATAATAGTTATCCCTTTAATTATAAATTTTTGCTGCGTCAATAAGAAAATAAAAAATACTGAACAATCAGAGTTTATTATATTCAACCAACCTCATAGACCAGCATTCTAAATTATTTACATGTGCTGTTGTGATGCATCATTAGTTAAGAGGCTCAAGGTGAATTGGAAAGCCATGTACTGGAACAGGAGATGCTTCTACAACAATTCTCTCATCTGCAACAACTTTCTTCCACTTGAATCTAGTGACCAGGTTATGTATGAAAGTAAGAATGGCCAATCGAGCATATTCTTTTCCAGGACACATATGAGGTCCTCCTCCAAAAGGCACAAAACTATAAGGTGCAGCCTCATTACGTTCAAATCTTGAAGGGTCAAACTTTTCTGGGTCCTTGAAATATTTGGGATTCTTGTGTGTTGAATGTACAGTCCAATAAATCTGCAAAATAAGCAAATTATAATTACGGGGCTCAGGGTTTCACCGAGGTACATATATACATATAATTGCTACTGTTAGTTACACACCTTCCAGCCTTTTGGGATGGTGAATCCTTCGTAAGCAGTGAAATCCGTTATAGCTTCTCGAAATGTGCCTTGAGCAGGTGGTAATAGTCTCATTGTTTCACAAGCGACGCACCATGAATATTTCATCTTCTGAATATCATCCCAATTCAACAGCTCGTTTGGATCTTTAGACTTTGCAATCGCCATTTGTTCTATTAGTTAAGCAACAACATAACTGATTAGGTACTTTTTTTTTTTTTTTCTTCTTCTGTCTAAAAACAACTAAATTCTAATAAATTTAGTTGGACCTAAATAGATTTTAAAAAAATGGTAAAAATCTCTTAACAATTAATTAGATACAATTTGTATGTAGCTAACATATAACTTTTAATTGGACACTGTCAGTTTAATAACCAAAATAACAACAACAATAATAATAATAATAACTTTTAATCACTGCAGCATCTCTACCAGTACTTTCCATTTAAAAGATTTTTTTTTTGTGTGTGTGTGTGTTATAGAAGAACATCTTTGGATATGATGAATAGAAAATTTTATTCAAGGCCTATAGGTTCTTCAAATTTTAACTTTTTCCTATTTTTTGGGTAAAGTTTTATTTTTTTTTTGTCCTTTTTTTTGGTTTTTACTATTTTAATATTAATTAAAAAACGAAAATACAAATAGAAAAATATAATTATTAATAATTAGTTAAGGTTGATTTTTTTTTTGTTTTTATTTTTACCTTATATATAGTTCACATAAACTTTATGGCCTTTAAAGCATCTTCAATGGTTTTTGTTATTTTAAAAAGTATTTTGCGTTATAAGAAATATCTTTTAACATAACATAATAGAAAATTTTATTGAAATCCATTAAACTCTTTAGATTTTTTTATAAAGTATTAATAATTTTAATTTTTCACCTCATCAATACTAAAAATTAGAAGATACAAATAAAAAAATAAAATTATTTTAATTAATAAACTTACACATCTAGATAAAAAAGTTTCTTAATTTTTTTAATAAAAAAGGGGAGAAAATAATCAAATTCTTGACCTATTTATATTGAATAAATTATTTTTTAGTTAAGATTAAAATAGAAAGTGACATTTGGAGAGCCCAAACTTAATCTTTACTTGATATATAAAAAAATAAAAAATTTATTATACTATTATTTTTATACATTGACTCTTTATAATAAAAAATTTGAAAGATGTAATATTTTACAAAAACATATATTTGATTTAATCGCCAAAATTAAACGTATCTGTAAGCCTACTTCTGAATAATTGAAGTTTTTTAACTTACCTTGGTAGACTTTTCTGTAGACATCAGGATGCTCTCCAAGGAACTTGAGAACAAATGTTATTGTAGAGCCTATTGTGTCATGACTGGCAAAAAGCAGTGACAAAAGGTTAGGATCCATATGAGTTTCGTCAAGAGACCTGCCATTTGCATCTTTAAAAAGAAACGCCTCAGTTAACAAGTCCTTGTTACATGTTGTGTGACCCGTTTTCTCTGACAGCTCCAGCTTTCTTCGCTCAATGATACCTTTTAGTTCATGAGCAATGGCTTTTCTTCCTTTAACAGCGTTATGATATGGTGTACCTGGAAAATTAATGGGTACAGAAAACATCCCAGATGCTATACGAGAAAAAAGAACTGAAAGCTTTTTCACTATATCAGGATCTCTAATACCCATAAACAATCTGCAGGCCAATTCAAATGAGAACTTTTTTGCTAGTGGATGAACCTTTACTTGGTCGTAAGGTGACCAATACATCTTCAGCTGTTCCCTTGAGGTGGAATCCATGATAGGGATGTGACTTTTCAGAGCCTGAGGCCTGAGAAACTCCGGCAGTATATTGTTGATAATGTTTGGTGTCTCGTAATCATAAGGTTTTACATGAATATCTCCTTTTGGATCAGAGATGATCTTGGAGATTGATCCTGGCAACCAGGCTTTCACATACTTTGCCTCGTTCGTGAAAAGTAACTTGTTTCCTGCAGCCCCACAAAAGACTGCCATGTTTTCTCCAAACAGCGATGTCCGGAAAATATCCTGAGAATACTTTCTGACCCTGTCATTGATGAATTTCTGAGGCTGCCCTTGTCGACAAGCCATTACGAATTCAAGAGTCTCACCTATGAATGGCCATCCTTTTGTACCAGGTGGAAGCTTCACATTATTGTGTGGTGATTTGATCCGTTTATAAGCAAGCAAAAGAAGAGATAGAGGGAGCAAAAGGACCGCAAGGTGAAGGAGAAATGGCAGCAAGGTATCCATAAAAAACTGATAGAAGGATGAGCACATCCAGTAACATATGCTTGTGTTAATTTATAGATCTTTTAAGCCAAATGACTACTAGCTTTAGAGTTTATATTTAATAATAAATAAAATAAGTAATTGAAAAGAATAAATAAAATAAGTATTTGAAAAGTTTGATTCTCCTCTTTGTTTGGAGGCCATCTAACTTAAACTTTAAAATAGTTGAAACTCATATGATTATGTGAAAAACATTAATAATATTAAGAATAATAAATTAGCAATTGTTATATCATGGATCTCTATCTATATTGTAATATGGACAGTGATACCGCATATATATATTCCTGTTTAATTAAAGAACTTTATTTCCTGAACAGGGTTACTCGGAAAGAGAAGACATCCAAATCCATTTAAGGAAATGACATTGCCTCAAGAAGATTCCTAGACGAAAAAGGAATACTCTTCTATTTGGTTTAGGATTCCTATCTCAAGAGGAATCCTACTCTTTTTAGGTTTAAGTATTACTATAAATAAGACCTCATATCCCTCATTCTCAATCATTCTATTCTCTCATATTCTAATTATTTTTCCTTTCTCTCTCTAGATTCTGACTTAGGCATCAGAGTGTTTGTGGGGATCCTTCCCACCTCTCACCTTGCCCTTTATTGGTCATTTGCAGAATCCCAAACTCAAGAGTTTCGAAAACAAGTTATCAAATAGTGTCGTTTGTGGGAACTTTTAGGAAAAAGCCATTCGTATATCTACTAAGTTAAGACATCGACACCATGACTTCCAGCCCACTGTCAATCTCGACTCCTGAAACTCACATTAACCTCTCGGCACCCATTCCTCCAATTAATCTGCCAACACCTCTCCCAATAGCAGTACTTCCAACAACCTTCCAGTATGTCAGACCTTCATCCGAAAATATGCACTTACCTCTTGGAAATACCCAAGGTTGGTTGGCTTCAGACACCAACTTCCCATATTATTCTCCATTGCAACACCATCACCGTCCAATACCTTCTGTACCTTTTTCAAGCCTAACAGATACACCAGCTGTAACAACGCCAAACATGAACACTGTAACCCAAACACTCAACGTCACCTAAACCAACAAGGAAGTAATGATACAAAATATCCAAGTTTAGATAGCCCTAATGCAATAACAATTGAACACCTTAGTTCAAAGCAACAACCTAGGGCTGGCTCATATGGACAACAACATGACACCTCTGGAGATACCCGAGGTGAACAAAGGGAAAAGTAAAATACCGGAAGGGGAATGTAGCTTAATAATTCTAGCTCTCGATGACTCGAAGTTAACTCAGAAAGTAGAAGAGGTTATACACAAAGCCCGTACGAGACCAAAGAAGGAAGATGAATGTATTATGGAAGGCAGAATGCCATTCATAAAATGGATAGTCCAAACCAAGATCCCTACCAAGTTTAGAATCCCATAACTAGATCAGTATGATGGGACCGGAGATCCTGTCAACCATATATCCGTATTTAGAACAAGAATGTTACTCCAGAACGTGAACAATGGAATCATGTGTAGGGTCTTCCCAAGCACACTTATAAAGAACATCCAAAAATGGTTTCATCGACTCCTAGAGAACTCTGTCACCTCTTTCGAGGATCTGGTAGAAAAGTTCTATACCAGGTTCATCACCAACATCCCCCCCGCCAAAAACATCAACAATCTTCAGGTGTGTAGGCAAGAGGTCGATAAGTTCTATGAAGTTGTCTCGATTGATTCAACAAGATAGCCATGCATATCAAAAATCTTATAGATGAAGTTGCAATAAAAGCTTTGAAAAATGGTACTAGACTTAGAAAGCTCAAAGATAAGATAATGATAAAGGAACTTGGCACTTTTGCGGAGGTGATGGCTATGGTGGTCAAAATGATAAAGATGGATAAAGATAGAAGGATGCAAAGGGAAGAAGAAAAACCACCAGCCAAAGATGAAAGATCAAGATCCAGACGAGAAAGCTTCCCAAAAATAAATTTCAAAAACTCTGTAGAAAGATTTGATAGGGATGCAAGCAAATACACACCTTTAAATATCTCTAGATCCAGAATCCTTATGTGGGTCAAACAAAATGGTGTAGGAATTATCTCAGCAAGTAGAATAAGCCCAAGTCAGAGATCCACGTAAGATAGGGGACATTATTGCCAGCATCACGAAGACTATGGGCACAACATTGAGGCCTGCAGAGAACTAAAGAATGCCATAAAAAGATTGGTACAGAATGGTAAACTCAATAATTTCATGGACAAGTTTGAAGGCAATAAGAACCTAGAAGCTCATACGCTAGACAGGCCAGAAGCAAAGAAAGCTTGAAATGAGTCGACTAGCATTATTAACATGATTATTGATGGAAAAAATGCTAAGAAGAAACCTAAATGGAGCCATGGAGAAGGGCCAGCCTTCAAGAAAAGAGAGATCGTATTTAATTCAAAAGATGGCTTGCATGTTCGTCATCCCCACTATGACACCCTTATGATAAATGCATACATTAATAATTATTTGGTGAAGAGGTTGTTGCCTGATAATGGAAGTGCCAATAATGCATTGTCTTGGAATGCATACAAAGCAATGGGAGGCTCCGTTACCAACCTGAAAGCCATCCAGAATCCCATTACAAGCTTTTGTGGAGAAACTATACAGCCAATGGGAATTATGGAGTTAAATATGGAATTTGGAAATCGGGACGATGAAGAAACAAAAGTTATTAAAACCCTGCTCAATGTGGTAGATCTCCCACTGGCATACAATGGAATCATAAGATAACCAACGCTTTATGAAGTTGATGCAATCACAAGAATCCATCACCTAACTATGAAGATTCCAGTTGAGGGCGGAACTCTCGCTATCCGTGGAGATCAGCATATGGCCAAACAGTGTTACCATATGACCAGAAAGCCTCAAACAGAGGCCTTCCCCCTAGAAATATGGGAAATAAAGAAACAAGGCTCCAGACCACAATCGGTCGATGACACTAAAATATTGTAAATTATTAGTGGGAAAGCAGTAAAGATCAATAATGAGCTCGACCATGACACCAAGCAAGGCATAAGGGAAGTCCTCACTGGACACTCAGAAGACTTCGCTTCTCGGGCATCTAAAATAATTGGGGTAGATCCCCAGGTTGTCGATCATAGCTTGAACATCAGACTGGGGGCGAAGCTAGTGATCCAGAAGAAAAGAACCTTTGCATACGAGAGATAGAAGATAATTGCTGAGGAAATGAAGAAGTTTTTAGAAGCTAGGTCTATCAAGGAAGTTACTCATCTAGAATGGGTGGCCAATGTAGTACTAGTCAAGAAATTGAATAGAAAGTATAGGATGTGTATGGATTATACTAACCTTAAT
Organism: Mallotus nudiflorus; assembly: GCA_947683625.1. Taxonomy (NCBI): domain Eukaryota; kingdom Viridiplantae; phylum Streptophyta; class Magnoliopsida; order Malpighiales; family Euphorbiaceae; genus Mallotus; species Mallotus nudiflorus. The sequence goes on from CANTUR010000486.1 coordinate 749,371, forward strand.
CGGGCATGTCTTAAGGACAGCTACCCACTACCTATAATTGACCAGCTCGTAGACTCCACTGCCAACACGGACTATATAGTTTTATTGACACAGTGCAAAGATATCACCAGATACCAATGAAGAGGGAAGATCAAGAGAAAACATCCTTCATCACCCACGAAGGTCTTTACTACTACAAAGTGATGCCCTTGGGACTAAAGAACGCTGGAGAAACATATCAGAGAATGATGAACCATGTACTTCGAGACCAGATTAGGACAAATGGGGACGTATATATAGATGACATTATTATTAAGAGCAAACATGCAAAATAACACCCAGCGAATCTAGATCAAGTTCTTCAATTGCTGAGCGAGTTTAGGATTAAGCTAAATCCAAAAAAATGCATACTCAGAGTCAAACTTGGAAAATTCCTGAGATTCATGATATCCCACAGAGGTATTAAAGCCAACCCAAAAAAATGGAAGCCATTCTTAACATGAAAGCCCAAAGACTATCCACGAGTTACAAAAGCTAAATGGTAGAATCACGGCTTTGGGATGTTTCATCTCCTGCTCAGCCAGATAGTGTTTAGCACTATTCTGAGCTTTAAAAAATTATAAGAAATTTGTTTGGATTGCAGACTGCCAGACAGCCTTTAAATAAGTCAAAAAATTCCTATCCTCACCACCTCTACTCAACAGGCTGGTCCCAAAGGAAAACTGTACTTATATCTCTTGGTAGGTCAAGAATGCATAGCTTCGGTGCTAGTAGGGGAAGAAGAGAGCTAGTAAAACCTGATATCTTACATTAGCAAAATACTCTGAGGATTCGAGGTTCAGTACCCAACATTGGATAAGTTGGCCATGGCTGTTGTCCATGCATCCCGAAAGCTCCAACACTACTTCCAGGCTCATCTTATTATTGTCAGATCCCGCTTCACTTTGCGAAAAATTTTACAAAGGCCTGAGACTTTGGGTAGATTGGTCCAATGGTTGGTATTACTTGAAGAATTCGACATTGATTATGAGCCCTGTCAATAAGTGAAAGCTTAAGCGTTAGTAGATTTCATTTAAGAAATGACGCTGAAAGACCTCACTATGACCAAGGCACCAGAATGGAAACTCTATGTTGATGGAGCATCCTCTACTCAAGGATTTGGCACCAGAGTTATCCTCAAGGGACCACATAAAATCCATATCCAGTATGCAGTTTGAATAGACTACAAACAACCAACAATGCCACGGAATATGAGGCACTCATCATAGGTTTAAAGTTGGCTGTTAAAGTCAAAGCCAAACACCTCACAATACACTCAGACTCTCAACTAGTAGTAAACCAGGTCAATGAAACATTCCAGATCAAGGATCCAAGCATTGCCAGATAAGTGGGAAAAGTTATGCAACTCTTAAAGAAGATCGAATAAGACGAGGGACAATGGAAGATCATCCAGATATCCAGACACAAAAACTCTAAGGCCAACCTCCTGGCCAAATCAGTGGCTAAAGATAACCAAGAATTTAAGGGTATGGAATTCATCGAAGCACTAACAAAGCCCAGTACGAAAGACCTTGATATCATGGATGTATGGGAAATCTCAAAATGGATGTGCCCGATAGTCCAATACCTGGAACATGGAACACTTTCAGAAGACAAACTGAAAGCTTAAAAACTGAAGGTGAAGGTAGCTCACTACTCTATCCATCACTAGGAGCTCTATAAGAAATCCCTTTCACACCCATGGTCCAAATACGTATCCGTAGAGGAAGGGAATTACATACTCAGGGAAATTCATAAAGGAATTTATGAAGCGCATGAATCCTACTACACACTAATCAGGAAAGCGCTTTTTCAAGAATATTATTGGCCCACCATGTCTAATGATGCCCAGAAATTAACTCAAAAATTTCAAAAGTGTCAGCAATTCACTAATCTCAATCACAAGCCTTCCTACCCCCTACATACGATCGATAGCCCGTGGCCTTCGCCATTTGGGGAATGGACATCTTGGATCTTTTCCCAACCTCCACTTCATAAAAAAAGTTCTTAATTGTGGCTATAGACCATTTTACTAAGTGGGTAAAAGTGGAAGTAGTTATAACCATCACAGAAGCTCAGATTCAATATTTCTTCTAGAGAGATATCATCTGCAGATTCAGCCTACCTCACGCCCTGATCACGGACAACAACAAGCAATTTGACAATGAGAGGTTTAGAAGGTTCTGCTCAAACCTTAGAATAAAGCTCCGTTTCACCTCAGTAGCCCACCCACAGAAAAATGGGCAAACAAAAGTCACTAACAAAACTATTATGCAGGGGTTAACGAAGAGGCTCGATAAGAAAAAAGGAAACTGGGTCGAAGAACTTAACAGTGTAATTTAGGCCTATAAGACCACTCCCAGATCATCCACAGAGGAAACACAGTTTAGGCTAACTTATGGCATGGACGAGGTAATACCAGTAGAGATCAGTTCACCAAGTTACAGGATCAGTCATGACTTTGATAAAAACATTAACAGCATTAACACCCGAATATGTTTGGACCTACTAGAAGAAAGAAGGGAACAAACATCCACTAGAGCTGAAGCTCATAGGCATAAGATAGCACAATATCATCTTCAATGTAGTCATCCAAGACAGTTCAAGGTAGGAGATTGGGTACTCAGAAGGGCAGATATCGGTAGAGGTAACTCCGGCACTGGCAAACTAGGTCCAAATTAGGAGGGCCCCTATTAGGTTACAAAGCACACATCTAAAGGGCATACAAATTAATATATAAAGAAGGCAAAGAACTACCATGACTTTGGAACTCATACTGCCTTCGAAAATACTATCAATAAATGTACTTGGAATGATATCAAATAAAATATCTCTATTCGTTGAAAAAACAACCATCTTATAAAAGTCAAAAATCTCTATTATACTAATTGTACATTTGAACCATCGGGCATGAAGATGGGAGGGGGAAAAACATTGGCAGCACTGATAGGCATTGGAAGCTCTGTAAAGGACCTTTCAGGTGATCTAGAAATATTCCTCGCATGAAGAGAAGTGGCCTTTTGTCGAGCTTCCTCTTTTTCAGCAATCGTAACTAGATCAGCCGGTGTTATCCGATCCAGATTAGTCAAGTCTAGCTCTGAATTCTGAGAGAGCAGGATCCTCCTACATTCAGACTTGTAAGCTTTGAGAAATCCTCCCACCATGCTCTGGTAGGATCTCTTGTCATTTTCCTGAGATATCTCGACCTTTGATAGCTTCTTCTTCAGATATGCGATTCGAGAATCCTATTCTTTGATCCTCTTAGTCAACTGACCTTGATTGTGCTCCAGATCAGCAACCTTTTTCTGGCTCACTTTAGCCTCAGATTTTGCCTCTGTGTATTTTGTCTAGTAGAGCTCTAATGCCACCTTTGCACAATCCAGCCTTTTCTCAAAATCAATTGTTATTATTTCGACCTCCGTCTCCTTCAGGCTGTACTGGCTTTTAAAGTAGAAATACTCATCCTTTACCAACAACAAAGCCTGGGTCATCTATGGAATGGAAAAATTCATGTCACTCCCTCAATACAAAAACACGTTAAAGTTATAGGTAAATGACATTCACTTACTTTTAGGGAATGCCCGATCATTAAACTGAATAACTCCTCCGGAACCTCCTCGGGCCAGCATTTCATATCCACTGGTAGCCTCAGCAACTCAGCATATTGATTTCGAACCTAGGCATTCGAGACACTCGGTGGCTTCACTTTATTCAAGATCCATACCCTCATATCTGAACACTCGAAAAGCCTTGGACGCTATATGTATATCTCCTCATCCAGCTCCTCATTATCTGAGCCTTGGTCAATCAACTATCTTTTTCACCAACCTTCCCTATTTGATCGGGAAGACCCGACTACAACCTTTCCCATCAAATTGTTAGTCGCTTCCTTGGTGACTTTAGGTACTTCAAGATCCGAAAAGGGGGAGAAGATATGTACTTCTTCTTGCTTTGTTGGTTCATCAGCTAGAAGTGGAATTCCATCCATAAAAGTAAAAAAGTCAATCATTTACAATTGAAGAAATAAAAAAGCAAGTCAGAAAGATACCTCTCGATAATCCAAGCATACTAGTATATTAAACGTGGTCTAGACAGACTCTCCATAAGTATCTTCTTAATACGTCCTCAGTTGATTGAGCCTTGGCCATGCCATCGAGATGAAGCCTTAAAACCATCTTCGTATCACAGTCTGATAGTTTTGAAGGTCGTTTGACCCTATAGCACTCATTAGACCATATTCACTGGACATCCAAGAAGTCCATAGGGTGCTCAATAACAAAAAACTTATGCCTCCACTTCTTATGAAGATCCGAAAGCTTCATAAATAGACTATGGTTAGGAACAACTGATAAGGAGAATATAAGTTCTCCCTTCTTCTTAGTCAGGCTATACAGATACCGTAGGACATCTAAGTTTGGTTCTCTACCCTCTTCACGTATCAATTGGATAAACTCGATCAGAATCTGATAACTATTAGGGTGAAACTGATCGAGCGCAATGTTGTACCTATTCAAAAACTTTTTACAAAGGGATCTAATGGAAACTTCAGACCCCCTTCTAGTTGGTCAAAATACACTACTAGCCTACTGAGATCTAGCATGAGGGTATAGGCCTTAAACTTCCTATCTATGGTGTGAAGGACATAATCGGCGGGAATGTTGAATCGCCTTCGGTATCACCCAAACAACTCCTCATCTATACTAGACATAAAAAAATTAGAGCTAACCTATTCCTTTAGTGCCATAAGACTGTCTATGAAATGAAATAAAAAAAGGAAAGGAAAATATCATCTGGTTGCAAAATGGGGGAGTCACAACAGAAGAAGTGTGGTGGCAGTAGTAAAGCAAATGAGACACTGGCAAAATAAAAGAGCAAAATGCATCAACTCAAAAACAAAGGGATATTTATAAAGCAATAGAAGGCTCTAGAACAAACCATTAATTACCCTTATAATTACTTCATTTCTCCCCATATCATTAATGGCAGTCTGGGAAATGAAAAAACCCATTAATCGAGTAGTCATCATCATGGCAATAGAAATGTCTCATCTTCTGACACACGAAAAGACGTGACGGTTACACAATTCAAATTTTAAAAATCTAGGCGTTGAGATGACATAAATGTTACCCGACCCGAGTGCACCATTGCTAGTTGTTCTTCTATAGTTGGCATAGTAAGATCCAACATCGCTTATCAGTAACTAAAGCTGGCAGCCTCATGTCGCTTCTATAGTACTAAGGTTCCGAGCATCCATGCCTTCGGCATTAAGACCAGTCACTGAAGTTGGCTCCCTTAAGTCGCTTCTATAATACTAAGGATGGGCATTCGAGCCATACTTGTAAGACACCCAAACTATCCGGCACTCAGGCCGCGCTTTTAATGCACCGAGATTACACAGCACTTGGGTCACCCTTCTAATGCACCAAGATAAAGTCCAGTGACTGAAGCTGGCACCCTCAGGTCATTTTTATAGTACTAAGGTTTCGAGCATGTAAGCCTCGTGTCCCCACACCGAGCATCTAAGCCTTGTACATTAGTCCAACGATTAAAGCTGGCACCCTCAGGTCGCTTCTATAGTATTGAGGTTCGGCACTCGGGCTGTGCTTTTAATGCACCGAGCATTAAAACTCTAGTGATGATTGGTTCCATCACGTTGCCTTCACACTGATGGGTAATCCATTATATGTTCTTTTTCGCAGATTTTATGCACTCCAAGATCCAGATGGCATTTCCACGATGTGATAGTTTTAAGACTCGATAACGAGCTTTATCTTTCCCTACGACTGAGGCTGGCCACCTTAACTAACCCTTCCATATCAAAATGAAGTGACTCTACGAACTTTTCCTCTATATAGAAGCACAAATGTTATATTATTTGCAAACTCGGATACATCAAATATAAATATCCGGATAGACCCATGGGGGGACTCTTGATACCGCATATATATATTCTTGTTTAATTAAAAAACTTTGTTTCCTAAACATGGTTACTCAAAAAGGGAAGGCAGCCTAATCCATTTAAGCAAAGGACCTTGCCTCAAGAAGATTCCTAGATGAAGAAGGAATACTCTCTTATTTAGTTTAAGATTCCTATCTCAAGAGGAATCCTACTCTTTTTAGGTCTAAGTATCACTATAAATAGGACCCTATATCCCTCATTCTCAATCATCCTATTCTCTCATATTCTAATTATTTTTGCTTTCTCTCTAGATTCTCTCTCTGTTTTCTGACTTTGGCATTGAAGTATTTGTGGGGATCCTCATCATATCTCACTTTGCCCTTTGTTTGTCATTTGCAGGATCCTAAGCTCAAGAGTTCCAAAAACAAGTTATCAAACAAAATCCATCACACACGTGTGAAAAAAATACGTTTTTTTATACTATCACCTTCTTCTTTTTTCAACTTTTCTTTTCATGTATTGTCAATTTTTCATGGCGTTAAATTAAAATTTGGCAGGGCATTTTTAATTCTTGTTTATAAATATTTCTTTTTCATCCTTAAATTCAACTTAACGATTATGATTATGCAAAAGCACTTACAAGCTTTTGCATAATAAGTTTTTACACAGCTAAGCCATTGGGTCAAAATCTGTGATTTTCTGATTTGCACTTCTCCTTGGTATTTTGTCTAATCTTATTGAACCACTTTGAATGGATGCAACCTCATAAACACTAGTAGATTGGTGAACGTGTTTTAATATATTCACAGGCTTACAATGCCCAACAAGGGTAAGATTTCGAATGAAATTATTAATAATTTAATGTTGAAAGATTGAAAGCTAAGATTTGGCTTTCTTTACAAATGAGATGAGCCGAAATTTGTTTATATACATACACATATATAAGATGGGTTTATTTCATTTCTTATTTGATGAATATGAAGTGTATAATTAATGAACATATGTATTGTGTTCAATGAATTTATAGGTTTTTATTGATGAACTTATATAAAATAATGAATTAAAATATTAAAAGTCATGGACCTATAAGTTGATAACTAATGAACTTTCATGATTTAATCAATGGACCCATATTATTTGACCAATTAACCTATTAATTTTTATAATATTAATATTAATTTTTACTTAATATTAATATATTAAATTAATAGTAATTATTTAACTAAAATAAAAAAATTAATGAATAAAATTTTTATTCATTAAAAAATTATTTAAATTTTTATTTTTTAATTATAATAAATAGAGTTTTACTTGTATTTTTATTTTAGTTAAATATTGTAGGTTCGTTACTTAAATAATGTAGGTTTACAAGATAAAACATGCAGCAGGTTTATTCGATAGAAAAACTAAACAAATAAATTTGACAAATAATATATTAAAAATATAAATCTCCAATTAATAACAAATGAACATCTATTTTACAACTAATGAACTTATATATACAAATTAATGAAGCCTCAAGTCATAACTAACACAAACAAATAAACACATATAAATTAAAGTATTTTCCATTGTCTTAGCTTGCTTTTTGAATCAATTAAATAGAGTTTTAGTTCATACATGGGCATGTCACAAGAAAGGGCCTATCTTTTCTTCCATGTTCAAACTGTTGGGTATACGACCAAAGTGCTACATTGGCTAGAAGTGGGGAGGATTATAGGTATATAAAGATAGACAAATATCTCCTTTGGTATGAGGCTTTTTTGGGTAAAGTACAAAAGCAAATCTATGAGGGTTTAGGCCCAAAGTGAATAATATCATACCAATGTGGAGATATATGGTGTTTATAGTCCAACAAGTGATATCAGAGTCATGCCTCGAAGTTAACCATAGTCGATGAATCCTTAAAATTTCAAACAAAGGTGGTGGGCTCTAATTAGATCATGATGTGATCCGTGGATGAGCTCTATTGGATAGGCAGTGTGCTCAGGATGCTTCATGGATGTTTCTTCACCCCAACATGGTAAAGAGGAGTTGACCTAGATAGAGCTAAACTCTCGGTAGTTCTCTTTAGATACTTCATTGATGTGTCCTAATCCTAACACAGTGAAGTGGAGAGAAATCCTAGTTGGTAAAGAGTGGATGGATAGATAATTGATTAAGAGGAGCCTTAGTGGTACTTTGTTTAATGAGAGTATTATTGGGTAGACGACCAAAGTTCTACATTGGCTAAAAGTGGGGAGGATCATGGGTATCTAAGGATAGAAAAATATCTTTATTAGTATGAGGCTTTTGGGGTAAAGTCCAAGAGCAAATCTATGAACAAAGGTGGTGGGCCCCAATTAGATCACAATGTGATCCTTGGATGAGCTTTATTGGATAGGCGATGTGCTTCGGATGCTTTATGGATGTGTCTTAACCCAAACACGGTGAAGAGGAGTTGACCTAGATAGAGCTAAACTCTCAGTAGCGCTCTCCAGATACTTCATTGACGTGTCCTAATCCCAACACAGTGCATTGATTAGAACTGGGGAGGATCATGGATATATGAGGATAGACAAATATCTCCATTGGTATGTGGTCTTTTGGGGTAAAGCTCAAGAGCAAATTCATGAAGATTTAAGTTCAAAGTGGACAATATCATACCAATGTGGAGATATGTAGTGTTTATAGTCCAACACAAACAACTAGGAATAGTTATAGCAATAATTATAGGTGGTGATACCCTCTATCTAGGAAGGCATTACACTGTTGTTCTCTGCACACAGAAATGTAAAAATAGAACCGATGATCATTAACTCTACAACTATTTTTGTGGTTTAAGTTTCTTGCCTCATTTGTTTTGTGTTGTTTTTAATTTTTGTAGTGTAATGGGCACTGTTATTATTGCCTCTGGGTCTTATAATGTGATTTGGGGAAAAAACCAAGAAGAACAAAAGGTTGAAGACAAAAAACACTGAGCTCCACTTCTGCAAAACAATTGCATGAGTGTATAGTAAAAATCGCTGCAATTAACGTTGCTTGTGCTCGCAAGAAAATTGAAAGTGTTTTTTTTTTTTTTTTAAAAAAGTTTGTTTCTCATGTATGTAGACTTCTGATCCATATTTCAATATAAAAAGAGATGCATGATATAATTTTTCATAAATTAGGATAATGTTAAATGTCACGACCTGTGACCTAAACAATACGTCGCGGATCGTGACACATTACCATTATGCTTTTATTTTTTTTAATTACATTAAAAATAAATTTTAATTAAAAATTATTTACAAATTAGAAGTATATAAGTCATAATACAACAGGTTCATCCAATTCATTATAGGTTTTAGATTTCTATCATTTTAATTATTTGTTAAAAAAATAGAAATTTCAAGAAAAAATAAATCTAAAAAAATAATTTTTTTATAATTACATTATTAAAAAAAATTATTTATAAATTATAAGTATTTAAATTATGGTACGTTGGGTTTACCTAGTTCATTTGAAGTTTTAAATTTCTTTATTTTAATTAATTGTTATAAAAACTAAAATTCAAAAAAAAAAAAAATTGGGAGGCAAAATGAAAAGTACCCAAAATTTTTTTGTTGTATTGCTACTCGCAATAGTGAACTGTCGTCGTCCAGTAAATTATTGGTATGTTTCGTTGGGTGTTTAATTTGGATTGCTGTCATAAAGTTAACATATTCTTACAAACAAGCTCCAAAAGATAGTTTTCTTACTATCAAATCCCAAAAAAATTTTAAAATTTTTTCTATTAGTCAATGAAAAAGAAATCCATTAACTGATTATTAGTATAAAACAGAATAACTTTTATTTTTAATGAAAATATTGTAATTTAATGTTTGAGAAAAATATCATGAAAAATTATTTATTGTTATTTGTAAAAAATTAAAAATAACAATAACTTTAAAATAATTTTTTAAGGATTTATTTGTAAAAGCTGAATAACTTTTAAGACTTTAATTTATTTATTATCCTCGAGGAAAAAAAACAATGTTTATGGAAATTTTAAGGGATAATTACTATATATCTCTGTATTCTGACTTATTATACTATTTCATTCTTGACATTTAAAAAAATATTTATTTATCCTTAATATTTATAACAGTTAACACTCATTAGTTATTCTTTAGTGATGAAATAGTACACAATTTTACAAATTGCAGGGATGAATATATATTTTTTTAAATGTTAGAGATGAAGTAATGTAATAGGTTAAAACACAAGAGACACACAGAGGAAAGGTTGGTGTAATGAACACATTACAAGAATTGATGCAGACACATTTTGGTTTGAAAAATTTTTATATTCTTATTAAGTTAATTTGTTTGTCTTTCCTATACAATAACTTTTTTTTATTAATATTTGGTAAAATTGTAACGATGTCTTTTGTTTTTTAACACATTCAACACTTTCATTTCTATAGAAAAAACTAAAATTTATATAGAAAAATAGGGTTTTCTTTGTGGCTCCATGTTGCCTGACAAAACCTCCAACTCTGACAATCTGGACAGTTGTCTTTTATCTGCTCCGTCAGATACGTACATCGGACACTCGGCTCTTTTTTCAACTAAAGATTTTCTGGTTCCACAAGGTCACTATGATTTTCTTGTAAAGGATATTTCCCGTTAGGAAACTGATTCGCATCCTGCATTACTAAAATCTTATGCATTGGTCATTGCAGATGAACCCTCTTCGTTCGTTTCTCCATAGAATGTTCATAAACTAGGTTCCTACCATGCAATAAAAATCAGCAAGGACATCTATCAACGACATTTGGTTATGTGTCAATATTCCTCAATTGGATGGATTGTTTTATCTAAAGGAGAAACTCCATGGGAACTAGTTAAGTTGAAGGAAAGATTGGCATCGATCTAGGGCTTAAAATCTCATTGGCGATTGATTTCGTTAGGGCGGGGTTATTGCCATATTTTGTTTCCCTCTGCTACTAACAAAGATTTAGTTTGGGGAAAAGGATATTTTCTTTTTAAGCTTGGAGTTTTGCATCTTTAAAAGTGGGTGTCAGGATTTGATCCTTACAAAGAAAAAACCACTTTTACCTAATTATGGATTCAGCTATATCATCTTCCCTGGGAGTTGTGGCATCCTCAGATTTTAAGCGACATTGCTTGTCAAATAAGAACTCCAATCCATATTGACAAAGCAACAATTGAAGGAGATTTCAGACACTTTGCGAGAATTTTGGTTGATGTAGACCTTGCTAACAATCTTCCTAAAATGTTGGTAATTGATTGTAATAAGACCTTGTTTGATATTGATGTGACTTTTGAAAACCTCCCTCCATTTTGCAATTCTTGTCAATCTTTCAGCCATGCAGTATTTAGTTGTCATTTAAATAAACATGTCCCTACTACTACTTATGAGAAGCCGGTTCTGATAATCAGAATAGCAATAACAAACCTGCGACACGTCAGGAATGGAAACCAAAACCTATTGATGTTACTATGGTCCCTATTGTGAATACTTTTGATAGAGTTCTTAATGACATTAATCCGACTCTTCCAACTGCAGATCATGATATTGGAAAAGTCTAGAAACAATGCTCTTCCTCAGGTTGATGCTGCTCTTTCAGCGACGTTTGACCAGGGTAATTCAATTGTGCAATTTTTAGAAGATCATGTCTCCCCTACTCTTGCTCACAACCTTAACTTTGATCTATTAGCCATTGTTCAAAATATTGATGAACCTCTTCAAGACTAGAAGTCTTTAGCACAAGTTGCTACTTTTCATGAACTGAAAATGTTTGGTAATAAATCATGGGTTATTCTTGAAGATTATGATCATCCTTAGCAAGAGGTTTCTTATAAACAGAAAAAGAAAGTTAAATCTAAAAGGCCCATGACTCGGGCTTCTTCTCGTACCTCTCAATGAATGTCCTTTATTGGAACTGTAGAGGATTGGGTAATGTTCATACTCAATATGCTCTTTTTAATTTTTATCGCTCTCATAATCTAAATTTTTTATGCCTTGTTGAACTAATGGTTTTGTTTAATAACATTCTAAGTAGTTTTTGGTGTGCCTTGGACTTATCTTTTTTATTTGCTAATGACATTAAAATTCCTTATCTTTGGCTGTTAGTTTCTAATAAAATTATTTTTGGAAATGTGGACATTTTGGTTAGTTTATCGTAATAATTAATTATGCAATTCCATAAGGCATCTTCCATGCATTTTTTAACCTTTGTTTATGCTAGTTTTCATTACTCTGTTAGATATTAGCTTTGGTTCGAGCTCATTAATATTTTTTCTAATATTTCTTCTCGTTGGTTTCTTATTGGTGATTTCAATGCTTGTTTTGGTTCCCATAAAAAAACTGGTCACCCCCAACAGCTAGTTCTTGTTATGATTTTTTGAATGCCATGAATCAATGTGCTCTCACTCGTTTTGATACTAGAGGTGCTTGTTTTACGTAGTCCAACAATAGGAAAGGTAAAGCAAGGGCTAATATTAGATTAGATTGGATGTTATGTTCTAATTAAGCTTTTCTACTTTGGAACTCTATCGAGTGTCATGCTTTAGTGTGCTACAAGTCTGATCATAATCCTATTTTGCTTTATTGTAAGCAATCTTAAGCTTCCTATAAGCCTTTTAGATTTCTTTCTATGTGGGTGAGTCATAAGAAATTCAAAGAGGATGTTTCCTTTTTTTAGAAATATATTAAGATATTTGGGCATCTTATATTTGTTATGATGCATAAATTAAAGCTTTTTCATATTTATTTGAGAACTTGGAACAAAGAGGTTTTTAGGCATGTTGATTCTTTAATTTCCCAAGTTAAGCAGGAATAGTTGTGTGTTCAAGCTGAGATCGATGCTTTAAGTATTTCAAATTCTTTACATTCTCAAGAGTTAAATGCTAATACTGCTCTTTCTATTATGCTTGCCCGTTAAGAATCTTTGCTTTGTGACAAAAGCTGGATTCACTGGCTTAAAGAAGGTGATAAAAATTCTATATTTTTTTAGAGTCTTTTGGCTCATCATAGAGCTCAAGACGATATTGGTTCTCTTTTAATTAATGGGATTTTGGTTTAGGATCAGAATGTGATTGTAGATCATATGGTTCATTATTTTTCTTTAATTTTCTCTTTCAATTCTGCTCCTATAGATTATTCGGGTGTTGCTGATATTATTCCTAAACTTGTTTCTATTGAAGATAATGAGTTATTTGTTCATATCCTTATAGTTTTTGATATTAAGCAAGTTATTTTTTATATGGACCCTTACAGTGCTCCGGGTCCTAATAGGTTTTCTAGCCTTTTCTTTTATAGTTGTTAGGAAGTTATTGAGCATGAATTCTATTATATAGTCTTCTTATCGAGTACTATTATGAATGGGTTAAATTTGAGCTTTATGATTTTATTGCCCAAAGTGCCTGGAGCTAATTCCATTGATAAATTTCAGCCAAGAACTTTAAGTAATTTTATCTTCAAGGCAGTTACAAAGATTATTTCTGATTGACTTTCTTTGATTGCTCCTAAGCTTATTTCCCCTTCTCAATTTGGCTTTATAAAGGGAAGACACATTAAGGATTGTAAAGTGGCAGCTTCTGAGTATTTTAATCTTCTTAATTATACATTTTTTGGAGGAAATATGGCTCTTAAAATAGACATACACAAGGCTTTTGATTCCATGGAGTGGGGTTTTATTCACTTTATTTTATTATCTTTTGGTTTTTCAAATCAATTTTATGATTGGATTTTAATAATTCTACACTTTGCTAAGCTTTTGGTATTGTCGAATGGCTCTTTTAAGGGGCATTTCAGCTGTTCTAAGGGGTTTATCAAGGTGACCCCCTCTCTCCTCATTTTTTTATTTATCAGAGAAATATTTAAATCGTCGGTTGGCTTCTCTTTTTTATTAAAATGACTTAATCTTGATGTATGAAGGTAATAATGTGTCTTATCCATCTCATCTGTTATATGCTGATGATGTCCTTATTTTTTGTAAAGCTACTAAGTCTAATGTCACCTTACTTTCAAAGGTTTTCTCTCATTATAGTGAGTTTTCTGGCTAACGTGTTAACTAAGACAAGTCATATTTATTCTTGGGTGACTCTATTTCTTCTATCTGTGCTAGGAACATCCGCTTTTGCATTGGAGTTCAGAGTGGGTCGGTGCCTTTTGTTTATCTAGGGTTTCCAATTTTCTTTAATGCTCCAAAAGCTTGTTGGCTTAACCCTATTGCGGATCACTTTCTTTAAAGTTTGATGCTTGAAAGGATAGTGCTCTCTCTATGGCGGGTAGATAGGCCTTGATCAATTCGATGGTCAACGGGTCCTTGTGACACTCTTTTATTATCTACAAATGGCCTACTTCCCTTGTTAGAAATTTGGAGAAAGCTATCAGTAATTTTCTTTGGACTGGTTCAATCTTTCAAAAGAAATTGGTTACTATTAAATGGGATCAATGTTGGAGGCCTATAAATCAAAGTGGGATTAGTTTAAAAATATTGCACTCTCTGAATAAAGCTCTCTTGGGTAAAATTGCTTGGCATTTTTATGCTAATGATGATTTCATCTGTTCTTTTCTTCGTGCCTAGTATTTGACTTGTGCTAAAATTGCTCGGCCTTCTCATATATACTCTTCTATATGGCCATCTATAAAGCATATTTATTTAAATTTTTGAACTTATTCAGTGTGGTTTCCTTCATCTTCTTTTGTACTGAATTAATAGAATCATAATTTCTTGGGCTCACCTATTACTGATTCTATGAATATTCCTATTGCTATTCGGAACTAGCTACACACTTTTATCTTCGATATATTCTGGAATGGTAAATGGCATCTTCTAAATGCTTTTGTTAATTCTTTCCTGGATTTAGCTTTACATATCAACAATGTTGTAATTAATAAAGTTAATAAGCTTCTTTAGATTGATTCTCCTTCAGGTGAGTTTTCATGCAAATCAACTTATAATTTTTATCAACACAAAGGGTTTAAGGTGGCGTGAGGTAAGTGTAGACAGCGGGATTTAGTGCGCGTCTAAGATTTTAGCAACCGCGACACTGTTTAGGCTTAGGGTCTTAAGGAACACACTACTATGTCACAAATTCATAGCGTGGAGAAGAGGAGTCGCCACCTAGGGTAATAACTAGGACAATTTGATTGGTGCTACTCGATTCTCTAAAAGAAAGTTAACACCACAACCAGGAAATTTTGGGAACGGAATACTAACTTTTCTTAGTCTTGTGTTCATTTAGAATAATTTTATAAATGATTATTTCATCATCTAATTATATGCAATTTTATTTAAACCCTATTTGACATCCATCTAACCTAAGGCATCTAGTCAATAAAATTACACATAAAAAAATGCACGTAAGATTGCGTTACCCTAAGTCTAAACTTTGTTAATTTTAAAAAGTTAGCTAGATTTACATCTTGTTTACAAGTGAGAAAGGGACTAAAGGTGGGACTACATCTTTTATTAATTAGTGAGCCTATATCTATTTATTTTAGTTTATATAAGGAATGGGCTCAAGTCTATACAATTTTAAAGGAAAGTTAAATTAGTGGGCCTAAGTCTAACTTAGTTTTATTTTAAGTGAAATGTGGGCCTAGGTCTATTTATTTTTAAAGAAATGAAATTAAGTGGGCTGAGCAAGTTTAAACAAGTTTTAATTAACTAAGTGGACCTAAAATCTAATTAACCTAATAGGCCTAAATTGATTTTAATCATTTGAAGTCATAAACCATTTTTTAAGCCTATTTAAAATGAGTTGGACCTAAGCATAGGATTGAGGCCTAAAATAATATAAAAACCCAAAAAACACAACCCAAAATAAATAAAACATAAAAAAGGATCAAACAAACATTTTAGTGATTTTCTAGAAACTCTAAATCAATTACATGCAAACCCCAAATTAAGCTATTGCCACCATTGATTTTAATTGATTTTTACTCAATTGAACTTAATTACTAATTGATTTTAAAAGCAGAAAATTAAATCTTTCACTATTCCCACTACTGGGGCTATTACAAACTACGTACAAAATTAAAATTAAACAATTATACACCCATGAATTAAAAAAGCTACACAAAATACCAAAATGTAAAATAAAGATAAAAATCTTAAGTTCTACTGGAAAACAACACAGGCTCTTCCATAGCATTCCATGAACCTTCTATTCATCTAAACACAGGCAGTATCCTCCTCAATCCACATTTGCACATCAACGTAAAAACACAGAAATAATCAGATTAGTAGTGAAATTGAATAATAAAACAATAACAAAATAAAAATCATAAAAAAGAAAAGAATAGAAAAGAATGGAATAGAAAAGAACACTGATGATTTTAGATGCTATGCAAATGCTTTGAGATAGCCACTCAAGTTGGAATATCACCGTTAAAATTGACTCAGTATTGATTTGATTCTAGACTAGGATTTGATTGTGTTTGAAGACACTAACAGTATCTAAAATTAGGGTTTTGAAAGACAAGGGTGTTCTTTGCGTCTAGATTTTTAGGGTTTTCTTATACGATAGGGTTTTTTTGCGTAACTCTCTTTTCTTTTTCGCAGTCTCTCTACTTTTTAATTTATCTTTTTTTTCTGTCTATGTGTGTGAGTCTCCTCCATCTGTGTGTGTGTCTCAAGCCCCCTCACACATGCATGCAGACTCTTTGCTTTTTAAAGCAAAGTCTGCATGCGTATTGACTTCCCAAATTTGGAGGAACAGTCTCATCTCTTTAAAAAAAACAGATAGAGTTTTGATTTTTAAAAGCTATTTATGCATTTTGAACATGTTGAAATTTTCATCAGATAATAATAATAATAAAATTAAATTTTCAACTAATCAAAACACTAAAAAAATTGACAAAAAAAAACACAAAAAAAAGGACTTTACACATCAACATTGTGCAATGCCGATCCTAATTTTTTTTAACTTTTAATTATCAAAAGACCCTTGAAAAATTGACTTCCTTGTAATCAAATCCTAAAAAATATTGTAATTTAGTCCTTAAAGTCCAAAAAATTGACAACCAAGTTCAATTTTTGAATAAATTTCATCATAGGGGCTTATATCGTAATTGTGCATAATTGCATCCTGAAATTGGGTGCTTACAATTGCCCCCCCTTTGTTGTTTTTTTCTTGAAAAATTGCGATAAAGTAATAGAAGCACATAATTTTGAAAGAAAGGAATTAGGACACTTAATTATATCTTAAATGATACATTGATGCTCAAATTGCTGAGCAAGGTATAATGTTTGACAAGTCTCGCTATATTTCCTGCTAAACGTCTAGTGGACTTTGTGCAAATAAGTTTCACTATATTCCCTGTGGGACGTTTAGGGATGATAAATTGAAAACTTTCTATAGTTCTTGTGGAACGTCTAGCAATGATGAATTTCGTTATATTCCATATGGGACATCTAACGATGCACACTATATTCTCTATGGAATGTCTAGTGATGATGAGATTTCATTATATTCCCTGTGGGATGTCTAATGATGATGAGATTTTGTTATATTCCCTGTGGGATGTCTAACGATGATGAGATTTTGTTAAATTCCCTATGGGATGTCTAATGATGTACATTATATTCCTTGTGGGATGTCTAGTGATGATGAATTGAAAACTTGCTATCATTCCCATAGAATGTCTAGCACTAATGAATTTTGTTATATTCCATGTGGGACATCTAACGATGCACACTATATTCCCTGTGGGATGTCTAGTGATGATAAATTGAAAACTTGCAATAGTTCCTGTGGAACATCTAGCACTGATGAATTTTATTATATTCCCTGTGGGATGTCTAACGATGTACACTATATTCCCTATGAGACGTCTAGTGATGATGAATTAAAAATCTGCTATAGTTCCTGTGGAATGGCTAGCACTGATGAATTTGAAAGTTTATGTCATAACTGTTATACAGTACATAACATAATGAAGGTTATGATTACTGTGCAGCACGTAACATAATCATTTGAAATTCATATCATAGCTACTGTGCAACATATGAATCCTTTGATTGAAATGATGCATGTAAAATGCAAAAAATGAATTATATAGTCTTGTTCTGTATTCTGTACTTAACAGAAAATTTAGAATCACATATTGATTATGCAGTTTTAATAATTCAATGAATTATTAATTTGATGAATGTCATGATTTAATTAGGAACATGTTCCTAATCAGAATGCAATTATGGACCAAATTGCAATGAAAGAACTTGTATCCATGTATAAGGACCAAAGTGGATACTTTTCACTTTATATATACTTTCCTTTTTTGCATGTAACATTCCATTATCTCCTTTCTTCATTTTCCTTTCCTTTCATTTTCTCTCTTTTCATTGATTTTCTTTCCTTGATTTCTTTATCATTTGACGTCTGATTTGCAATTCGTCTAATCCTATGGCCTCCTCATTACACAAACAATATGAGAGAGTTGAGACTTCAGAATGTCAGAGGATTCTGCCTCCTCATTTTCCTTAGAATGATCTTGGACTTCGAGAAGACTCAACTATCTTTCCTTTGACTCATTTACATACCCATAGGTGCAGAGATGTAGGTAATGAGGTAACTTTTCTTACTTCTATTTATTTCTGCAAAAATATTAACTGTACAATTAGTAATCAGAGTTAGTTTTAGAGTAGAGATTGACATGTATATTAGTTAGACATTAACATGCAAATGCATGAAAAAATTGAAATTAAACTCTAAAAATGTGAAATTTAGCTCTTGGGTTGTCTATATGACGGATCGGATGACTGAAATTCTGGTCAAAATTCCAGATTTTCGATCATCTAGGGAATGCTGATTGGCATAGTAGAATGCCGATTGGCAATCTGGAATGTCTATTGGCATTCTAGATTATTAGTCGGCAATCTACATTGTCGATCAGCTTTAAAAATTTTTTTAGGGTCAATTAATTAACTAATCAAATCCTTCAATTTAAATTCTTTGATTAATTAATTAATCATTCAATTAATTAATTATTATTTTGAAATTGAACTAGCATCCAATGAAGTTCACGGGCTGTTTCAATCTAGCTCAGGAATTATTTCATGGATTGTCAGAGCATGTGACATATTTGATTTGGGCCTCCGGATTCAAGCATTTCATTGCTACACTTTCGATTGTTCGAGGCCAGTTTGATCGTTACTCTTTGTTTGCTTTGATCTCATGATGGATGGATACTACCCATACTTTTTATACTCGTGTGGGTGAGCTAACCATTTCACCTATGAGTTTCTCTGCTATCATCAGGATTGCCTTTGGAGGATCCCCCATTTCATTTGACGTTAGCTATTGTAGTCGTCCAAAGCATGCATGGAGTCAGTACGTGTGAGATTTGATCGGGTTCGCTCCAACGTGGAAGAATCAAAAGAATATTCTTCTTTCATCCTTAGTTGAGGGATTCAGATGCCTTTTTATTTCTACTCCTCGTCAGATTGTCCATAAGGCAAGGTGTTTCCTTTTGATATTGTTAGGTACGACCCTTTTTTGTGAGGCCAGTCATGAGGTTAGTATTGCTCTATTAGGTCCTCTTCGTGACTTGGATCGAGTTGCCATACTAGATTGGGGATCTGCTACACTCACTTATATTTACTACAGATTGGACACTGTTTGTAGAGGTGTTGTCACGATGTGTGGCTTTTGGCACGTCTTGCATGTATGTTCTCCTTTGATCTTTATAGTCTTGATTTTCTTTGCCTTTTTCTGATATGTTCTCTTTCTTCCAGATCTGGAGCATAGAGATCGGGCTGATTTAAGGCTTTGACACTATCAGTTTTGATAGGACCTTTCCTCTGATGATGAGATGGGGTTCTTCCCACCTTGCTAGCAACAGAAATACTTTACAGACTTATCGTCATTAGTTCAATACTGTCGAGTGGCACCTGGTAAGAAAAAATAAAATCATTAGTATGTTACATTTTAATAGAGATTAGACTTAATTTACATAAATTACAGATAATTTTGATTGGTTGGAGGGTGCTGAGGACATCCAGCGATATGATTTCATGGCAGCTGCAGTTCGCCTTGAGCCTATGAGGATCCTGCTCTTTAGTTATAACTATTTGATGTGGTATTTAGGGGAGTGAGTGAATCGCTAGTCTTCTGGCCCTTCTTAACGTCGCATTCCATCTGATGTCCCTTCCTTTATGCTTCGTAGCTCACATCTTACAGGTTCAGAGTTGAGGGATGCACTATAGGGATATGCTACCTCAAATTTTCTTGAGCGTTCTCAACATTATTAGTAGCTTATCTGTGAGAGCCTTTTGGAGCATGTTCCCATTAATGATGATGAGGAAATTTCTCATTATTTCAGCTTCTACTTTTAGAACCTATAAATCACTCCTTTTTTTTATAGTTTGAGGAGGTTCGCTCTTTTGTTGATGCGGATGAAGAGACTAAGAGTGCTTTAGAGACTAAGGTTGTTCCTGATATTGAGAGTCCTGAGCCCAGACCTAGTCCTGTTCATCATACTCAGCATGTTGGGACTAGTCATGATAGTGCTTTTGTGAGCATTACCCTTGGTGATATCTCGCTTCTAGCTAGGTCCATGTTCTATTGGGCTCCTACTATTCAAACTGTAGTCGAGTAGTAGATGCGTTTTAGTGATGCTCAACTTTCTATCTTTTATCCCACAGATGCCTCTCATGTGAGTTTTTCTGACTTGTTTCCTGTATAATCTATACACTCGACACTAATGTTAATAAAGTTACAAAACAGGTCCCTCAGACACAGGTAAAGTATTTACATGGACTCACCTTATCTCAGAGGTTATTCACTATGAAAGTTACAAACAGTTGGAGGGTAAGTATACATACAATAAAAATGCAAATGTATGCTCACCATGCATGAAATGCACATTATATGCTTTCTATGTGTACAGAGCTACTTGAGTGGTCTAGAGTGCAAGATTGAGATGTTTTATTGACAGCTTGTAGGTTCGGGCATTGATCCTTACAATGTTAGGACTTCCACTGTCAGACCTCCGGACATCTTTCACTTTGATGACTCTACTAGAGGATGGAGCCTATCGCCAGATTCTAGAGCTCAGGATGACTGATTTAGGCTATCAAATTTTTCTATCATATTGTTGTGTTAATCAACTCTACAAGTTGGATGCACTTCCTTCTAAATTTACAATTTCTACAGACTTGTTGAAGTTAGTTTCAACCATGATGAATGTATAAAAGTACACTATAATGTTGAAAATTTATGGGAAAATTCATCCTTTTATCATGAGATAGCATTTACTTAATGAATCTTACTATTTTTTATTTTTATAACTGTCACTTATTTGCCATTTGCAAAGGTCAGAGGCATTGTTAACCATCTTATGTTGAGAGTCTATCTTTTACCAAGTGAAGAGTTCATTTCCATACCTAATTTTAGGGAGAATTTGCTAAACAAAAATTTTGAAAATTAAGCATAAAAATATTGAATTCGGAGTATCAAAACAATCTTTGAATTATTTTTGTGCTTTTCTTCCTTATCCAAGTATTCCCCCACCTTTCTCATATTACTCAGCGTGGATACCGTTGGAAAGGTCCTTTGGATACTCATACTCTTATAGAACATTGGAGTAAATAGAGTAATTTTTTTTAACATGGGTTCTCTTTTAGTATTCCCCTGCCTTTCTTGTATTACTCAGTGTGGATACCACCAGAGGTTCATGTTGATACTCTTGCTCATTTTTAGGCATTAGAGTACATTATGCTTGCTCTTATTTTGATTATTCTCTTATTGTTCCCCCTCCTTTCTTGTATTACTCAGTGTGGATACCGTTGAAGGATTTGTAGTTGTACTCATTTATGAGCATTGGAGTATATTATATGCACATTTATTATTCAAAAGACTAAAATGACACTTTGAAATTCAACCAATTTATACTGCAAGTCCATAGATTTTGTCTTTGCATATTCTTCCCCTCGTTTGGGTGTAAAGTAAGCATTAGATTGATTAAAGTTTTAGAAACTCTCAGCGTAGAACTGTCAATAAGACATCTGAATTCTGCGAGGTTAATAAGAGAAAGCTACTAAAATCAAAGGTCATAAGATAAGTTTTCACACATGATATCATGAAGTGGATGAATTTACTCTCAATTTTATCAATTTTCTTTGTACTTTACTGCAGAATCAAAATAGATAGAGTTATACTACTTCCCTTTGCCATTTGTCAAGTTGTTTGTCACACAGAGTGAGATTTTGATGAGTGATTGGCATTTGCTATCCTAGTCATTCTTATTGATGTATTGATTCCTTTCCTCTTCTTCATTCTCTTTTATTTCCCCTACACAAAATACCATAAATTAGTATGGTTTATTTGTAAGTGAAGAAATTTTATCAAAATGCAATGTTATTCTTTTGCATTCTTACTTTTTTTATTATGATGATGATGTCTCGGATCATAGGGTCATGATATTCTACCATTGAGGTTGTGGCTTTAGGCTAAATTTGTCTTTTTGCTATTCTATTGATGCTTTGGTAAAGGGCCTCATTCCTCTTCCCAATGTTTCCTATAAAAGAAAAGATTTGAGAGTTAGAGGTTTTTTATTTCACTATCAAAGAAGTCTTCAGAGTGCATTCGTCTTAAGTTTTGAGTGCATTCTTCTATTTTTAGGGTCAAGCGCATGTATCGCTGACATGTTAGACCTTCTCGTTACCATATTCCACACCTTACAATGGTCTAACTTTTCTGGAGAGATATTCTAAATGATGCTCCCAATGAGACTATGGAGATGGATACTGAGTTTGAGGAGCTTGAAAGTCTTATTCAGCCTCTTGAGGTTACCAGGATGATGCTTCTTAGTAATGTCACTCCTTTTATTTTTATTCCTTTAGATGCTTTACTTGTGAATACTCTCACTAATTTTTGGCACTTTTACAAAACTAATCTTGAATGTTAGTAGCGAAGTATTTGGACAATCTTGACTAGGCTCAAAGACTTCATTATGCAAAGAAAGTATTTCATAACAAATATATGTAAGTGTATGCATGTTATGCATAACATGCATGATCCTAATAGGTCTTCTGTTTGGAGAAAAGCTATGTTCATAGCTTGGAGTGTGAGAACAAGGTGCCTCATCAACAGCTTATAGGTTCAATCACTTGATGCTTCATTGTTGGTAGTTCTGATGTTTGAGCTTATAATATAGTCTATTGGAAAAATAACCAGGCCAGTAAGTGTGGTCCATGGCTTTACACTGGAACTCATGATTGATTGATGCACTATTGAACTTTTCTTTTTGTTACTGCTTTTACTGTATGATAAGTGTTATATCTGTATACTTATAGTATACTCCTTTCTGCCCTAAGATAGTTTTCACTAACTTTAAAGTTCTACTGTTGTATTTACCATTTTCCCCTAACTTGTCCCGGAGTTACATTTTGCCCCTAGCTTCATTTTGAATTCATCCCAGCAATCACTTTCTTCATGTACACAAGAGACTTGGTTTGGTCATTATTGTTGTTGGCCCTTTGTCTTACTAACCCTATTAGTTGCAATCTTATGTATTAAAGATGCATAGGAGTGGGTGAACTGATTGAAGCAAGTTCTGGATGATGAAATCAACTGACTTGCACTTCAAAGAATTCTTAAGCAAAATATGAGGCTTGATACTGATAATAATTAATGACAGTTACAATGTATAGGTTGAAAAATAAGTTACTGAGTCACTTGAATTCTTAAGGTATAAGGGGACGCTAGGCTTATAAGGAAAATTACAAAAGAGGTGGCAAAAAAAATGTAACTAAAATAGTGATCTCATATCTCTGATTTAGCTTTCATCATGTATAATTTTTCCATTCAGATACTTATGCAGTATGATAAAGACTAATATGCGATGTTTGAACAAAAATTTAAAATTCAATTTTAATCAATTATTAGGGCAAAAATGAGAACATTCATTACATCACAAGATATAACTCCTATTATTAGTCAGTCATGAATTTTCCTCTCTAATTTTTACCTTATTGTTCTTTTTTCTCTTTTTTCTCTTTTATTTTTTTTCACATTTCCTATCTTCAGAAGTTACATCATGTGATATATGTATGTTCTTTGAATTTACATTTGTGTCCATGCTGAATGAATTTAATTGAATTGAATTTATGTTAAACATACTGATCAAAATTAACTATTAGGATTACATAAGTAAGCATGATCAAAATTTATATCATTGATCACTAAAACAAAACAGAAACTAAAATTTTTATTCAAAGAAGACAATGAGAAATTTTATTTCCTATTCTAGATGCTAGGAATGCTGAGTCTCATAGTGGTTTTCCTTGAGGTGGTTGACATAATAATTATTCTTGCATCTGTTTGTCAATTGTCTTTATGACTTCATCTTCATGTACCTCAAATGTGCATTTTCTTTTTTGTTTAGTAGCTTCTCATCATCAAACTCATCCTCCCATCCTGTAGGCACAATTGACTTATCATCAAACTTTCTTGAAGAAGGTGGTTTAGTATAAAACACCTTATAATTGAATTTTCCTAAAGGCTGACCCAATAAGTCTTCTGCTCTTTTTAGTGGCTGCTCGAAAGGTTCTCCATTGGGTATAGGGTTGTGATCCTCGAAGGAGCTTAGCACTTCATGTTCGCTAACCCCTGAGTTGATCATTATGGTGGTTGATGGTGGAACATTTCAGTAGTCTAAGAAAGGGTTGTTTCTGGTGTTTGGGTTAGAGTTGGATTTTTCAAGGTCGATGATTTTTTTGGAGTCTATCAGGTTTTGGATCTTATGTTTTAGGTTGATACAATTGTCTGTGGGATGGCTAGCAGCTTAGTGGAATTTACAATAACTGTTAGGGTCAAAACTAGGGACATTTGGGTTTGGTGGCTTAGAAAAGGTTAAGGGTTAGAGTAGGCCTTTTTGGATTAGTCTCTCTAGGACTTTGGAGAGTGGTTGATTAAAATTGGAGAATCTCCTAGGTTGATGAACTGCGTGCACCTTCACAATCCAGCTAGTGCTCCCCTGTTGTATGCCCCTGGTTGAGTAAATTTAGGTTACTGTGCCTCTAGAACTCTTCTTTTTCTTATTCTTTATCTTTTCAGCTTATAGACCGTCATCATACAGGTCTATGAAGGTCTTTGGGTTCATCATCTACAATCTTTCGACCAAATTAGGTGATACATTGTGAACAATCATCCTAACTTGATCCTTTTCAGCCAGTTTATTTTTCATCAGTCCTGCTTTATTCATGAATCTGGTGAGGAAATCAGAAAAGGATTCATTGGGTTTTTGTTTAATCAACTCCAAATCCCTAATTGACACTTCCAATCGAGTATTATAATTATATTATTTTAATAATGCAGTACATAATTCTTTCCAGTCAGTCCTAATAGACTTTCTAACCCATAGTACCAATTTACAACCATTCCCTCTAGTGATAGTACAAACAGCCTAGCAACTACTGCTAATGGTGCTTTAGTAGTGCTCATGGTTATTATGTATTGGCTCAAATGAATTCTTGGATCTCCTCTCCCATCAAATTTCTACAGGTGAGGCATTTTGAATTTTTTAGGCAGCTTATCTCCCTCCATTTGCAGCATGTCATCAAAGTCAAAAGAATATCCCATTCCTTGTCCTCTAATAAGCTCTTCCATCTTGGACATTTTCTGAGTCAGTGCTTGCATCTACTTAGATTTATGATCATGGACCAATTCAAGTGACTCTCGCTTTGCTTTTTCTATAATGTAGTTTTCAATATCTTCCAATCTCACATTAGTAGTAGGCACATTTCTAGCAGTAAATTGCCCCCCAACATTGTTATCAACAGGTGGAGGAGCTACAGCAATAGGTGGAGCTCCTACAGTAGGTGGTTATTTAATAGTAGTAGGCATGAGAAGATCCAGATGAATCTATGATGGCTACAAAATAAGTTGTTAGTATGATGTGTGGACTATATGTATGCATGTATGCATGATGCATGTGTTTATGCAACAAATAGCAGGCAAACACTTAACACGTAGCAAGTATTAAGAAGCAATCAATAAACCATCATGTAGGTAAACCTTCCAACCTTATTTCTCCCATACACGTGTTTAATGGTCTTTTCCTAGAATTTTTAGTCTTGGCCTTCATATTAACAGGGGATATTAAGAGCCGACGCGCATGCCAAATCTCTCTTTAAAATAAAAAGCACAGAAATAACATTTCTAAATATAAAGGTCTAGCCTAATCCTTATTAACCTGAATGAGCTTCAAAGGTATAGGCCTAGGCTTTTATAAATAGAAATGCCTCATGGTAATTCATATAAACAAGCACTTTGGGTAAAAATCCTAGGGGAAGTAACTAGGCCATTATATGTGGTTAGGGTCCAGTGAAAAGTTAAGGTTCCCTTAGCAAGATGCTCTCCATTATGGACTTTGAGTTACAGGCCAAGGTCAGAGGGGCCTAGCATCCTTTACCAACTCGAGAGAAGATTACCCCCTTTAAGGACTTGGGTTATAAACTCTGGTTAGATGAGCTCGGTAATCTCTCTTGAACCGAGTGAAGGCTAAGAGTGATGGTTAGCCAATCTACAACTCCATAAAGCTAGTGGAATTATGGAATCATAAACCAACGCCATCGGTTTAGTAGGGACATGCAGAATGAATGCAAGAAAGAAATAATAATAATCGATAAAATAATTCTAAAGAACACAAGTAGAATCAATATCTCTTATCCCTAGTGGAGTCGCCACTGTATACAGCGGGATTTAGCGTGTGTCCAAGATTTTAGCAACCGTGACACTGTTTAGACTCAGGGTCTTAGGGAACACACTACTATGTCATAAGTCATAGCGTGGAGAACAGGAGTCACCACCCAGGGTAATAATTGGGACAATTTGATTGGTGCTACTCAATTCTCTAAAAGAAAGTTAGCACCATAACCAGGAGATTCTGGGAACGGAATACTAACTTCTCTTAGTCTCGTGTTCATTTAGAATAATTTTACAAATGATTATTTCATCCTCTAATTACATGCAATTTTTTTTAAACCCTAGTTGACATCCATCTAACCCTAGGCATCTAGTCAATAAAATTACACATAAAAAATGCACTCAAGATTGCGTTGTCCCTAAGTCTAAACTATGTTAATTTTAAAAAGTTAGCTAGATTTACATCTTATTTATAAGTGAGAAAGAGACTAAAGGTGGGCCTATATTTTTTATTAATTAGTGAGCCTAGATCTATTTATTTTAGTTTTTCTAAAGAATGGCTTGAGTCTATACAATTTTAAAGGAAAGTTAAATTAGTGAGCCTAAGTCTAACTTGGTTTTATTTTAAGTGAAATGTGGGCTTAGGTCTATTTATTTTTAAAGAAATGAAATTAAGTGGGCTGAGCTAAGTCTAAACAAGTTTTAATTAACTAAGTGGACCTAAAATCTAATTAACCTAATAGGCCTAAATTGATTTTAATCATTTAAAGTCCTAAACTATTTTTTAAGCCTATTTAAAGTGAGTTGAACCTAAGCGTAGGCTTGAGGCCCAAAATAATATAAAAACCAAAAAAACACAAAACAAATAAAACATAAAAAAGGATCAAACAAACATTTTAGTGATTTTTTAGAAACCCTAAATTAAGTTATTGCAACCGTTGATTTTAATTGATTTTTACCCAATTGAACCTAATTACTAATTGATTTTAAATGCAGAAAATTAAATCTTTCACTATTCCCACTACTGGGGCTATTACAAACTACGTACAAAATTAAAATAAACAATTACACACCCATGAATTAAAATAACTACATAGAATACTAAAATGCAAAATAAAGATAAAAACCCTAAGTTCTACTAGAAAACAACACAGGTTCTTCCATGGTATTCCATAAACCTTTTGTTCGTCTAAACACAGGCAGTATCCTCCTCAATCCACAATCGCACATCAAAATAAAAACACAAAAATAATCATATTAGTAGTGAAATTGAATAATAAAAACAATAACAAAATAAAAATCACAAAAAGAAAAGAATAGAAAAGAATGGAATATAAAAAAACACTGATGATTTTAGATGTTGTGCAAATGCTTTGAGATAGCCATTGAGATTGGATTATCACCGTTAAAATTGACTCAGTATTGATTTGATTCTGGACTGAGATTTGATTGCGTTTGAAGACACTGACAGTATCCAAAATTAGGGTTTTGAAAGACAAGAGTGTTCTTTGCATCTAGATTTTTAGGGTTTTCTTATGCGACAGGGTTTTTTTGCGTAACTCTCTTCTCTCTTTCACAGTCTCTCTATTTTTTTCTTTCGTCTTTTTTTCAGTCTGTGTGTGAGTCTCCTTCGTTTGTGTGTCTCACGCATGCATGCAAACTCTTTACTTTTTAAAGCAAAGTCTGTCTGAGTACTGACTTCCCAAATTTGCAGGAACGATCTCATCTCTTCAAAACAAACAAATAGAGTTTTGATTTTTAAAAGCTATTTACGCATTTTGAATGCGTTGAAATTTTGATCAGATAATAATAATAACAAAATTAAATTTTTAACCAATTAAAATAATAAAAAAAATTGACAAAAAAATAAAAAAATATGCGAAAAAATAAAAAAATGAGACTTTATGCATCGACATTGTGCAATGCCGACCGACATTGTATAATGCCGATCGGCATTATAAAATGCCGACAGAAATTGTATAATGCTGATCGACATTATAGAATGCTGATCCTAATTTTTTTAACTTTTAATTTCCAAAAGACCCCTGAAAAATTGACTTCCTTATAATCAAATCCTAAAAAATGTTGCAATTTAGTCCCTAAAGTCTAGAAAATCAACAACCAAGTTCAATTTTTGAATAAATTTCATCATATGGGCTTACGTCGTAATTATGCACAATTGCATCTTGAAATTGTGTGCTTACAGTAAGGAATTATGGCAACTTCTCCTTCTAACATCTCGATCTTTTTCAATTTGGCGTTTGATGTATAATGCTTTGCCTACATACAAGATATTGTAGCGAAAGGGTATGATTTTTGCTTCTCGGTGTAGAATGTGCCATCATGGGATTAACTCTGTCAATCATGTTTTCATAACTTGCCCCTATGCAACTGCAATGTGGTTGGCTTTAATGAAAATGTTTGAAGTTAGCTTTATGTTAGGTGATAATCCTATGGTAATTTTTTGAGATGTACTAAATGTTCCCTTCTCCTCTCAATTACGAGATTTATGGATGGTGGGTGTCATCTCTTATTTCTATATTATTTTATGGTTGCAAAATTCAGCTCCTTTTGATAATGTTTTTCATCTTATTAACGTTGAAATTTGGAAGTTATGTCTTAGCATTAAAGAAGCGAAGATCTTCAAGATCGAGTACATGGATAAACCTCAAAGGGACTTCCTTTCCTTACATTGCCTTGGTATTTCTAAAATTCCCAAGCCATTTTAGCGTATCTATTCTATTATTTAGGTTCCCCCTCCTTTGGGATGGGTGAAAATAAACATAGATGGTGCTACTAAAAGTTCTCCGGGTTTAGTTGGAGCAAGTGGTATTCTTCGATTGTCTGATGGTTTGGCTATTTCCTCTTTTACGGCTCCTCTAGGTACTAAATTTGTGTATGAGATAGAGTTATTTGCTATCATTCTTGCTTTTGAGAAAGCTTAGCAGTTGCGTTTGGGCCAGGTGTGGATTGAGAACGATTCTCTTTATGTAGTCCGACTCCTTCAATCTCGAAACTAATTAGTCCCTTGGTGTGTGCGGAAGCAATGGGAACGGTATTTGCAATATATAGACAATAAGTAGTTATATGTTTCGCATGTTCTTAAGGAAGGCAATGCTGTCCCAGACAAATTATCTTCCATGGCTATTTCTTTTAATGTGGATACTTGGTAGGATTCTTTTCCTCCTAATTATAATGATCTAATGACTCATGGTGTAATGGGTCTTGAGAATTTTAGGCTCTCTTAATTGTTGTTTTATGCCTCTTTGGTTGCTTTGTATGATTCTTTTTATTATTAATAAAGGTTATGGTTTAGGAGCATGATGTGGGTGTTCAAGGGATGCCAGCATAGCTGGGATGCCTAGGTGCACCTTCTAATTCCTTTCCATGACAATTTCATTTATAAAAAAACACTTTATATATATATATATATATATATGTATATATATATATATATATATATATATATATACTAGTAAACAATCACGTGTTTCACACGTGAATAAAAAATTTATTTGACTCGTGATATATAGTAAATAAACAATTAAACATATTATTATTATTATTATTATTATTATTATTATTATTATTATTATATAAAAATATTATTTATTTATATAACAATTTAATATTATTTAATGTAGTTATAATTCATTACACTTTTTATAATTCTTTTATTGAAATAATTATATAATATTACTTCAATATTTTTTATAATTAATTTTTTTCAACTGTAGAACTGATTTCATTTAAAAAAATATTATGGTCAAAATTAATTATAAAATAATAAAAAATTATTAGTTATTTGATAATAAAAAAATTTAAAAATAACAAAAGTCATATTTTCTTTATATAACAATTTAAATATTACAACCCCATTAAACTTATAATTTGTTGCAATTTAGTAAATATTTTATTTGAGTTAGGACACTTTATTTCTTTAATATTTTTAATATTAATACTTTTATTTACACAAAAATTAATTCAATGTAATTTTTTAAATTCAACTAATAACTAAATGATAAATATTAATTAATTAATTTTAACTCTTTTTTAATAAATTTTATAAAAATCTAAAAATGATAATTATACTACTTTTCTTATAAATATACTTTCAAAAAAATTATATACTCTATTTTTTATGTATTAATTTTTAATTTATAAAGATATTTAATTTTAAAACAAATTATATACTTTTACTATTTTTATAAAATTTATTAATTTTATTTTAATTATGTACTTATTAAATTTAATATAATAAGACTTATATAATTATGTTATCTAATTTGATTTATATTGGATAAAATATAAGTAGACCTAATTAAAATAGAAAAATTTATATTTTTAACAAATTATCACTAAAATTTTAATTAATTTAATTTTGTTAAAGATAAAATAGAAATTAATATAATTAAAATAGGAAACAATCTTTCAATTAAATTAGAGTTATATGTTAATTAATTTCATTTTTGTTAGAGATAAATAGAAATTAGCCTATTAGAATAGGAAATATACTTTCATTCATATTAGAATTACATTTTAATTAATTTAATCTTATTACAAATGAAATAGAAGTTAACCTAATTAAAATAGGAAATATACTTTATATTTTAATTAATTTAATTTTTATTTAGATAAAATAGAAGTTAATCTAATTAAAATAGGATATAGACTTTTTATCCAATTGAAATTATTCATTAAATTAAAATTATATTTTATTTTTATTAGTAAATGATAAAATTATTCAATTTTTATATAACAATAAGTGAAGACTTTTTCATAATTTTATATGTCCTCCTCCCCTTTTATGTATATATATATATATATATATCTTATTCTCGACAGTTGTTTGTATATTTGGACGTAATCAACACTTTTATTTCTATGTTTTAAAAAAACATATATTCTTGTTCTTGATGTATACACCAATGTTGTTTGTATGTTTGACATATTCAACACTTCTATTTCTATATTTTAAAAAATAAATATTTTTGTTCTTGATAGTGTACACCAATATTGTTTTTATGATTTTTTATGAGTGTTGAAATAATTACTATATATCTTTTATTGAAAAATCTATATACAATAAATTTTCTGCCTGTCATATAACATGAGTGCTAGTAT
Organism: Mallotus nudiflorus; assembly: GCA_947683625.1. Classification (NCBI taxonomy): domain Eukaryota; kingdom Viridiplantae; phylum Streptophyta; class Magnoliopsida; order Malpighiales; family Euphorbiaceae; genus Mallotus; species Mallotus nudiflorus. Next base: position 781,039 of record CANTUR010000486.1, read on the forward strand.
GAAAAAAAAAAAAATACTACATATATATGTATTCGATTTTCATTCATGCCTAAAACTTGATTAAAGAAAAATCTTTAGATGTTTTTGGTGATATCTATTGGATAGAAAAAATAAATTATTTAATAATATAAAAAAGCAATTTACTTATAAATAAAATATATAATTGTGACTATTTTTTTCTTGCGAAGTTGCTACTATCAATTGCTATTAATTTAGTTTATAGAAAACTATTTATCGATTAAATTCATTTTTTATTACAAAAATAATTTTAAAAAATAAAACAAATTTCTGTGAACAAGAAAAAAAGAATTTTCTGTAAATAAATTGGGCAAGACGCTTGTTTAATTGGACTCTTTCATTATTTTTACTCAAAGTATTGTTTAATGGGGCCAAATATCCTATGGGATAATATGGTTTTGCCCTCAGAAACGTACTATACATCAATCAATCTAATAATTTTAAGCCTTCCAATCTAGAGTTGGTTTAATATATTAAAGAAAATATATTCAAATTATAACACATTCATCAATAAAAAAAATATTCAACAACTAAAAGAAAGATATATTTTTTGGGATCCTTCCTTTCGTCAGAGTTTAAATAAAAATACTTATTAGGGTGGATAATTTAGTTTTCATTGTCCACCCTCTTCCACTAATATAATATAATATTACTCATAATATAATTGGTGTGTATTTGTATTTAAGAGGTTAAATTACAAAATTCTTCTATGTATTAATGAAATTTCACTTCAAGCTACAGACCTCATTGAAATATAAAATTTGTGATTTAATTTATTAACAAAATATGTGTGCAATAGTTTTACATAAAAAGTTCATGAATTTAGAAAAAAGACTAAAACGATAATGATGTGAAAGTATAATATCAAAACAAAAGTCCGAACTATGATTTAGAATTGCTTGCCACATCCGCTGCAGAGATGGGAAAAGAAAAAGTCTCAATGAATGTAACAGGGGTTAAACCACTTCTAACGGTAGGGGTGGTTTTGCACTATTTTTGCAAGCTAAAGTTCCAACTGGACAAAAACAAATTTAAAAAAAAAGGTTAAGTCCAATTTAGATCTTTTGCCAATATTTTTCTTTCCAACTAATCAGAAGTGACATTAAAAAACTTCTTACCCAATCCCAATCTATTCTAAATCCAGCACAAAAAAGGGCCATCAGCTAATGTATGCGTGCAAATATAAAACAGAATCCTGCTAGTTTGGCAAATATTAATTACATTGAAAAGAAATAATTCCGGCAAAAGTTTAATGTTAAATTACGCCTTTCAAGGTTTTCTAATAAACACTTTGCGAATGAATTTTTTTAAAAAAATTGTTACCTACATTAATTATATATTACATTTAATAGTAAAATTTATAATACAAAGATATATATTTTATTTTTATCGGTCAAATATAAAATATGTGTATAATGTATCACAAATCCTACCATCTAGTAGAAAAGATGAATTTATAATTATAGCACAAGTTTTTTATTTTTTATTTTTACAGATATGCAGGCAGAAAACGGAAAACTGTGCTGCTTCACCAGCAAAAACTTGGTTCTATGCATATGTTTCATTTATTGTGGATGCTGCCTGTGTCAGTATTTTATGCAAATTCAGGGTTGCATCCAGAACACTTTCCTTGTCAAATAGAGCCGACACAACAGCAACACCTTTGAGATTTGCTACATTAGTTGCCATCACGGAGGCAGCATTTGTGGCATTGATACCGCCAATAGCAACCACAGGTAATTTAGAAGCCAGGCAAACAGCTTTTAAACCGTTAAAACCAACAGTGGAATTGTTTTCCTTCGTAGTCGTTGGATATACACCCCCACAACCAATGTAGTCAGCACCATCAATCCATGCTGCTTGTGCCTGCTCAGGTGTTTTGCACGATACACCGATTATTTTATCAGGGCCAAGAAGAGCACGAGCATTGCGAGCAGGCATGTCAGACTGACCAACATGCACTCCATCAGCATCACAAGCAAGGGCAACATCAACTCGGTCATTTATCAATAGAGGCACTCCATGTGGACGGCATATTTCAAGACATGCTTTTGCAGTTTCTACAAAGTCCCTTGTTTCTGTTTGCTTCTCCCTACAGGACAATTTCCAAAAGTAAGTATTTCTATGTTCTTGTTCAAATGATTAGTGTAGGCAGCGACTCCTTGCATCAGTCTGGCCAAGAAAGTGAAGCTTATTTTATACCCACATCAACATAATGAAATTGAGTACACAAACAGGTATCGACTTAACTGTGACAAAATCATATTAGATGGAATGGAATATATAAAACAATTGAGACGTTTGGAACTTTATAACCAACCAATATATATTGTCTATGAGATCATGAAGTTGACAAAAAGCAAACCTTATAACTAAATAATTACATTGTCATATTAAAAAGAAAATAAATAATGATGTGAGGGGGAAAAAAAGCAATCAAGGGTTGAGAGAAAAGGGCTAAGGGACATCCAACTGAAAAAAAGGTTACCGCATCTTGCACCATGTGGAAATTTAAAAACATAAAGACCAAGTACAATGAAATAATTTCAGTCATCCTTTTTTATGTTATCTCTAGATTTCTAAGTGTCAAACAAACTATAAGGAACCATACCTCAATTGAATAAGAGTGGCACCTCCTTCTATTGCTTCCTTAATGGCATCCAACATAGACCGCCCCCACTTTTTGTTCATCTGAGAGTCTGTGACAGCATATAAAAATAAGTCATTTGGATTCAATGTCCCTTGTCTGCCAGAGTTGTGAACCGAATTCTTAAGCCTTAATAGGTGGTCGAAGGGGCCCTGATGACCATTTCCAATGAAAATATCTTTGCTGTATTCCAAGGCAGTCTCAACATAGTATTTAGCAATCTGCAGAAACACATAAAAGAGAGCAGTGATGTTAACAAGCTAGTAAAAAGAATAGGAAGAGGATGAAAGAACAGGGGGAAGTTTTTTTTTTCCAAGATAAACAGAGAGAGAGAGAGAGCGAGGAACTTGAAAAAGAAGATGTGAAGGACACATAGTAAGCCTGGCACAATAGAGTAGGACTTCATATATCAGTATAACTCTCTCTCTCACTTCCCACCGTCTCCTTCAGGCAGGAAAGGAGTACTTAATTGTCTTTTAACATGCAAGAACTTGAGAATCTTTCTCATAAATCACAGAACAGTAAGTCATCCATCTTATATATTCAAGAAAAAAGGGGATTGTTTAACAATCCAGAAAATTCTATGATTCAAGAATTAGTTCGATAGAGCCTGCCAATGTTATTTATTAAAACTTGGAAAAACTAAAAAGAACAAAAAGAATACTACCAGCATTTTCTTTAATCGTTTATGTTTTCCCTTGCTGGCTTTGGAAATGAACTATAGATACTTTTAACATTCTATTCCTGAATGGAGAACTATTTTAAAAGGGAATAGAAAATATAAGCACCATGTAATCACCTTTACAGCTGAGAGCATTGAAGAACCTTTTGCCAGCTCAGCTGCTATACATGATGCCAAAGTGCAACCAGTGCCGTGGGTATTGCGAGTTTTTATGCGAGAAGAACGCAGCTCATGGTATTCTTCACCTGCAATGCAAAATTCATGCAGTTAAATTACCTTGCACATTAACAGTTCATGCATTAAAAAAAAAATATCATTACAGCTCAAGAATTCTGTAAAACTTAGGTTTACCATCAAAGAAAATATCAACAGCATCCAAAGAGTCAGGAAGGTCACCACCTTTGACAAGTACATTTCTGGAAGACAAGATCAAGAACGGTTAAGTATGTAACTCTTTTATCAATTCGTTTCATTCTTTCATTTGCAGGAAATACATCCAATTTGTTAACTAGATATGCTACAGGAAGATGAAAGCAGTGGCATATATACAATAGCAATAGCAAACTATTTTGCATGTCAGAGAAGAAGGAAGTAAAGGCCGCATGGTCCTACAGAATTCAATTCTTATGGAAAACCACTTTTTAACTCCCATTTAGGAAGATTCGTTGGAGAAAAACAAGTGGACTAAAACAACATAGACAAACAACAGCAATTATATCCAAGCTTAATAATCAATGAACTCAGAATTAAAACTGCAGTGGACATCTGCTCAACTCATGCCAGAGATCTGCTCATTCTTAATTGGTACATTTATGGTCAATAGTTATGAATGCACATGGTGTTGCATCATAGCATTTTCACAACTTGCACAACAAAGCCTTACCCCAAGCATTCAAGACCTGAATGGAGGTGATATTCAGCTACGAGTCAAGGTTTTGAATTTTTTTAATCATGGGTGTTACAGACTCACAGTATCAGAGTCCCATGCTCAGAGACACAGTTAAGGCCAGTATCATCATGAATCTTTTTAAAAAATGAAAATGCAGTAAAGGCCATACATGTAGTGTAGTGGCTACGACAGACATTTCACCAGTAATTCTCAAATATGTATCATAAAAAAACATGTAATGTGACTGTAAGCCCATAGAACTGACACATAACAGCTGTTACATTATATAGCAACCATTAATGACAACCTGATGTGATTTATGACATCCTTTTGACCTTTCCATATTGTTTGACTCAATTCAATTTGCATATTGTAATACAATTTGTACCAACCAGAGGTGATACTTCCATCAAGCATTCTGTCTGCATGTATTTGCAAGCTGTAACAATTATGAGTTTCTCTTTTATCTTGATACAGAACCGCTACAAAGAACTATATGTTTTATTCAAATATCAAACCAGATGTTCAAAAGATCATTAACTTGTTTACTCTGAAAGGAGAAAGAATAGTGATTTTAATTTAATAAGAAAAAAATATCTTTGTAAACAGCATAACTGCTAAAGAAAATTTAATTTATGAGTTTAACAATACATTTAATGTCAATTTCTGCATGGTTTTCCCATTAATTTTCTTAGGATTTATTAGTATTTTCTATCTTTTATTTAATTTTTAGTTTTTATTAGTGTTAAATTAGGATTTTAGTCAACTAGTTTACTTTGATTTCCTTTTTAGTTTCTTAGCTAATTTCATATATTTTTATTGCCTTTATAGGAAGTTTTGCATTCCTAAAGTGTCTACTTAAGCTACACCTTGCGGAACCGATTTTTGAAGATACTTTCCTAAATGGAGGAGGTTTTGAAGGTGAAAATTTGTTTTGGTCGTTGCACAAATTTTAGGTATTTTTCCCTATAAAAAGGGAATTTTGACTCTAGGAGAGTTGTGGTTGGACACTGCCACAAGGAACCAAAGTGTGGCTTGAAGAACCCAAGCGAACAATAAAGATTGAAGACTGTCTCAAACGAGTTTTTCTACTCTTCTTCTTCTATCTGTTTATACTCATGTTTGGATTCTTGTGACTTTGGAACAATTCATTATGAGTAGCTAAATTATTTAGGATTTAGATTTGTGTAGCTAGTCTAGCAATAGTTGGGATATTATTTCTATCAATGTATTGATTTTCAGTCAATTTTGTGAGTTGATCTAATTTTGCTTGTGTTAAAGATATATATATATATATAATGTTCGGTTTTCTGGTTAGGTCGGTTCCGACAAAAAATTTACTAATTCACATAAATGAGAACCTAATTGACTCGATTCAGTACAGTTTAGGGTTGGGTTTTTAGGCGGGTGGGTTTTGCTCGCCCTTAGTTCTAATTAGTTAGTTTAGTTTTCGCATTTTGATTTAATTATGTTAGCTAGTGAAAATCAAATCACAATTAGTAATTAGTACCCTTTCTTAGTGGGATGATACTTTACGTATCACTGTATTACTTGTCACGATTCATATACTTACGGAGTTGTGCTAACAAATACCAATAGTAATTGGAAGGAAATAGAAAGCAAATGACAGTTTTACAACACCAGCTTATCATGGGTGATCAAATAAAAGAATAAAAAGCAAGTTCCACTTACCGAGGTCCTACTGCATGCAAAAGCTTTGATGCAATGCGCATGTCAGCAACTGTTTCAAGTGGCTTGCCACCAAGTAAAGCAAATGCCTCTTTTATATTTGGAGTTACTATGTCGGCCATGGGAAGTAGCACTTCTCTGCATTCAAGAACCAACCAAGCACACAAAAAAAGTAAAAGAAATAAAATAATGGCCCTCCAACATATAACAAATTAATTAGCCACTACTAGCAAATAAACATCCTTTATGGAAAAAATAGCTCATCAAAGAAGAAAATATCGACCAGTGTCACATTTCATCTATTACTAACTAAAATCTAAAAACTTACGTTGTTTTAAAATGGAGAAATTTCATGACAATAAAGAGCCAAACTTCTGTAGAGTTGTGCTTAGAGGCAGATGGGGACGTTTATGAAATTCCATTTAACAAAAAAATACAAAGGAGTTGCGGATGTCCATGCAAGTGCATTTGTTTCAAGACAAAAGCTAATGATAATGAGAATGTTGATGAGCAGTTTCTATGACTAGTGTTAAACTTTGAGGGTTAAAATAGTCATTTTTTATGATTATAAGTAATTAAGTAAAATTACATTTAATTTGTGTACTTAAGTGTTTATATTTAGGTTAATTATATTTGCAATAATCAAATGTGACATGAGCAATCACAAAAGCATTATGATCATAACTGCACAAGTCAAATTTTGAAAAGTCAGCACTTTGACTTTATTAATTCTGCAGTCCTGTTATGAGTCATGACAAACTCATTATGATAATGAAAAAGTGGTAAAATGAAAAATCAAATTTTTATCAAGATCTGAAGTCAAAATTGATCAAATTCGATGGGAATCTTCATTATATATCATCACCAGCAAGTTCTAATCATTAGAAAAAATTTTCAACAAAAGTATGAAGATTCAAATCGAATATTTCAAAAATGGTAGAATACTGCCATGACCATTGTCACCACCAGTGTTATGATCATTACGAGCAAAATTATGATCATGATGACCAAATCTAAAAATTTTCAGAGAGTAGTCATGAGCATCATCTCCACTATAGTTATGATTATAAAAGCGCGAAAATTCAAATTTATTCTTGGCGCCTCGATAATTATGATCATGACGACGTGCACACCTGCTCTTTCTTGGGTATTTTAAACAACTCTATTTGCATTAAATGCACCTTCAACTCTATTTGTATTTTAAGTTTGATTTCAGCTAGAGATAGGGGAGGGAAGTTAAGAAAACACAATTTGAGCAAATCTTTGAGCATTTAACATTCAATCAATTCTTTAACCACTCAAACTTTCATTTTGAATTCTTGTAATTTTTATTTATCTCAAGAGTGTTCTTAACTGTGGGTTGGTGAGTATATAAAACCATTATTCAAAAGTTTAACAGTGAGATTGAGTGAGTTAGGTTAGGGTTTTATTTACTTGTAAGCTAAGAGGATTGTTATTAACATTTGGGTTTGAGTGTGAATCTTGGGAAAATACTTAGGTAGCTTAGTTAAGCATGTAATGGTTTGATCTACACCTTGAAGTAGATTGATAGTGGATTAAAACTCTCAACAAGTGGTTGAGGAGAGGAGTACGCTTTGAGGGCCAACCTCTATAAATTCCTGTGTTTTCTTGCTCTTATCCTTCATCTTTTAGTGCTCAAATTCTATCTTAAGCTTGCTCTTTGTTGAAAAAACATTTAGGATGGACATACTACACTTTGATGCAAAGACAAAAGCTAAGGACAATGAGAATGTCAATGAGCAGTTTCTATGATTAGCATCCAGGAAATTTTACTTCTGTTTAATACAGGCATTTGTAGTTAAGGATCTAATAGGATGGACATAATTCACTTCAATGCAACTTTGTAGTCCAAGGAGGTGGCTGGTTGCAGTTGGCAGGTTCTGCTCTTAGCAATAAGGAGCTTACAACTAACCGTGTACAACTGGGCTGGTAGCATCACTTCACAGCGAAGAAAGTTTGCCTCTAACCTAAATCTTTTGCTTTGTTAGGAGTGTATATCTGTTAAACACATTCTTTGACTAGTCTTTATTTATGAAATGTTACCTTGGGAAAAATGCCTAGAAGCTAAGAGGGATAAACAAGATGCAAGGGCATGCACATGCCAATATACCAAAGAAGCGGACAGTGTCAATGAACTCCTAATCAGTAAAATGGCTGCATGGAGGAGGCAAATTTAGTTAAATGAGTTCTGATGCAGATGAGTGCAAACCATTATGTAAGACTGCAAATATCACTTTAAAACAAAGTTCTTACCGAAAACAAGAAAGAACGGAAGGACCAGCCAACACATCTCCACTCGTAGATACCATGACCGGATCAACCACCAGAGCTACCTTCAGTTTCAAGACAAAGTCAACTTGAAAGCCACTCATATTATAATCATACAAACAAGCTTTTAATCCTCAATATGCCACATACCTCGAACGGGAAAATCCTTAATACTCTGACAGAGGACCTTGACTATGGCTATAGAAGGTAGCATGCCTGTTTTCACCTAAGATCGTTGTGATTCAGATTGAAATCAGTTCATCTAAAAATCACGATGGACATACTGAGTGGTAACACAGTGTTCAAATGCATTTCTCCATCACCAGGCTTTCATATCGCATATCAAATCAATAGTAGAATCCTAACAAATGCTTCTTCAGTAACATCTTTATGCATGCTCATCAAACAACCAAATCAAATTCAAAGTTTCACATATAACAGCTAGTAGATTCAACTTACCACATCAACTCGCATATCAGAAAGCACAGACTTTAACTGCTCAGCAACAAAATCCTCAGGCACAATATTTACACCCTAAAAAACCACAACACAATTCCAAAACAATATCATCAAAATAAAGGCACAAATTTAACTACAATTAACACTCGAGCTCAACAAAAAGTGAGTAAAAAGTTTGACCTGAACTCCAGCAGTGTTCTGTGCAGTCACAGCCGTTATCACAGTGGAACAATAAACACCACGCGCAGCACATGCTTTAAGATCAGCTTGAATTCCAGCACCAGCACCTGAATCGGAGCCGGCAACAGTTAACACATGCGGAATTTTTGCTTTAGCTGCAGCGCCATTTCCTTCCAATGCCATTATTGTTCTCACTTGTCGAGCTTGATTCACTTTCGAATTCGATAATCTTGACCTCAGAACTATCGCTTTCTGATAAAAAATCCAAAAAGAACAAAAAAACAACAAATTAATTTCTACAATTTTAATTAAATATAAGCTTGAAAAAAGAAATGCGTGCTGTTTGGTAGCTGAGAAAATACGGGGAAAAATGAAGGAAACAGAATCGAAATCTTTTAAACAATCGTATGATAAAGTAGTGCTTATTCTTTAACCTTGTTGAAGACAGAAGAGGAGTTGGAGAAGAAGACTTCGCAGCAGCTACCGGCCATCTTAAAGCAGAGTGAGCGAGCTCTTTCTTTCATGTTCATATCCGTTATGGTTTGGCTTGGAATCGGTACCGGGCCGGATTAATTTGGACCCGTTATTGAAATCTTCTACCCACCCAATCTTCTCTCCCAATTAGGCAATTGGATGTGTAGACGGGGCCCAAATTTTTTTTCATATCCTGCTAAAAGAAAATTTATTTATATCAATTATCAAAGGCATGTTACTGATTAAAAAAATATTTTCTTTTGAGAAAATAAAAATTTTACTGATATATTTAATAAGTTAAAAACTAATTGTTAAATTTATACAAAGCGCTCTCCAACTCATATATATGTAAAAGTTGTTGAAAAAAAATTTAAAATAATCATAGAATTAATATATATATATATATAGAATTATTAAATAAAAATATTTATATTGGAAAGTAAATACAAATATTTACTATTAAATTAAATAAAAGTTATCTAAAAAACATTTTAAAATTAGAAAAAAGTGATTAATTTTATTATAAACTTTTATGTAATTTTAAATTACATCTTATGTTTTAAATTATATTAATTTAACTATTCCATAATTTTAAAAAATTAATTTTAGAATATTTTCATTAAATTTAACTTTTATATTATTTTATACAAAATTTTTGTAATTTTTTATATTTATTTTTTAACTTTCAATCATATTATTCAAAATTTTTTTAATAAAAATAAAACATAAAAAAAGTACAAACAGGAAAAAGAAATCAAAGAAGATATTGAAACTTTTGGATAAAATAAAAATATTTACTCTTTTTAACAAAATAAAAAACTTTTAAATTTTTCATAATTAGAAAAACTTTTTTATATTTTTATTTTTATTAATATTAGAGTATATAATAATTAATTAAATAGTTATATTTTTTATATTTCAAAATTTTAAAATTTTTTATTTCTTCAAAAAATAATTTATTATTATTAATTAATACTCTAAACATTTCTAATTCTCACCTTTTTTTTTTATTCATTTCAAACTACTTTTTATAGATTCAATCTTTATTAACTGTAGTTTTAAAATTAAGTTTAACTGTATAGTATTAAAATTAAGTTGTAAACGATACAATTTAAACACAAATTTATATGTATTACAAAATCTAATATAATTATAACAAGAAAATTTTTGTTTAAAGCTATTATTTATCTATTTATTTTTAAAAAGAAATCTTTTTATATATTTTTGTTTAAACTACAAGATATAAAAATGTAAAAATATATAATTTTTATTTTTATAGATAAAATAATATGAAAATGATTCTTTTGGTCTGAAATCGAAGTATCCCGCCCTTTGCACCGCGGTTTGTTTTTTGAAGAGCGCGCTGAGACATTTTTCTCCGCTCTCTTTCTCTTACTGTCAAATCCCCCACTTTCTTCGCCGCCGGTAGCCTTAGTCGCCACCCAAGGGATTTCAACAATCCGTCTTTGGAGGTCGGTTGCTCTCCTTGTCTCAATCCCTGAAAAGATTTCACCAATTTCAATTTTTAGGTCTAAACATTATTGCATAAACGTATAGTGTGATGTGTTGCTCATTGTTCAATTCATTTCTCAGTTTTTCTATCGCTTGCTTGGATGTTTGTTACTGTACAAAATCGAAATGAAATAGGAAAGCTTTGTGGATTTCTTTTGCTGATTCTTGTTGTTTTGAAGAAAGATTGGTTTGAATTAGAGCTGCTGGCTTATGATTTGTATAAGTAGAGAGAACAATGTATCAGCTATTTTAATGATTTGGGTAGAATATACAACAATGTGAATGCTTGATGGTACAAATGATGCTTTGTGAATTTTAATTTTCATATTTTTAAAGCTTGTCTTTTATTTCATTTTTGTATGGATTGCAGCGTTGAGCTATGTAATTTCAGTTACATAAAAGTTCAAGTTATCATGAAATTTTAACATATGGCACGGCTGAACTTGGAAAATAGAGTAGAAATTTGCATCTGGCGATAGTGTTTTGTGTTTTTGCTTGGAACTACATGGACATTGCAGGAACAGTTGTAGATTTTTCCTCTCCTCCAGCTAGATTATGTAAAATTTTAAAGAGCTAGTGGTGGAGGTTGGACGCCTGATTGCTTATTATGTAGGCTGAATGCATATATTAACCTATGCATGTTATGAATATATATCTATGCATTTATAGTTAGAAGACAAGACAATATAGTTACATATTGTAAACATTGAAGTAATGAACTGCAAATATTTTTGATTTCAGTTATAGTGCACACTTCTTAGCATTGCTTGTAGATTTTCTTATTGTAGGTGGATTTCACTTCTCTTGGTTATTAATGGACTGAAACATTTTCTTGTATCCTTCAAACCAGGTCCCTTTGTCTAACAATGTGTTTTCTTAGTGTGAAGGAATTTACAAGAAATATGCCAGTAATTGATGAATAGGGGGAAACCATATGAGGCAAAAGTAATGATCAACTGCTACTACACATTCTATTATCACTTATTTCCTTCTAATTATATCTCATGATTGGTTCCATTTATCACATGCATGCAGCCTAAGCAATCCAAGTGAAGGTTACAAATGTGATGAGAAACTCCCTAAAGTTAATTGGTCTCAACATGTGAAAGCACATGATAATTTTTCATCTCAGAAAAAGTTTTTGAGTTCAAATTTTCTTCTCTCGTTAGAAAACCAGAAACCTAACAGCAAAGGTGCCATGGCTATGAGGTATGTCATTGTTGCACAGATTTTTCATTTCTCGTTAAGTATTGTGGACTCCCCCTCCATATATGTGTATCTCCATCTCGATAAAAAATAATATATCATCTTCTCCAGATGTGTGCATATGTGTGTCAGCCTTTTGGATTTAAGAGAAAATGATGTGATGTTTAGTGATATAGAAACTTCCATTGTACACTGATATGTTACAACAGTCAAGCACCTATCCTCAGAACTTCATGCCAGCCATAATCATTGATAATTGTATAATTGTAGTCATATGCAACAAGGGTTCATGCTTACACTATAATCACATCAGTAATATGTGTATATGTGTACATATATATTTGATTCCTTGCAATTCATTCTCATTTACTTGATTGCTTTTATTGGGTTTGGGAAGGCTATTATTGAGCATTAGGCTTTTAAGTATTTTCTGTTGACTTTTGTTTATTCTCCTTAAAAATTTTATATATTGTTGTTATCATGCTTAAGCAGTACATTAATTCTTACACTATACATCAAATAGTAGAATAATCTTTGAGAAACTCAGATCAATCACTAGGTGTTTAAGATCATTTTCATCTACTTTTCTTCGAATTCATGCCGTCAAATCTTCTAAGATATTCTCCGTCTGTTTAGGATAGCATGCTGTCAAATTCAGAGTTTACAAAGATTGCAGAGCCCACAAGTTGAAAAGGTAAATTGATTATAAATATTTATGGCAATTCTACATTGGGCACCATATGATAGTTAAATATTTGTGCGATTAAGATATTTTTGTTTAAAAAAATTAATCTCTGTTTTGTCCTTTCCTTGGGCGAGTGACATGTTCTTCCATCCTCACCTAAAGAAAAACGAAAACATAAGGCATCCTATGCTGGTTCCTTTTGTCTGTGCCTCTCCTGAAAATGCTGTTACGGAGAGGGTTTGTCCTGGTGGTTGTGCGTATCCTAACTGTGGTGATGACATTCCTTGTCTTTTATATTCTTTCAGCTAATATGTTTTCGATGGTGATAACACCATATCACTTAGATCCAAAACAGACTCTAATATTAGCTTTGTTTAAACTTTAATGTTTTGACAGATGTATACAATTCATCAGAATATGATAATCTATTCCTATTTGACAACACATTGTATGTAAAATTTTTAGCAGGCTTGGCATGCTCTTTCCAGTCTTCAGATTTCTAATAGGAACTACCTACAACCTGGGAAAAGTGGTCGTTTTAAGAATGCAAGGGATAACTTATTGCAGGATGATGGGCAAAGAGCTACATTTCGAGGCACATCTGATGGCAGCAAATACTCTGAATGCTCACATGTACTTAATGAACCTGTTTCAAAGATTAACAAATCTGAAAGATACATGGGAAATTTTGTGCCACAAGACAATGCTAGAGCTGCTCAAGCTGGAAATGATTTACATCGGCAAAGTCAGACGAAAACATCAGCAGTTAATGATACTCAGTCTAAAACTTTTTCTGGTTCTTTCAGCAGTCATAGTAAAGAGTCTGCAGAATCTTCAGCTGATTTTATCGATGATGATGACTTACTTGGGGTAATAGCATACCAATCTTTTCTAGTATTTTTACTTTTATTCAATTAGGGGATTGGCTAAAATGAGTGAATTTAACATTGGACATGAGCTCTCCTTGCTGAAATTCTTAGGTTTGTTAGCTTGATGCTGTTTCAGATATATTGACAATCATGTTAGTAACATAGCTACCGTATGCAACATGGTAAATATATAAATCAATTGTAGTTTTTTATTTATTTATTTTTTAAATTTGTTTGTTTAAATGATTTTATTTATTTATTAATTGATTTATATTTTATTTATTTAATTATTAAAATTTTTCTTATACTCAATTAACTTGTGTGTGAGCTGGCATTATTTTTGTTCTGTTTTCCACGGCTCATTTATGTTCATTCATCTCATTCACCAATCTGGTTTCAGAATATTGATGTAGACCAGATAGTTATGGAACATTACCAGTCTAGTTGCACGCCTAAACCATCAATTTCTAAGTTTTCATCCATTACTCCAACAGTAGAAAAAAATTTTGCAAGATCAGATGAGACATCTTTGCCAGATGAATTGTGCCAAAATTGCAATCATGGATTTAAGGTGTGCAGCATTTGCATTTGGTTGTGTATTTTTTATATCTTAATCTCCCTTCAGTTTGATATCCTATACTAATTAAATTGATTCAGATAGGACTTTGCCCACAAGCTACTAATCATTTACAAGAAATGAAGGACATGCTAATTGCTGTGTCAAATGAACTGCTTGACAATATTGCCAACCTGAGTGCAGTGCAGATAGAGAAACTTCGCCAGGATAGGTTCATTCCTTGCCCTTTTCATTATCACATTAATGCATGTTTCCTTGATGCGTGAATCTATATCTGCTCCAATGAAACATAAATGTGAAAAACCATATATGCAGAGAAAGAAGGCTGGAAAGTGAGTTAGGTGAAAGGAGTTCATAACTCGCATGGAATGGTTTCTATTAGCATAAATTAATTCCCTTACACATCTATTGTTGCCTTTGTTATTAGGTTGGAGTTGAATAAGCAGATTCAGCAACTTGAGAATTATCTTCGTGATAAGGAAAGGCAAAAGTCACATTTCCCTGCTTCCACAACGAGTCAGATTTTTCAATATGAAACGCCACAATCTGCTGGTAGCAAAATAGATCCCATAAAATTTGATGCACAGGTCCATCTACAAAATGAACCTAGAGGTTATGAAAATTGGAATCCTCCTTCAGTTTCATTCCCTTCTGTAGACATGTTTGGCATTTCATCTGGTCCTGTAGAGAGGGAACCTTACATTCCAAAGTTCATTGAAGTTAATTATATTGAGGGTTCAAATGATCCAAAGTGGAGCAGCACAAATTTCCCCTGGACAAAAAAGTTGGAGGTGTTCATCTGCACCATATTGTTCTTCTTTATTATTTTCATTGACTGTCCTCATTGCTGCTTGCTTGATGCTGCATCTAGGCCTATAACAAAAAAGTATTTGGAAATCACTCATTTCGCCCCAATCAACGGGAGGTTATTAATGCTACAATGAGTGGATATGATGTTTTTGTTTTAATGCCAACTGGAGGTGGAAAGAGCCTGACATATCAGGTAAATCATCCGACATCAAATAACAGTGCTTCTTTCTGTTTAGACAGGCTTCTACTTTTAATACCTCTCTGCTACTTTAGCTCTTTCAATTTGTATTGCTGCTAGTCATCATTTTATTATGTTTATTTATTTTTATTCTAAAGCACTTAGTAGCAGCTAAAAGTTATGTTGATACTGGAAACTAGACCTTTTATTGTTCATACTATGGACGTATACTTATTCTATTGTTATGCAGTTACCTGCTCTAGTTTGTCCAGGAATAACCTTGGTAATTTCTCCTCTTGTGTCACTTATCCAAGATCAGATAATGCATCTCTTGCAGGTAGGCCTACTGAGCTAGCCGAGTTGTTTTCCTCATCATGTGTATTATCACTATCTCATGTAAAGCCTAAAGTTTCTTATTGCTAATTAATTTGCATTGTAGGCAAATATCTCTGCTACTTATTTAAGTGCCAATATGGAGTGGAGTGAACAACAGGAGATTTTAAGGGAACTCAGTTCTGATTATTGTAAATACAAGTTACTATACGTCACACCAGAGAAAGTTGCCAAGTGAGTCTTCTCTATTTCAATAAGCAAATATCACAAGTTGAATGTGTGCCTTATGTTATCTAATCGTGGGAGTTGAGAGGATTAACTTCTTGATTTCTGGTTTGAAATTATATTTAAACTTGGTTTATAGCACTGCAATATGCAAAATAGGTCCATGATGGAATTTCATTGTAGTGTTGCATATCTTGTTAATGTTCAGACTGGATGGTGCCTCTTATGTAGGTATCATTAAGCCAATCAATTATGATACCATGTGACTTATAACTGGAAATGGTTATGAAAACAGAATAGGCCCTAGTTTGAACCCTTAGAAAAATTTGTGCTTATCTTGTTAATTGCACATAGAATCAAGTAGTTTTTTGCTGCATCTCCCACTGTTGTGGATCTTTATCTGTGCACCTTTTTGTGCCTATCCTTAACAACACTTGGTTTCACTTCTATGGATCCTTGGATTTTATGCTGGTGCTTTTCTCCATCTTGTTGCTTTTCTCATTCAAAGAATGCTTTTTAGAAACTTCTTAATTCGCTTTTCTCTGTCTTTCTTATCCCCCCCTACTGACCATTTTAGCCCTGGTGATGTAATTCATATGTTAATGCTTCAGGGTTTTATTCATAATTTTGTTGCTATCTTCTGTAAATTGGTATCTAGGGGTGGCCACAGGCCGGTTTGGACCTTGAACTGGCCCGGAACCAGCCTGTAAAAAACTGACCCAGAACCGGGCCTCAACTGGCCTGAAACCTGGTGAAGACTGGTTCAAGGTTGGTTCAACAGTTCCAAACTGGATTTTTTTAATATATTATTATTATTATTATTATTATTATTATTATTATTTGCTTTAATTCCTCTAAACCCCAAGAGTATAGGCTTTATATATTTTTGGTAAGAAAATTAAGTTCAAGCCCTTTAATTTTTTCTACCTTTTCATTGTTAATTTTAATTCATTTATCATTTAAAATTTATTCACTTCAATTTTTAATTGCATTAGTGTTTTTTACTTAATTTAAATTGTTTAAAAATTATTTCAATATTTTAAATTATTTAAATATAATTATAAAATAAGAAATAAAAAAAAACTTTTAGAACCGAAATCCAGTTCGGAACCAGAACTGGCTGGTTCCAAACCGGTCCTGAACTGTACTGTTTCCAGTTCATGTTCGGTTCCAAAAACCTTCGAATTGGAACCGTCTGGTTCCAAACCATGGCCACCCCTGTTGGTATCTGTAATTTTTGCAAAATAGCAATGGAAATTGCTCATAGAGAGCTTATAGCATTTCACAGCACTAAATATTTTGTGAATTCCAATTTTCAATTGCAGAAGCGATGTTCTTTTACGACATTTGGAGAGCTTAAATGCTCGTGGGTTACTTGCCAGGATTGTTATTGATGAAGCTCATTGTGTGAGTCAATGGGGACATGATTTCAGACCAGATTATAAGGTTGTTACTTTTAAATCTTTTGTCTATGTCACACTTGTAAAGCTGTTTCCAATGACTAGATAATCTGTGTCATTTCCAGGAACTTGGTATCTTGAAAAAGAAGTTTGAGAAAATTCCTGTTTTAGCTTTGACCGCTACTGCAACAGCCAGTGTAAAGGAGGATGTTGTGCAAGCTCTCAGTCTTGTTGACTGCATTATTTTCCGACAAAGTTTTAATCGCCCAAATCTATGGTCAGTGCTAAGCAAATAAGTTTTAAGTGGTCACTAATCAATTGCCATTGCATTTGAAAACCATCATTTATTACAAAATTGCAGGTATTCTGTCATCCCCAAGACAAAGAAGTGTTTGGATGAAATTGACAAGTTCATTAAAGAAAATCATTTTGATGAATGTGGAATCATTTATTGTCTTTCAAGAATGGACTGTGAAAAGGTTGCTGAAAGATTGCAGGTTGGTCTTCTGGTTGGGTTACTAATTTCTGGTGGATTTAGCTTTTCTTCAAGTGTACGGTGCCATAAATTTGGAAATTGCTTATGTCTGTTAGTGAACTTCATTGACTTATTATTATCAATATGATCCATGTTGCCTATGAAGCCTAGCCTTGTCGGTAAAGGTGGAGGCCCCATTACATAAAGAGTCATGGGTTCACATCCTTGGTGGGGCTATGTCTTTGTCCTTGTCTCCCCCCCAAGGACTTACATATTAAAAAATATTCTATATAATATGTATTAATTTGTAATTGTTTGTAATACTATTAATAGTTGGTAATAGTCCTTGATAATCATAGTAACAGTGTTTGTAATTTTCGTAATCTCCCCGATAGTTGGGATGTAATGACCAAAAAAAAAATTATCCATGTCATGGAAAAGAGGTAATTATTTTATGTTGGCTGTTCGCCTATCTAAAGTAAGGGTGATTAATTTTGATAATTAGGATTTTTCATGTAGCAGTCTTCCTTTGTTCCCAATTAGAAAATGTAGTCTGTTTTTATCATTATCATCATCCATAGTAATAGTATTGTTGCTCTTTTTGTTACTGTTACTGTAATTCTTATGGACATAAGATTAATTGAGAAATCAATTCATATGTTTTACTTTGTGATTGCTCAAGATAATGTATTCATTGAACAGGAATGTGGACATAAGGCAGCATATTACCATGGTAACATGGATGCTGCACAGCGTGCCTTCGTTCAGAAGCAGTGGAGCAAAGATGAAATCAATATAATTTGTGCTACAGTGGCATTTGGAATGGGTATGATGATTATGACGTACTGCTAGTCTGCTACCTTGATTAACAGAAGACGTCAAATGTACTAATATGAGTATTGCAGGTATTAACAAACCAGATGTTCGCTTCGTAATTCATCATTCTCTCCCAAAGTCTATTGAAGGCTATCATCAGGTAGAATGTTTTGCTTACTTTTGAAACTTGATGATACAAGTATCAGTGACTTAGAATTACAGTCTAAGAGATCTGCTTTCTAATCTGAGGTACAAAAAAAAAAAATACAACATACATTAGACTACTGAACCTTATCATAACACTTCTCAAGCTTGATTTGCTCTTGCCATGTTTTGCAGGAGTGTGGTCGTGCCGGTCGAGATGGTCAGCGCTCATCTTGTGTGTTGTATTACAGTTACAATGACTATGTAAGTTAATCGGCTAAAACTCTTGCATCTTCTGAACTCTTCTCTAAATACTTCTCTTTTATTGTTTGTCTGCTAATACCAAACTTGATAATGGTCTCTTTTTTTTTTTTTTTTTTGTCTTCATTTCATTTCCTCATCCAGATTTTCTTGTAATTTTCTCTTCTCATGCAGATACGCATCAAGCATATGATTGTCCAAGGACAGATAGAGCAAAGTCCTTGGACTCCTGGGTATAATCGTATTAATATAACAAATTCAGACAAGATACTGGAGAAAAATACTGAAAATCTTCTGCGAATGGTACTTCACATAAGCATTAGCCATAGTTGTGGTTACTATCACTATATTAGTTTTTACCATCAGGTTCTTTCTTACAAATGACAACTTTAATTGTTTCAGGTCAGTTATTGTGAAAACGATGTAGATTGTAGACGGCTCCTTCAACTTTTACATTTTGGCGAAAAATTTAATACTGGAAACTGCAAAAAATCATGTGATAATTGTTCCCAGATTAAAGCTTTAGTGGAGAAGGATGTTACTGAGATTGCAAAGCAACTGGTTTGACAGCATTTTATTCTTTTATCAACTATATTTGGCCTTTTATTGTTATATTGTAATGTGTTTCCAATAATATATCTATTCTTGCTTAGGTTGAACTGGTGAAGCTAACAAGGCAGCAGTTTTCATCATCACATATCTTAGAAGTCTACAGAGGTTCTTTAAACCAATATGTATGTCATAACATCAAGTAAATATATAAATATTCATTTCTTTTTCTGTCCTTGATAATTCTGGTTCTACTTGGAAAACCAGGTCAAGAAATACAGACATGAAACTTTGAGTCTCCATGGA
Source organism: Mallotus nudiflorus (assembly GCA_947683625.1). Classification (NCBI taxonomy): domain Eukaryota; kingdom Viridiplantae; phylum Streptophyta; class Magnoliopsida; order Malpighiales; family Euphorbiaceae; genus Mallotus; species Mallotus nudiflorus. Next base: position 800,712 of record CANTUR010000486.1, read on the forward strand.
GCTGGAAAACATCTGGCCAAGGGTGAAGCTTCCCGAATATTGCGTCATCTTGTCACTGAAGACTTTCTTGTTGAGGATGTTAGGAAAAGTGATGTTTATGGATCGGTATCATCAGTACTGAAGGTACTTGTAGTTGTTACAATTGTTTTCTGCCTTTCAATTCCTTGCAGATTAGCAATTGAGAATGCAATTCTGTGATTATTAAGATAAAAAAGCACATGCATGTGTAAGAAAAGAAACCAATTTCTTTATTATGATTTTTATTTCAGGTGAATGAATCAAAAGCTTACAATTTATGTTCTGGCGACCAGACTATCATTTTAAGGTTTGGCCTCCGTTTATGCTTTAATTTATGAGTACTATATTGGATTACTGTGACTCGGTTTCCGGTTGACCTGGCATGTTCTTATTTGCTTCAGACTTCATTTAACAGAAAAGCTACAAGTCACTTTTTTATATAATTCTTTAGCATGATACTTTTCATCATTCATTGGAGCATGTATCTCACCAGTTAATTGAGGATGGAAATTGGCTCTTTCAAAGATTGATGTAAATGTCAAGCCCAGATGAAGTATAATCAACTTAAACTTCTGTTCATCTGACTTATATTCAGGATTAAGCTCTATATATATGCTTCCTGATTGGCCATTATACACCAATTTAGGATAAAATCTTTACCAAAAGGTTATAAATTAACCATAAATGCTGGAGTTTGTATTAAACTGGTCAATTTAGATACCTATAAATTATTTTGTTTATGATAATGAAGTTCCACCATTGACAGAAGTTGGCTAAAATGCCATGGACCTAAAGTCTGGATGAAGCTACTAAGGATTTTGCTTGGTTTTTTCAGATATTATGACTGTAAATTTTGTACAGGGGTTATTTTTTTAATCTTTGTTTCCTGACTTGACATGCATAACTATGGCACTCATACTGAAATCTTGTGTACTTTGCAGATTCCCCTCAACTGTAAAAACGTCTAAACAAAGCAAATATGATGTAACACCAGCAAAAGGTTCGCTTACATCTGCAAAGCAAAGTCCTCCACAAGTTGACACCCCTGCACAACCTCAGCCTGAAGTTGACTTGGTATGTTTTGAATGTGTATATCATTTTCCACATTGGCAATCCTCAATTGATAAAATACCTTTCTAATTTTCTTTACTTATTATATATTGTATTTTAGAACTTATCTGCCAGACTATACTCTGCTTTAAGAATGCTCCGAACTCTCCTTGTCAAAGAAGCTGGGGAGGGGGTTATGGCATATCACATATTTGGGTGAGTTGCTGGCTGGTTCCTTTCTTAACCTCTTATCTTTCAGTAATTTTACTTGGAAATCATTTTCTAGGAAAATGGATGGAAAAGGAAATCATCTGAAAATTGACCTATCATACTGACTTTTAGAATATTTGCCTAATGGCTTTCTGAGTTTGTCCTTTTTTCAGAATTTTATTTTTGTTAAGCATTTCCTGAGGAGTTTCTATTTTTCTTTGGTTTAGTAATGCCACATTGCAGCACCTAAGCAAAAGAATTCCCAGAACGAAGGATGAACTACTTGAGATCAATGGCATTGGAAAGTAAGTGTTGCAGTAATGCGGTATATTATATGCTGAGTGCTTAATACATAATATATATATTTTGGCTTCAACCAGGGCTAAGGTAAGCAAATATGGAGATCGGTTGCTAGAAACTATTGAGTCTACGATCAAGGAATACTGTAAGACAGACAAAAATAGCAGCAGCAGCAATGACAGCAATGATTCAGTAAAGAGAAGAAGAAATTCAAGCGGGGCTTACAATGGAAATGCAGAAGAGGATGATGACTTCACCAAAAGCACTGGCCGGTCTAAGAAAAGGGTGTCAATGTTGCAGAACAAATGTACTGAATTTCATAATTCTGGGGGGAATGATAACAACCAATGCCTAGATGATGACCTAGATTTTGATGATCTGGAGACCAATAGCTCAGCAATAGAGGCTGAAAGGAATGGTGCAGGAAGAGTGCTACCCTCATGGTCAACACCTGGAAGCAAGGTAGACAATTCAAACCGTGATTTGTTTCAACAATATGCCGTGAGAAGCTAGGTGTGTTATTATAGTGTACTCTAAATTTATTGTTCATTCAAAAGAGAAAACTCAACCAAACTAAGGGCCAATGCTTACATTTTTGCATCTCCATCAGTTAACGGCAATGCCTCTTGTTGTTTTCATAGTTATGTTAAATTTCCTTCTGCAAGTGGCCTAAATGGTGAATTCTGTGGATAAGATAGATGATTTTGGGGCCTGATATCTTGATGTGTAAGATAGATGATTTTGGGGCCTGATTTAAGATATCAGGCCTAAGATACAATCTAAATTTCATAAAATTTAAAATTTCTGGATGTACTAAATTTGTAATATACACGTGTTGTGTTGCATTTTTATTGGTAGGAAATTAAGAATTTTTTGTATGATGTATATGTGATGTATGCATGTGTTATATGTTGATTAGTATGAATTTTCAAAATCAAAACTTTCAGTCAACCATTTTCTAACTTAGAATCGAATTATCGATCGTATAACATAAAATACTAGTCCACACCAGTGTCCCTACTTGGGACCTACAAATGCTTGTACTGGAGTACTCATGTCCTCTGGTCTCGCACCGCACAGAAGAGTTCGTGCGATCTTCACCTTGCGATACACATTGCAGAATTTACTTACAAATTAAGCTAAGCCTGGACGAATAAATCATTTCTATAATCTTGCTGATAGCGCGCTGAGCTTGCTGTTAACTCGAGCTAAAAGTTGAGGCAAAAGAGTCTATTCTGCAATTTTTTTAATGCACTTATTTTTATAAAATCAATATGTATATGAGTAAAGTGATCAAGAGAAAGAGAGTAGAATGTTATCAATAGGTTTTATTGTCCACTCCATATGTGATGCATTCTGCCAATTATTAAGTGGTAAGTTTAAATATCCTAATTGGACAATTAATTAAAATAATGAAATCTAAAAATTTAAAAGTAAATGAGTGAATTTATCGTGTGTTAGTTTTAAAACTCATATTTTGTACTAATTTGTTTATTATTATTATTATTATTATTATTATTATTATTATTATTTAATATGAATTAGGCGCCCCATGGTCATACACTGTGCACATGATTAGCAGCCACATATAACTTTATCCTTAATTAATATGATGATAACAAATGCTGCTGATATCTTTTGTTACAAAACCAGCTGTTATACATCTGATAGGCTTGAATACAGCATGAACAAGTATACCATCCGGTAGACAGTGCGCTAAACCTGAAGTTTACTCGCGCGCGATAAGTTGAAACTGAAGAACTTATTATGCCATGAATAATTGTTTGCGCACTGTTTATATGGTAATCTAGAAATATAGAAACCAAATGGAAGAAAGCAAATTTCGAAAGTTAGCTCCTCTTTTCTCATCAAAACCAACCAATCTCTAATAAAATGAAGAAGAATTCGAAAGCTGCTTGAAACTTTTCGTACGACTTCTGTCGTTCAAATACAATCTCTAGTAAAATTGTAGTCTGCACAAAAGAAAAGAAATGAAAAATAGAAGATTTCGAAAGCTGCTCGACTTTTCGCGCGATTTTTTTCATCCAAATCCAATCTTTCGGCTGCCAGTAGGACTAGCTATAAACAGTGGATAGACATCGACCATGTACTATAAATATCACCTTTGCTATCTATACTAGCAGAGCTCACAGAGAAAGGGAACTTAGACATGGCAGCAGTGAGTAAGCTCATCTTTCACAAAGAACTGTCTGAAACCGATATTGGAGTAAGATTGGCGGTCCCGACTCGCTCTTTGAAGTATCTTTCAGCGTTTAAAGAAGGGAAGCATTTTGTTGATTTGAAGGTGAAGTACAAGAGCATGAAGAAGCCTTTGGTGTTTCGCTGCAGCAAGAGAAAGAAAGGGCCCTATTCTAAGCCTGTTTTCGACAATGGTTGGGTTCAATTCATCAGAGAGAACGACATCAGAGTTGGTGATAGCGTTTCTCTTTTTCAAGAGGGTGCTGATTTCAAGATTGAAGTGAAGAGGAAGATCATTTTGCTTGGCAAAGTTATCAAGGCTCCCGTTCCATAAGCTTAATTAGTTAGCATACTAATGTTCAATTACTATGATAACAAAAATCATGATGTTTAAGCACTGTTGTATCTTGCAATAGTTGTATATAATAACAAAAATCATGATGTTTAAGCACTGTTGTATCTCGCAATGGTTGTATTTTCCACTTAAATCATTCAATAGATATATCATTGATTATAAAAATGGCACGGCCAAGTCATGTAGTTGCCAATATCTTTTTCGTTTATTTTCAGTACTTTTTAATGCTTTGAAGATTTTTTTCAATGACTCAATCTGAGTTCGCATTTGCGTATAATTTCATAGCCTCCAGAGAAAAAAAAAAAAAACCTGACATGCAGAAGGTTAAGTAGATAAATAATAAGAACTTCATTTATGATATTAAATTGTCGTTAGTTCAATCTCTAACTATTGCAAGGTGTTTTGTTGTAGAAAAATTAAGAATTTAAAGCAAATCCAACTTAAATAATTGAAAAAATTATGGAACACACAAATTTTACGGGAACAACTTCAATTGGGGAAAAATCACTAGCAAAATAAAAAAAAAATTCACTATGAAAAATAAAAAGTTACAAAATATTTCTCTCTATACCCAAAGAGAATATAATAAAATTTTCTTTTAGTATATGAAAAAACTCACTCTCTGTATTTTTCACTCACTAAGAGATTACACTTACTAAACTCACGCACTCGCACTCACTACCCATCCAGTACAACTCTCACTCACTTGTTAACACTCACACCCGCTTGTCTATATCTCACCACGCTCATCAATGCCCTTTTATAGGCTTATGTTCTTAAGAAAATAAGGAAATGTATGTTTTTCCGTGAGCTTAAGGGACAAAGTCCTTTTCATGAACTTAAGGGCTAAAAACAAAAAATACTTGGTTTAATAATCTCCCACTTGATGATTTGACTGAGAATCAATCACATCTTCACACCATTCTTTCTATCTTGCTTTTCATGCTGTCTGTCAGGTTGCATGAGGATTGACAGTAAATAAACTTATCATTGTTGATAGCTTTTGTCAAGAAATTTGCTAGGTCGTCTTTGGTATGAATTTTCTACAAATTGATAGTTCCTTCTTCCACTTTCTTAGGTGATACTGAACTTAAATCTATTTTGATTTTGAATGAAAGGCTGAATTTCTTAGGAGATGTAAGGCACTTTGACCGTCACTAAATAAAGAAATTTTCTCTTGTTTGCACCCAAGTTCTTCCTTTGCCATTTTCAACCAAACTGCTTCTTTACTGACTTGTGTATCTGCCACATATTTTGCTTTTGTTGTTGACGTAGCCACAATCGATTGCATTTTGTATACCCAACTTACAACATTGCCAGCAAGTATAAACATATAACCGTCATGGATTTACTTTTATCCAAATCACCTACATAATTTGAGTCAAAATATCCTTTGATAATAAAGTCTGGTCCTCCATAACATAATGCAACATTTGAGGCTCTTTTGATATATCTTAGGATCCTCTTCACATCATTCCAATGCTCTTTACTAAGATTCTCCATGTACCAACTAACCACTTCCACTACATGTGCAATGTTTGGTTTTATACAAATCATAGCGTACATCAAACTTCTTACTGCTAGTGCATACGGTACTTAAGACATTTCTATCTTCTCTACTTCACTATTAGGACTCATATTGGAGAATAACTTGAAATTAATAAGAAGTGTGGTCAAAATCGATTTATAATCTTGCATGTTGAATTGCTATAAGACTTTCTTAAAGTAGTTTTTTTGGAGTAGCCAAATCTTCCTATTATTTCTATCTTGGTGAATTTGCAGCCCTAAAATCTTGTCTGTCGATCCTAAGTCCTTTTTGCCATAGTTATGGCACTTAAAATTCTTCTTTCTTTTTAATCTTAAGTTGCCTTGTCTCTGCCTCCCACTAGAGCCGCGTTCCATTGATGTCCCTTTTGACACAACCAAAGCCTCTGCTTGTTGCAAATTCAACATCTAGTCTTCCTCTCTTTTTTTTTTTACCTACTTTCTTCTCTCTCCATGACAACAACTACGACTTCCTCAAATACTAGATTATCTATGAGAATATTATTTGTTAGGTTGATAATAAGTTGATCATATGAATTAGGCAGACTTTAAAGTATAAGTTCAGCATGTTCATTTGCCTTTACTTTGTATCCTTACAATGTGAGGTAAGAAAAAAAAGTATTCAGAGTATTTATATACTCTGTCATTAAAGTAGATTCTACCATTCAAAGAGTGTAAAGTTTCCTCTTAAGTAAAATTTTATTATGGGTTAACTTGGCCTTGTAGAATCTAGTGAGCTAATCCAAAATCTCCTTTGTAGTTTTCTTTTCTTGTACACTTGACAATATCTCATCTGCTAATGCTAGATGAAGATTTGCAACAACATTCTCATCCATCTCATTCCATTTGTTTTCATTATGAATTCTTCCAGCACTTCGCTAACAGCCGCCAAGCAATTATCTTTTCTTAATATTGCCTTCATCTTCAATTTCCATAGTGAGAAATTTCTCCTATTAAATTTTTCAATCTCATACTTTACCGTTGTTGCTTCTATTACTATTCATGTACCAAACACTTTGATACCACTTGTTGTAAAAAAATTGAAGATCTAACTGTGAATAAAATAGAGTAAATTGCATTTAAAATAATTGAAATAATAAAATTGAAAAAAACTATGAAACACATAAATTTTATGTGGAAAACCCCAATTAGGGAAAAGCCACTAGCAAGACTAGAAGAATTTCACTATAAAAAATAATAGGAGTTACAAAATATTTCTCTCTATACCCCAAAGAGAATAAAATAAAATTTTCCCTTAATATAAGAAAAAACTCACTCTATATTTTTCATTACCAAAAGATTACACTCACTCTCACTCACTACCCCATCCACTATAACTTATTAGCATAGTTGTGCCCTAGTGCCATTCTAGTAATGTATAATGACATTGTAAATTATCTCAATGGCAATAAAAGAATATTATATTATTTAAAGTGTTTATTTAATTGAATATTTATCCATTAGCATCATGTTAAATATATTTATTATCAAGAGTTGATAGTATGAGCTACGAATTTATTTAGTACATATGCTATAAAATGTTCATAGTCATATAATTAATATTTGGGTAATATTAATTAGACTATCACCTCTGTCTATTTTTTTTTATTAGTATGTGATACTAATAGTGGGAGGTAATGAGTCTCATGCTACTTGATATGAGATATCAGAATAGACATGTGGATACTCATGTGATGGGTGGATCAAACAGTGACCTTAGATACGTGATCGCAGGGATATTCACTTATGGTCAATGACTACAATCTAGGTCATAATGGTGCATGTAGTCTTTTGACTTGAGGTGACACAGTCATTTATATTTAAGTGGTTAGAGTTTATTACCACTTACATACTTATGTTACTCACACATGGGTATATGGTGTGTGGTTGTTCTAGGTAGTTAAATATAAGGATGAGTGTTCGACCAATATGAGATTCATTACTTGGAGTGAACCGAGATAAGATCATATACTATATAAGTATTTTCTTGATGAAAGAGTTCTTGGCCAGGACATACATAACACAGTTTGAAAGAGTTTTAATGCTAGAAAGTGTTTTTAGTATTTGTTGTGTTTTATCAAGAGATTGAACTTGAGATGAGATAATATGATATAGCTATTAGAGTTTGACTTATCCTTGACTCTAGGCTATATTGCAATCTTTTAATGAAGGGATTTTAGTGCACAGTAATTATGACAAAAAAAGTTCATGTGAATTAATAAATACATTCATATCTAATTGGGGAGTTGTGATATCGATGCTAGGAGTCACTTACAACTTATGAGAACTAAATGTGCATAATTGAGACTTTCACATTTTGACTTGAAAAAGTTTCAAATAATATCAAGTGTTGATATTATATTCTGATTGCTAATTAGACATGAATCTAGTAAGTCACACTTAATAGAGTTTTGCCAAATCACCATTTAATATTAATCTAATTATTGATTAAAGAATTTAATAAATTATTAAGATTAATGGAATTGGATTTATGCTTTAAGCAATGATTCTAGTATATCATGAAATCTAATTCCAATAAGAGTTTTATTATTAATTTATATTTAATTAATATGAGATATTAATTAAAATAGTAAATTAATAATCATATATGTTATTAATTAAATTATTAAATTTAATATGAGATATTAAATTATTAATTATTAAATTAATAATAATATATGTTATTAATTAAATTATTAGATTTAATATGAGAAATTAAATTATTAATAATTTAATTAATAATTACGTGTAAATTGTTGACTTTGAATAAATATAATACATGAGATGTATTTTCTACACATTTCTTTATACATTACTATGTCAAGGTAGCAAACTAATGATGTAGTAAGTTCCTTGCACAATTTGTTCACTAACCATGTCAAAGGTGTATGCAAGGTGGCATACAAAGTGATATACTAATGATGTGGTATAAGTGATGTTTAATTTGTACATGTTTATATTAACTCACTTTCTCTATATACATATCCTTATAAGAGTTCTAAGGAATAGAGTTATGTGAATGAGCAAATGCAATTAAGAAATTAATGTAATTTGTTGCTTTGAGAAAGTGTGTAGAGTTTTTTGGTAAGAAAATATACCAAAAATAAAAGCAAGATATATACAAAATAAACTATAAGTTCTTGCAAGTGAATTAAGATAGTGCAAGTTTACAAAGGTCACTTGGAGAGGGTTTTTGCTACTAAATTTAATCAAGGCAAGAAGGCGGTTGGCAAAGCTTTGTTATTTCAAACTAGAGGCCTAACACTTGAGAGACTAAGCATTTGATTCAAGAGTTGAACCAAAAACATCTAAAGCTAAGGAATTTGTAAGTATTCTCAAACTTAGAATTCCTAGGTTGTTGTTTACATGTTGTTTTTGATATTTAGCTATGTGTGTAAATGTGAATTGGATCCTTGGGATTGGAATTCTTCATGTGATGAAGCGTTATGTTAAATAATTTTTTTTTAAATTTGCTCTACTTAGGTTTGTGCTTACTACACAAGATTTGATGCCTAAGTTGCATAACTGATTCCTGACAGTGGTATCAGGGCTCCTTTTTGCACTTAAGACGTGTTAAATTAATTATAAAATATATATTATTAATTAAATTGTTAGACTTAATATGAGATATTAAATTATTAATAATTATATTAATAATGATATATGTTATTATTAATTTATAATTAATTAATAATTGCAAGTGTTATGATTATAATTAATTGTTAGTTGCAAGAGTTATGACTAAATACGCTCAAAATATGATTTAAATTATATAGTATTGTAGTTGCTAAGCTACTGCCTGGGTACTATAGCAATAGTGGTATTATAGCAACCGTAGCACTGTAGCTCCTAAGCTACTAGCTGGTATTGTAGCAACAATGGTACTGTAGTAACCATAGCACTATAGCTCCTAAGCTACTGCTTGATACTATAGCATAATTTAATTTTTTTTTTAATTTTGCATATTGATCATTATTTACAAGAAGTAATCATGGACTTAGATTACATCCTTATATTTGTAATAATAATTAATTTTATTATTTGATGTGTAATTAAATGTTAATTACATAAAATTATTAGGATGTAATATTAACCTTCATATGCCAAGCATTAATTGTAAGTTACAGGAGTTGTGACAAAAAGCTTGAAGTGTTTAAGATGCAAATCCATGGAAATAGTGATAAGGAGTTTTATGCCTTGAAGAATTATCATGGGCTAAGTTATCTTGTAACTTATTTTAAGTGTTAAAATAGGTTTAAGAAAAGTCCATGATCACTCCTTATTAGTGCATACATTTTTGCATGCTTTATGTGCATGTGTGATATGTATATTATAACATGCTATATGCATATGTGTATATATATAAATGGATGCTATATAATATATGTATGTGATATATATATTGGTTCATGTGCAAAGTGAGACCTTAAAATTATGACCTAAAAATCTTCCAAAAATAAATTTAAGTCTTGGCTCTCTATTAGAGCAATAACTTGCATGGTTTTGAGATTATGAGCATTAGCTATAGACACATAGGGGTTTACATAAGGTCCAAGAGATTCATGTAATGTTATTGTTAAGCATAAGATGTTATGGATGTATAAACACAGTATATGCCAAGAATGGCAAATAGGCGTACTTGAGGTATTTAGTATTTGAGTTTATACATTTCATTAATCTAATGGTATGGACCTAACTAATGCTAAAGGCTAAGAACGTTAATATATACCTGAGGCCTATAACATTAGGAGCAAGATTGATGGAATATCACATAAGATGTGATGGACAAGAGTTGTCCACTTAATAAGAACTAATATTCCAAGAATGGAAATGTGTACTTGAGGAATATTAATGACCCATTAATAACTTCATGACCCACTAAAAATCCATCCAATAAGGGATTTTTGTTTTCTACTTTAGAAGTGTAGAATTTGCCAAGTTAGTGGGAGGCCATTACGATTAAAGACAAAATCTAATGGTATTATTACAATGTCATGGAACTAATCAATCTTGTTATGCTTTTGCAAAAATTTGATATATATAAGATCCTTAAACTCGTTAAGCATTATTCTCAATAATAATAGACTCGTTGGCCTAATCTTGCTTATTGGTTTCATAATCTAAAAGTTTTTTTGGCCTCCGAACGCATATTGTATGTTTTGGAACAAAGTCCTCCCAGACCCATTCCACCTAATGTTTCCAAAAAGGAACATGACACTCTTATAAAATGGAAAGATGATGATATGCAAGCATGTTGCATTATGTGGGCTTCTATGAGCAATGAAATTCATAGACAACATGAGAAGTACATTAATGCAAGGGAAATCCTACTTCACCCATAAGAATTGTTTGGTGAACAAAGTAGGATCGTTAGATATAAGATATCTAAGCGGCTTTTCTGTGCTAAAATAAAGGAAGGTGATGATGTTAGAGCACACATGAATTCTATAATTTGTTCCGTTGAGGAACTTGAGAGTTTAGATTTCACGATGGATGCTTATCTCCAAACAGATTTGATCTTATAATCCATTCTGGACTTATTTGGGAAATCTATTACAAATTTTCACATGAATAAAATTGAATGTACCCTTGTAGAACTGTTAAACATGCTTGAGATGACCCAAAAGGCTATTCACAATGAGAAAGGGAAGGATGTAGCTTTGGTTGCCTCTTTTAGTAGGACTAAAAAGAGTAAAGGCAATAAAAGCAAGAAAGCTACGGGAAAAGTTCCTAAAGCTTCGAGAGGTGTGAAAAAGAGTATAGGCAAAGAAAAGGTTGAGAATACCAATAAGGGAAAGTGTTTCTTTTATGATGGAAAGGGACATTGGAAAAGAAATTGTCCAAAGTTCCTTAATTCTCTTCAGACTAAAGGAAAGGATAAGATTGGAGAAGGTGAGACATTCTCTAATTTATTTATTTATAAATGTTCTAAGAGATCATCAAAGGCATGGGTATTAGATACCAGTGCTAGTTCTCACATATGTTCTTCCTTATAGAATCTAGGAAGTGAAAGGCAGTTAAAGTCAAATGAGGTGACTTTAAAGCTTGGAGATGGAGTAAATGTTGCTGCTAAAGCTATGGGAACCACCTCTATTGACTTGTATAACCATGTTTTGTTGTTGGACAATTTTTTGTATGTACCTATTGCTTATAAGAATATCCTCTCTATTTCTAGTATGACTAGAAAAGGTTATAAGTTTTTATTTGAAAGAGATGTATGTACTATCTATTTTGCTAATGAGATAGTTATCATGGGTTATGTATTACATGGTCTTTATTATGTTGATAAAAAAATCCAAAAATAATCATTATCCAACCAATATGAATATTGTGAATATAATGCTAATTGATAATGCCTTTAATTCCAAATATCTATGGCACTTGTGATTAGGCCACATTGCAGATGATAGAATCACAAAGTTAGAAAGAATGGGAATCTTGAGTAATCTTGAATCCGCATCCAATCTGACTTGTGAGGCTTGTATCCAAGGCAAGATGAGTCGGTCAACATTTGTTGGACAAATGGAAAAAGTTAAAGAAATTTTAGAAATCGTACATGGTGATGTATATGGGCCATTTAATCAAATGGCAAAAGGTGAGTTCTACTACTTCATTACCTGTATAGATGATCTATTAAGGTTTGGACACTTGTATTTGATGAAATATAAAAGTGAATCCTTTGAAAAGTTTAAGGAATTCAAGGTCCAAGTAGAGAACCAAATAGGGAAAAGTATTAAAATCCTTCGAGTAGATCAATGAGGTGAATACTTAGGTATCTAGTTCATAGAGTTCCTTAAGGAACATGACATTATATCACAACTAACTCCACCTGGAATGCCTCAATTCAATGGTGTGTCCGAAAGGAGGAATCAAACTCTATTACATATGGTTTGATCAATGATGAGCTATACATATTTACTTACTTTCTTTTGGAGTTTTGCATTGTAAACTACCATTTACTTATTAAACCATGTTCCTTTTAAGTTTGTTTCTACCACACCATATGAGGTATAGCATGGTAAGGCACCAAGTCTTAAGCACATTAAGATTTGAGGATGCCAAACCTACATCAAAAGGTTAAAAATAAACAAATTATATGCAAGGTCAATTCAAGGCAGATTTATTGGATATCCTGAAGACAGTATGGGGTATTATTTGTATCTTCCTGTTGAATAAGTTATTGTTGTAAGCAGAGATGCCATATTTCTTGAGAAAAAATTTCTTTAAGAAGGTGGTAAAGGAAGGAAGATACCATTAGAAGAGGAGTCTCTTAATAATGCTAATGAAGTTGATCAAATGAATATAGATCAATCCTAAGATTCTAATCCCACTGAAAATATCATCACACAAACTCCTAGAAAGTTAGGTAAGGTATCTCATCCACTGAAGAGATATAGTTTTCTATATGATATGCAAAAGTTACATATACATAAAGAAGACAATCATGATGATAAACCTATAATATTTGAAGAGGTTATATTAGATAAAAATTCTTTTAAATGGCTTGAAGCAATAAAATCTGAAATGGATTCCATGTATATAAACCAAGTTTGGACATTTATTGATCCACCTGAAGGTATTGTACCTATAGGTTATAAATGGATCTTCAAGAGAAAGATTGGTGCAGATGGAAATATTGATACTTACAAAGCAAGGCTTATAGCGAAAAGCTTTGGCCAAAGGTAAAGGGTCGACTATGAGGAGACCTTTTCTCTGGTAGCCATACTTAAATCCATTTGGATTTTTGGCCATTTTTGCACACTATGACTATGAGATTCGACAAATGGATGTCTAAACTACTTTTTTCAATGGTTATGTTAAGGAAGAGATTTATATGGAACAACATAAAGGTTATGAATCTAAGGAAGGTTCTAAAGTGTGCAAGCTTAATAGATCTATTTATGGTCTAAAGCAAGCTTTAAGGAATTGGAATCATTATTTTGATAAAGCCATATGATCATTTGGTTTTATAAAAAATGAAGGTGAGCCTTATGTGTACAAAAAGGTTAATGGGAGCTAACTTGCTTTTCTAGCATTATATATGGATAATATTTTATTAATTAGGAATGATGTTAGCATGCTTCCAAATGTGAAACTATGGCTATGTAAATCTTTCTCCATGAAAGACTTAGGGGAAGCTACCTATATTATTGGCATTCGAATCTATAAAGATAGATCGAAAAGAATGATAGGTTTATCCTAAAGTCTTTACTTAGAAAAGGTGTTAAAGAGGTTCAACATGCTTGATTCCAATAGAGGATTGTTACCATTTAGGCATGGTGTCCATTTGTCTAAGGGTATGTCACCTAAAACACCTAAGAAAATGGAGCAAATGGCTAAAGTGCCTTATGCTTCAGCTTAGAAAGCTTAATGTATGCTATATTATGTACTAAGCTTGATATTGCCTATGATAGTAGTGTGACTAGCAGGTTTTAATCCAATTTAGGTTTGGAACACCGTATAGCTATTTAGGCAATCTTTAAGTACTTAAGAAGGACTAATTGTTCTTAACTTATAGAGAAGGTAATTTATAAATAGATGATTTCACAGATTCTGATTTTAATATTGATGATAGAAAGTCTACCTCTAGGTTTGTTTTTATCTATAATAGTGGTGCAATAAGCAAGAAAAGTTCCAAGCAAGGTGTCACTGTCGATTCCACTACAGAAGCTGAGTATATAGCTGCATCAGATACTATTAAAGAAGCTATTTGGATTAAGAAGTTCATTACTAAACTAGTAGTTATTCCTTCCTTTAAGTCCCCAATTCCTCTTTATTGCAATAAAAATATAGCCATTATTTTAGCAAACGAACCAAGGTCCCACAAAAAATCCAAACACATAGATAGGCATTTCCATATCATCAGAGAACTTATTGTAAAAAGTGACATCATCATGCAAAAGGTAGCTTCAACTGATAATGTGGTTGATCCACTGACCAAGGAGCTCACTTAGTTACAGTTAAACCGTCATCTTAAGAAGATGGGTCTTAATTATTATAGTGAATGACATTAGTGATAATGGGAGATTGTTAACATAGATGTGCCTTAGTGCCATTCTTATAATGTAGAATGACATTATAAATTATTCCAATGGCAATAAAAGAATATTCCATTATTTAAAGTGTTTATTTAATTGAATATTTATACATTAGCATCATGTTAAATATATTTATTATCAAAAGTTGATAATATAAGCTATGAATTTATTTAGTACATATGATATAAAATGTTCATAGTCATATAATTGATATTTGGGTAATATTAATTAGACTATCACCTCTGTCTATTTTTCTTAATTAGTATGTGATACTAATAGTGGGAGGTAGTGAGTCTCATGCTACTTGATTTGAGATATCAGAATAGACATGTGGATACTCATGTGATGGGTGGATCGAATAGTGACCTTAGATACGTGATTGCATGGATATTTACTTATGGTCAATGATCACAATCTAAGTCACAATGGTGTATATAGTCCTTTAACCTGAGGTGACACGGTTATCTACATTTAAGGGTTAGAGTTTATTACCACTTACATACTTATGTTACTCATACATGGGTATATGGTGTGTGGTGGTTGTAGTTAGTTAAATGTAAGGATAAGTGTTCGACCAATATAGGTTTCATTACTTGGAGTGAACCGGGATAAGATCTTATAGTATCTAAGTATTTTCTTGATGAAAGAGTTCCTAGCCAAGACATACATAACATAGTATGAAAGATTTTTAGTGCTAGAAAGTGTTTTTAGTATTTGTTGTGTTTTATTAAGAGATAGAACTAGAGATAAGATAATATGACATCGCTATTAGAGTTTGACTTATCCTTGACTCTAGGCCATATTGGGATTTTTAATGAAGGAATTTTAGTACACAGTTATTGTGATAAAAAAGGTTTATGTGAATTAATAAATACATTCATATCTAACTAGGGAGTTGTGATATTGATGCTAGGGGTAACTCACAACTTATGAGAATTAAATGTGCATAATTGGGACTTTCACATTTAAACTTGAAAATTTTTTAAATAATATCAAGTGTTTATATTATATTCTGATTGCCAATTAGACATGAATCTAGTAAGTCACACCTCATAGAGTTTTTCCAAATCACCATTTAATATTAATATAATTATTGATTAAAGAGTTTAATCAATTATTAAGATTAATGAAATTGGATTTACACTTTAAGCAATGATTATAGTATGTCATGAAATCTAATTCTAATAAGAGTTTTATTATTAATTTATATTTAATTAATATGAGATATTAATTAAAATAGTAAATCAATAATAATATATGTTATTAATTAAATTATTAAATTTAATATGATATGTTAAATTATTAATAATTAAATTAATAATAATATATGTTATTCATTAAATTATTAGATTTAATATGAGATATTAAATTATTAATAACTTAATTAATAATTATGTGTAAATTGTTGACTTTGAATAAATATAATACATAAGATGTATTTTCTACGCATTTATTTATACATTACTATGTCAAGGTGGCAAGCTAATGATGTTTTAATGTTAAGGTGGCAAACTAATGATGTGGTAAATTACTTGCACAATTTTTTCACTAACCATGTTAATGGTGTATGCAAGGTGGCATGCAAAGTGATGTTTAATTTGTGCATGTTTATATCAACTCACTTTCTTTATATACATATACTTAGAAGAGTTCTAAGAAATAGAGTTATGTGAATGAGCAAATGCAATTAAGAAATTAATTAATTTGTTGCTTTAAGAAAGTGTGTAGAGTTTTTTGGTAAGAAAATATACCAAAAAGAAAAGCAAGAAATACACAAAATAAACTCTAAGTTCTTGCAAGTGAATTAAGTTAGTGTAAGTTTACAATGGTCACGTGGAGAGGGTTCTTGCTACCAAAATTAATCAAGACAAGAAGGCAGTTGGCAAAACTTTGTATTTCAAGCTAGAGGCCTAACACTTAGGAGGCTAAGCATTTGATTTAAGAGTTGAACCAAAAACATCTAAAGCTAAGGAATTTGTAAGTATTCTTAAACTTAGAATTCTTAGGTTTTTTTTTTACATGTTGTTTTTGATATTTAACTATATGTTTAAATGAAAATGGATCCTTATGATTAGAATTCTTCATGTGATGAAGAGTTATATTAAGTAAAAGTTTTTAAGATTTGCACTACTTAGGTTTGTGCTCACCACACAAGTCTTAATGCCTAAGTAGCATAATTGATTCCTAACACAACTATCACTCAGTTGCTCATCTATATCTCACCATGACCATTAATGCCCTTTTATAGGCTTATGCTCTTAGGGAAAGAAGGAAATGTATGTCCTTACATGAGTTTAAGGGATAAAGTCCTTTTCATGAGCTTAAGGGACAAAGACCTTTTCATGAGCTTAAGGGCTAAAAATAAATAATGCTGATTTTAATAATCTCCTACTTGAAGATTTGATTGAGGATCAATCACATATTCACACAATTCTTTATATCTTGCCTTTTCATGTTACCCGTCAAGCCACATGAGGATTAACAGCAAATAAACTTATCACTGTTGATAGCTTTTGTTAAGAAATTTGCTTGGTTGTCTTTGGTATAGATTTTCTATAAATCAACAGTTCCTTTTTCCACTTTTTCTCGAATGAAGTGATATTAAACTCGAATATGTTTTGATTTTGAATGAAAGGTTCGATTTCTTATAAAATGCAAGACACTCTGATTGACACTAAATAAAAAAATTTTCTCTTATTTGTGCCTAAGTTCTTCCTTTGCCATTTTCAACCAAACTGCTTCTTTACTGGCCTGTGTAGTTGTCACATATTCTGCTTCTATTATTGATACAACCATAACTAATTACAATTTTGATACCCAACTTACAACACTGCCAATAAGTATAAACACATAACCCGTTATGGATTTGCTTTTATCCAAATCACTTGCATAATCTAAGTCAAAATATCCTCTGACAATAAAGTCTGGTCTTCCATAACATAATGCAACATCTGAGGCTCCTTTGATATATTTTAGGATCCTCTTCACAACATTCCAATGCTCTTTACCAAGATTCTTCATGTACTGACTAACCACTCCCACTGCATATGTAATGTTTGGTTTTATACAAATCATAGCGTACATCAAACTTCTCACTACTAATGCATATGGTACTTAAGATATTTCCATCTTCTCTACTTTACTATTAGGACTTATATTGGAGGATAACCTCAAATTAATAGGAAGTAGGGTCAAAATTGGCTTATAATCTTTCATGTTAAATCGCTGCATGACTTTCTTCAAGTAGTTTTTCTAGAGTAGCCAAATCTTTCTATTATTTCTATCTCGGTGAATTTGCATCCCTAAAATCTTGTTTACCGATCTTAAGTCCTTCATCTTAAATTCCCTAGCTAACTATGCTTTCAATTTTTTAATATAATCTTTGTTGGGACCTACTACGAACATGTCATCTACATATAACAACAAAATGAAAAAGTCATTTTCACTAATTAAAATAAGCATAAGGATTTGGATTAAGTTTGTTGTATCCAAGGCTTATGATAAAGGAATCAAATCTCTTATACCAATACCTCGGTGCCTATTTTAAGCCATATAGAGATTTATTGAACTTGCAAACCAAGTTTTCTTTTCCTTATTCTTTAAAAGCTTTTGGTTAGAGCATATAAATCTCTTCTTCAAGATTTTAATGATGAAAAGTTATTTTCGCATCTAGCTACTTTAGATGTAAATCAAATGTAGCACATATCATTCGTACCAATCAAACTATTATAAGTCGGACCACAGGGAAAAAGATTTCACTAAAGTCAATGCCTTCTTTTTTAGCATACCCTCACATTACCAATCTTGCATAATACCGCTCCACTTGATAAACACTGCTATGCTTGATCTTGTAGACCCATTTATTACTAATTAGCTTCCTTCCTTATAGTAACAGTAAAAGTTTCTAAGTTTGGTTCTTTTAAAGAGCTTTAATTTCTTCATGCATTACTGTTATCCATTGAGATGCTTCTGGACTTTCGATTGCTTCTTAAAGAGTTGATGGTTCTCCATCCTCTATTAGAAA
The DNA here is from genome assembly GCA_947683625.1 of Mallotus nudiflorus. NCBI lineage: Eukaryota > Viridiplantae > Streptophyta > Magnoliopsida > Malpighiales > Euphorbiaceae > Mallotus > Mallotus nudiflorus. The sequence continues at coordinate 819,451 of CANTUR010000486.1, forward strand.
GTAGTATGTAATATTACTCTCCAGAATATAATCAAAATGCCAAGTTGGCCACGAGTTGGCCGTTGAACTTTGGTTTCTTCAAACTCAATTAATTCTCATTCTTCATTTTCTAATGTTGCTTCAAAAGAATCCTTTTACTCCACCTGTGTCATTGTAGTCTCTGAATTATCTTTTGATGTGCTACTGTCTCATTTTTCTTGCAGCTTATCTTCTGCAAACAACACATCTTTACTAATGATGACCTTATGGGCAGTGGGATCCTATAAGCGATATATAATATCCCGAGTTTTTAAATAATTTAAAACTACATCAGGATATGCAGTGTTAATAATATATATATATATATATATATATATATATATTTGATTATTTAATTATCTTGTTATTTATTAAAGTCATTTTTAATTATTTTAAAGTTATTTACGTAAAGTTTTCCCGGGGATTTTATTTTCGGGGAAATTAAGACATAAATAATTAAATATTAATTATTTTAAACAGTTTTATGAATTTTCATGAGTTCATGCGTGATTTTAAAGTGTCAAATAAAATATATATACGTACATTCATTTAAATTAAATTAGGGCTATTTAATTAAATTATATTATATTATATAGTTTTAATATTAATTAATTAAATGTGTGTATATAGGTATATGTGTATATATTATTAAAATATGTGTGTGGTGGATATTTATTGTGTGTATTAATTTATATATTAAAATAATATAAGTAAGATATATAGATATATATATTATTAACTAAAATAAAGTTTGAGATAATTACCATTGTGCCATCCCATCTCCTTCCTCTTTCCCGATCGTCCACATTTGATCTTCGGCTTTTGCAACGTCGTTCCTTCACCGTCACTATGCCCTCTGATTTGCTACTTCATTTGCCAGCCATTTCCGACATCCAGAGCCTTCTTCTCCGGCGTGGTTTGGTCGGAATTACAATGAGAAGTCGAAATCGATCCTAACTCCGATCGAAGTGTTTCCGGCCACCATTTCGAGCCTCATTGGTCTCTATCTCTTCCTTGAGCTCTGGTGAGTGCATTTCCAAGCTTTGTTTCACTTGAAATGGTCTAGATTTTACTAGGTTTCGATTTATCATTTTTGGCCATTTAAGGTTTTCAATTTTTTTTGAGCTTTGATTTGGTTGATTCATGAAAAATTCCTTCACAAAAATTGATCCTAGTAGCTTAATCTAGCTCTGCGAATTTTTTTAGAATTTTTGGGAATTATTTTGATTTTTGTGCATTTTTTATTATTTTATTAATATTTTCTAATTTTCGAAAATTAATTAATTAAATTATGAAATTGTATTTTATGGTGTATATAGGTGTTGAAATGCATTTTAGAAATTTATTTTTAATTTTTGTGATTTTTATATAATTATTTTGAATTTATTTAGTTTATGTAATTTTGGGAAAATTAGGTTAATTATGTGTTTTATTGAAATTAATTGGTTAATTGAGTATATTTATTGGTATTATTGAATTATATGTTGAGAAATTTAATTTTGAGTAATTATACTATTTTTGGTGAATTTTTTATTAATTTTATGAAATTTACATAACTAGGGGTATTTTGGTAATTTGGCACTAAATTGGCTAAAAATATAATTAAATTGGTTTTACTAGTTATTTAAGGTATAAAAATGATTTCTAAAAATTATTTAGTATTTTTAACTACTTAAAACTATTTTTCGTAAATTATTTTCAAATTATATATAATATATGATTTTTTCTAAATAAATGAGTTTTTATTGATTTTTAATATGTTTTAGGGTTAATTATGTAATTTGGATTTTTAAAATGTATTTTGGTCAATATTTATGAATATATTGAGAATTACCTATTTTTAATAATACTTTATTTAAAATTAGGGTTTTTATGCATTTATCGGTAAAATAATTATTTTTAGCATTTAAATATCTAAATTTCTATATTTTGAGTATTGAAGGGCATTTTTGGTATTTTTCATGTGTTTTGTATTATTTCGCTAAATGTGAACCTCGGTTGGTGAAATTGTAGTTTGGAGTCCGACGAGGGATTGTGAACTGTGTTTATTCTTGAAGTGTGTTTCTTTGCAGGACCGGCTCTACTCTTTGAGTAGAGAGATGTCCGTTTTACAAGGGAGGTTCTGCCGGATTTTTGGTAGAATTCTCGTAAAACATGATGTTCAGTCGAATTCCTATTCTAATTCTATGACTAAGATACTAGATTGAGTCTTTAGAATTTTGATAGATTTATTCTAATGTTGTGTTGTCATTTGTTTATTTAGTTGCACTAAGACCGAGACCTAGTGGACCATGCCCGTCAAACTCGTCTCATGGAGCGCAATAACTATGAGTTGTTAGATTTTTATTTGAGTCCTCCACATGCCGCACATTTTGAATAGTGTGAGTTATGTTGTCATACATCCTTAATTTGATAGTTCCAATACCAACGATCCTCAAAGGACGTTCATCAACTGTGAACACAGACCCTTTTAAGATAGGTTCATAATGAGAAAACTAATATTTTTGACCTGTCATATGCTAAGAAGCTACTGTGTCAAGGATCCACACATCAGAAAATTTCTTTTTGTATATGTCAGTCATTGCCACTTTTTTGCATAGAGCGATGCCATTTTCTGATGTACTTACAACATTTCCTTGAGGTTTAGAATCTTTTAGATTCCAATAATCCTTCTTCAAGTGACCCTTTTTGCCATAGATATAGCATTTAAAATTCTTCTTGCTTTTTAATCTTGATATGCCTTGTCTTTGCCTCCCACTAGAGCCAAGTTTCATTGATGTCCCTTTCGTCACCACTAAAGCCTTTACTTGTTGCGAATTCAACATCATGTCTTCCTTATTTTTGCGTTTGCTTTCTTCCTCCATGACAGCAGCTACAACTTCATTAAAGGCTAGATTATCTATAAGAATATAATTTTTTAAGTTGATGATGAGTTGATCATATAAATTAGGCAGACTCTGAAGTATTAGTTCAACATGTTCATTTACCTCTACTTTATATCCCAACAAGGTGAGTTAAGAAAATAAAGTATTCAGAGTATTTATATGCTACATCACTAAAGTAGATTTTTCCATTCAAAGAGTGTAGAACTAGAAGAATTTCATTATGAAAAATAATACAAAATATTTCTCTCTGTATCCTAAGAGAATACAATAAAATTTTCTCTTAATTTAAGAAAAAACTCACTCTCTATATTTTACACTCACCAAGAGATCACACTCTCTAAACTTACTCACTCTTATTCACTACCCATCCACTACAACTCTCACTCACTTGTTAACACTCACCTGCTTGTCTATATCTCACCATGTCCATCAATGCCCTTTTATAGGCATATGTTCTTGGGGAAATAAGAAAATGTATGTCCTTATGTGAGCTTAAGGGACAAAGTACTTTTCATGAGCTTACGGGACAAAGACCTTGTCATGAGCTTAAGGGCCAAAAACAAAAAATGCTTACTTTAACATGTTTCAAGGATGATGTAGAGATTTCTTTTTTTAAGAAAGATCTTGTCACAACCCAAATCAGGGAGTCACAACCCAAACCAGGAAATTATGATCGGCGTTAGGGAACGAAAATTCTTTCGAATCCGGAACCTGTAGCAAGCCTTAGAAATAAAAAGCATGAAACAAATAAATAAAAATACACTAGAATTGTAATATCTCGTGTTTTTTTTAAATATTTTTACACTGTACCGGGATATGCAGTGTCAATAATTTTGTATATATATTATGATATTTTATTGAGTTGATATGTATTTAAAACCTACTTTATTACTGTGTATTATTTTCAGTGTTTTATGTAAAATTTTCCCAGGACTTGCATTTCCGGGGAAATTTTCACGTAAACAATGTATTATTAATTATTTTAAATGTATTTACGGACTTGCATGAACTCATGCGTATTTTTAAATTATTAAATAAAGTCTGTGTGTGTATATTTATTTAATTAGGGTTTATTATTATCCTAATATTTTATTAATTATTTATTTATTTTATTGTTATTTAATTAATTTTATTTAGTATAAATTATTAAAATATTAAATTTTATGTGTGTGGTGTATATTTGATGTGTGTAATTTAATATTATTTTATTATATAGTGTAAAGTATATATATATGCATATATACATTAAAATTTGTCAAATTACAAAAGAATTGGAAAATTACCATTTTGCCCCCCCGAGTCTCCTTCTTCCTCCCGATTCTTCTCTTCGCCGTCCGGGCATCTGTCACGCCATTTCTTCACCGTGGGTGTGCCGTCCGGTGTGCCACCGTCTTCCCCAATCAATTCCGCCGCCTGAGGAGGCCGTTTCCGGTGCCTGGAAGTCGATTTTGGCCGGAGAAGCCGAAAATCGATCCACCGTCGATCATGTCGATTCCAGCCATCGTTTTCGGCACCGCCGGTCTCTTTCTTCTCCTTGAGCTCCGGTGAGTGTGATTCTAGCTTTGGTTTGAGCTAAAATGGTCTAGAATTGCCTAGGTTTCGATTTTGTCAATTTCGGCCTATTAGGGTTTTTGATTTTTTTGAGCTTCGAATTGATTGATTCATGAAAACTTCCTTCACAAATGTTGTTCCTAGTATCTCAATATACATGTATGAATTTTTGTAGAATTTTTGGAGATTTTTTGGATTTTTGGGTATTTTTGAATATTTTAATATTATTTTCTAATTTTCGGAAATTAATTATTTAAATTATGAAATTGGAGTTTATGGTTAAATTAGGTGTTGAAATGAATTATAGGAATTTATTTGGAATTTTTATGAATTTCTAAGTATTTATTTTGAATTATTGAAGTTTATGTGATTTTGAGAAATTAGGGTTAAATGTGTTTTTATTTGAATTTAATTGGTTAATTGAGTTTAATTATTAATATTATTGATAAATATGTTGAGAAAATTAATTTTGGATAATTGTATGATTTTTGGTGAATTTTTGAAGTAATTTAAGTATATTTATATATATAGGGGTATTTTGGTAATTTTACCCTAAATTGTCTAAAAATGTAATTTAATTGGTTTTATTAGTTATGTAAGGTATAAAAATGATTTCTACAAAATATTTGGTATTTTTAACTAATTAAAACTATTTTTCGTGAATTATTTTCAATTATATATATAATATACAGTTTTTCTAATAAAATGAGTTTTAATCGATTTTTACAGTGTTTCAAGGTTAATTATGTAATTTTTACCTATGAGATGTATTACTATGTTGTGAGGATATTTTTGGTATATATGGAATATGTTCTGTGTTTATGGACCCCGATCGATGGACTGTAGTTTGGAGTTCGACCGTGGGATTTGGATTGTGTTGAGCCTATTTTTCGAAGTGTATTTCTTTGCAGGGTCGGCTCTACTCTTTTGAGTAGAGAGATGTCCGTTTTACAGGGGGGGTTCTGCCGGATTTTCGGTAGAATTCTCGTAAAATGTGATATCCAGTCGAACCCTAATTTTCGATTCTGTGTTTAATACTCTAGATCGAATTCTAGGATTTCTGATTAGGTTTATTCTGATATCGGTTATTTATTGCTTGTTTAGTTGCGCCGAGACCGAGGGCTAGTGGACTAGGCCCGTCGGACCTGTCTCGTGGAGCGCATTAGGTGAGTTACTATACTATATATATATACTTAGGATGCATGATTTAGAAATGCATGTTTTATGTTGATTAAATATGCATAAATAATTTGATTATTTCTTAAGTTTACATTAAGCATATTTTTGGTTTATTTTTTGGTATATAATAAATTATATGCATGTTTTGTAAATAAAATATATTTAAAATGTTTTTAAATATATTTCCAGCTTAATTTATAATTTGATTGAATGCATTTGATATATATATACTCGAAATATACCTGGTTTACTTTTGGTATATTTCCGGTGTATATATATGGTTTATATTGCTATTTCATTTAAATTCATGCATCATTTATTGTGAATGAATGATTTATATTATTGATGAAGGATATCAATAGAACGTGCTACCTAGTGGGCAGCTCTAGGACCGAGTACGTACCGATACGCCTATAGTATTTAGGCTATGTTACTAACTATTTGTGGATATTGATTTGATATGATTATTGATATGTGAGATGTGGTTTGGAGGTGTGATTGCTGGAGCTCGGTTGACCAAGTGTCTCGGGGCCAATCACATTGGCAGTCAGACTGCTGGAGCTCGGTTGACTTAGTGTCTCGGGGCCAGTCTACTGTCCAAATGGATTAAGTGGATATATTTGGAATAAGTGAGCCTGTATGGCCAGAGTGTTGTTTAACACTATTTCTGAGGTTGCGATATTCTAGGGTTCTATGTGATCCTTCATAAAAGATGTTTTTCAGATAAAATATATAAAATGATTTTATTGCATCTGTGTGCAATTGCCTATATATATACATATTATATATATACTGTTGACTGTATGCATTATCACTTAGTGTGTATGTATATATATCATAGTAATTCACTCAATGAGGTCTGACTCCCCTCCGTTGACTATTTTTCAGGAGAGTCAACTTCCTCAGACCTCAGTAGCAGGTCGATACGCCGGATTTCTTCCGCCCCGGCTTCTTTGTGTAAATTATCTACTTGAGTCTTATTTATTGTATCTAGACACTGCAGTAGTTGTGTATTAAAGTATTGGATTTCATGTATTTTATTTTAAAGAAATGTATTATATTGAAACTGGATTTGTATTAAAAGGATTATTATATATGAGATGGGATTTTGATTAAATCCAGTGATGAAAATGATATTATGATATTATGATTTTTATTTCCGCTGCATATTAAATTGTTATTATTGTTATGGCATGATTTATTTTATTTTTAGGCTTGCTACGGGTTCCGGATTCGAAAGAATTCCCATTCCCTAGCGCCGGTCATGGCCCTTGTTTTGGGTCGTGACAAAGTTGGTATCAGAGCGGAGTTCTATGTCAGGGCTTAGTTTTGTGAGTTGTGGCCCTAGTTTTAAAGTTGTGTTTTTCTGTTGAACTACTGCAGTGTATTAGGTTCGAGTATGTCTTGATGAGTATTCCTTGCTGTAGTTTTCAGCGTTATTCCTCCGTTGTCTATTTTGTTTGAATCTTTCCGTTTGTCTTTTCAGAATGAGGAGGCGAGCGCGTGTCGCTCCACTGGTCGTTGAGGCTGAGGATGATGAGTCTTTTCAGGACGAGGTTTTACCTCCTGAGCAGCCAATTAGACGTAGAGGTCATGGCAGAGGTAGACCTCGAGGAGCGACAGGTCGCCGTAGGCAGAGAGAGTTACAGGACAAGGAGCCTGTTGAGCCTGAGTTTGATGTTCCTGTTCCTCCAGTTGTTCAGCTTGTTCAGCCTGCCTATCAGCAGGGTATGTCTGACCCTGAGGCAGCTTTATTCTATGCCCGAGTTGGCAGGATTGCTTTTGATGGGACTTCTAATCCTTTAGATTTTCTGCATGCGATTGAGACTAGGACTCGGACTGCTCATACCGAGTATCAGCGGATCATGATCGTTGAGTTGTCTGTCGAGGGACCAACCTTAGATTGGTTCATTCAGATGATCCAGCCCTATATGATGAAGATGACATGGGCTCAGTTTCGAGAGTGATTCATGAGGAGATTTTGTCCAGAGCCTCTTCGTTTGAGCTATCGTCTCCGTTTGACCAGTATTTCTCGTGGAGATCAATCTGTAGAGGAGTATACCCGAGAGTTTCTTCGTCTGGGTAGATATGCTGAGGATCTGATGCGAGATCAGTATTTCGCAGTCACTACATACGTTACTGGTTTGGGTTCAGCTTTTGCTGGTATGCCTACAGCAGGTCTTACTCTGGAGTCCGTGATTGAGTTGGCTAAGGAGATTGAGTTGAGGCTAGTTAGGCAGGGAGTGATGCCTGATTATTACTAGCTAGGAGTTCAGTCGAGTGGATCGCAGGCTACTCCATATTCGAGTTTTCATGTTGGTTCGAGTAGTCAGCAGCGAGGTTCGACTCAGCAGAGTCAGAGATAGCAGCAGCGAGTGCATCGGAGCAGTAGACATGGCCGTGGAGGTCAGCGTAGATCATTCAAATTTGGGTCAGGTGCTTCGAGCAGCAGCAGTGGTCGTAGTTCTGGATCAGTGGCCAGTGTTTATCAGACTTGTGGTAGAGTCCATCAGGGACCATGTTATCTGACACCGCTGACATGTTTCAGATGCGGGCAGACAGGACATTTTGCCAGATCGTGTCCTTATTCCGGGTATCAGCAGTAGCAGATTCCGCGATTCCCACAGCAGTCGATTGCTAGTGCTGCACCCATGCCATTTCAGTTACCACCAGCCCAGCATCAAAGTTCCACTCAGTTTGTTCCACAGCAGAGTCATGGTAGAGGTACTAGAGGAGGTGCCAGAGGTGTTGGCTAGGCTTCTACCAGTCAGTAGGGAGGTCGAGGTCAGGCCAGAGTCTTTCATCTCACTCAGCAGGATGCTCAGGCATCTAATGCAGTCGTGGCAGGTACTGTTTCTGTTTGTTACCTGGATGCTTGGGTTTTGTTTGATCCGGGTGCCACGCATTTGTTTGTTTCTCCTGTTTTTACTTCTAAATCTTGTTGGCAAGCTTCGAGGATGGCTTTTCCCTTGTCTGTTGCCACTCCTCTGAGTGATTCCTTGGACGCCGATATTGTTCTTTCTGGTTGTCCAGTTCTCGTGGGAGATAGAGAATTACCCGCTGATTTGATTTTGTTGGATGTGATGGAGTTCGATGTTATTTTGGGAATGGATTGGTTATCTCAGCACTATGCCGTGGTAGATTGCAGGAATAAGGAGGTGACTTTCAGAATTCCTGATGAAGAAGAGTTTAAGTTTGTTGGTGATAGGAGTTCAGCACCTCAGAATCTTATTTCTACTATTTCAGCTAGGAAGTTATTGAGGAAAGGTTGTCAGGGGTTTTTGGCATTGGTTAGGGATACGTCAGTGGAGAAGTTGTCACTCACAGATGTTCCGGTTGCTTGTGAGTTTCCTGATGTTTTTCCCGAGGAGTTACCAGGTTTACCACCTCATAGAGAGATTGAGTTCTGTATAGATGTGGTCCCAGGTACTACTCCTATATCTATGCCACCCTATCGTATGGCTCCTGCAGAGTTGAGAGAGTTGAAGGAGCAGTTGCAAGAGTTGTTGGATAAGGGTTTTATCAGACCTAGTGTTTCTCCTTGGGGTGCACTAGTCCTGTTTGTGAAGAAGAAGGATGGTACCCTGAGACTGTGCATTGACTACAGAGAGTTGAATAAGGTGATGGTGAAGAACAAGTATCCTCTCCCGAGGATAGATGACTTGTTTGATCAGCTACAGGGTGCACAGTTCTTTTCTAAGGTTGACTTGAGGTCGGGTTATCATCAGCTGCGTATCAGTGAAGCTGATATTCCTAAGACAGCATTCCGCACTCGATATGGCCATTATGAGTTTCTGGTGATGTCCTTTGGTTTGACTAATGCACCAGCAGCTTTTATGGACCTAATGAATAGAGTATTCAGACCGTATGTGGATCAGTTTGTAGTAGTCTTCATTGATGATATACTGGTATATTCGAGGAGTATGGAAGAGCATGTATATCACTTGAGGATTGTACTACAGACACTGAGAGATCATCAGCTTTATGCTAAATTCTAGAAGTGTGATTTCTGGATGGAGAGTGTTTCTTTTCTTGGACATGTAGTGTCTAAATAAGGTATTCAGGTTGATCCACAGAAGGTTGAGGCAGTATCTGAGTGGCCTAGACTTACTTCTGTCACGGAGATTCGGAGTTTTCTGGGTTTAGCCGGGTATTATAGGCGGTTTGTGCAGGATTTTTCCAGGATTGCAGCCCCTATGACTCGCTTAACTCAGAAGAATGTTAGATTCGAGTGGTCAGAAGCTTGTGAGAATAGTTTTCAGTTATTGAAGGAGAAGTTGACCACAGCGCCAGTATTAGCTTTGCCTAATAGTGTGGATAAGTTCACAGTTTACTGTGATGCTTCGAGAATTGGTCTTGGTTGTGTGTTGATGCAGAATGGAAGGGTGATAGCCTATACTTCGAGGCAATTGAAGAAGCATGAGCAGAACTATCCTACACATGACCTAGAGATGGTTGTAATGATCTTTGCTTTGAAGATTTGGAGACATTATTTGTACGGGGTGACTTGTGAGATATTTACTGATCACAAGAGCCTTAAGTACATTTTTCAGCAGCGAGATCTGAATTTGAGGCAGAGAAGATGGTTGGAACTGTTGAAGGATTATGATTGCGAGATTCTTTACCATCCGGGTAAAGCTAATATGGTAGCAGATGCCTTGAGTAGGAAGTCCTCAGGTAGTCTTGCTCACATCGGTGTTGAGAGGAGACCATTGATCCAAGAGTTGCATCTGTTGGTGGATCAAGGTCTGATGATGAAGATTAGTAGATCAGGTGGACTGTTAGCTCAGTTTAAAGTACGATCTGTACTGAGAGATAGGATTAAAGCAGCTCAAAGCCGAGATCCTATTCTAGAAGAGCTTACAGAGAATGTTAGAGCAGGGAAGTTCACTGATTTCACACTCGATGATGACGGTGTGTTGTGGATCAGTGGTAGATTGTGTGTTCCTGATGTGGATGACTTGAGAGAAGAGATTTTAGAAGAAGCACATTCTACAGCCTACAGCGTTCATCCGGGCATTACTAAGATGTACCACAGTATCAGAGATCTATACTGGTGGGATGGATTGAAGAAGGATGTCACCGATTATGTTGCTAAGTGCTTGACGTGTCAGCAAGTGAAAGCCAAACATCAGAAGCCTTCTGGGAAGCTTCAGCCTCTTCCTATTCCCGAGTGGAAGTGGGAAAGGATAGATATGGATTTTGTGGTCGGTTTACCTCGTTCGAAGGATGGATACGATTCCATCTGGGTGATTGTAGATAGGTTGACGAAGTCTGCACATTTCTTGCCTGTGAAAGCCACATATTCAGTTGCTAGATTGGCGAAGTTGTATGTGAAGCATATTGTGTGCCTTCATGGAGTACCTGTGTCCATTGTGTCAAATAGAGGTTCGGTGTTTACTTCTCGTTTTTGGCAGAAGTTGCAAGAAGCGATGGGCACTAGGTTGGATTTCAGTACTGCTTTTCATCCTCAGACAGATGGTCAGTCTGAGAGGATGATCCAGACACTGGAAGATATGTTGAGGATGTGTGTCCTGGATTTGGGAGGTAGCTGGGATGATCATTTGTCGCTTGTTGAGTTTGCATATAATAACAGCTACCATAGTAGTATTGGCATGGCACCATACGAGGCGTTGTATGGAAGGAAGTGTAGATCCCCGTTGAGTTGGGATGAGATTGGTGAGAGAGCTTTGACTAGACCAGAGATGGTTCAGGATGCTGCAGAGAAAGTCGTCGTGATTAAACGAAGATTAGAGACCGCAGTTAGCAGACAGAAGAGTTATACGGATCCTAGGCGCAGAGATGTGGAGTTTCAGGTTGGAGATTTCGTTTTTCTGAAAGTATCTCCGATGAAGGGTGTGATGAGATTTGGCAGGAAGGGTAAGTTAGCACCGAGATACATTGGACCGTTTGAGATTCTGGAGAGAGTTGGCACTGTTGCATATCGGTTGGATTTGCCTCCGAGTATGTCACAGGTGCATCCAGTATTTCATATCTCGATGTTGAGGAAGTATATCTCAGACCCTTCACACGTGTTGCAACCTGACAGTGTGGAAGTGAGTGAAGATTTGACGTTTGTGGAAGAACCTGTGGCGATCGTTGATTTTCAAGTTCGACAGTTGCGATCGAAGCAGATTCCGATGGTCAAGGTTCTGTGGCGTAGCGACAGAGTTGAAGAGCATACGTGGGAGACTGAAGCTGAGATGCGAGCTTCTTACCCGTATCTCTTTCCTTCTTGATCTTGTTTTCTGGAATTCGGGGACGAATTCTTGTAAGGGGGGAAGACTGTAATATCTCGTGTTTTTTTTAAATATTTTTACACTGTACCGGGATATGCAGTGTCAATAATTTTGTATATATATTATGATATTTTATTGAGTTGATATGTATTTAAAACCTATTTTATTACTGTGTATTATTTTCAGTGTTTTACGTAAAATTTTCCCGGGACTTGCATTTCCGGGGAAATTTTCACGTAAACAATGTATTATTAATTATTTTAAATGTATTTACGGACTTGCATGAACTCATGCGTATTTTTAAATTATTAAATAAAGTCTGTGTGTGTATATTTATTTAATTAGGGTTTATTATTATCCTAATATTTTATTAATTATTTATTTATTTTATTGTTATTTAATTAATTTTATTTAGTATAAATTATTAAAATATTAAATTTTATGTGTGTGGTGTATATTTGATGTGTGTAATTTAATATTATTTTATTATATAGTGTAAAGTATATATATATGCATATATACATTAAAATTTGTCAAATTACAAAAGAATTGGAAAATTACCATTTTGCCCCCCCGAGTCTCCTTCTTCCTCCCGATTCTTCTCTTCGCCGTCCGGGCGTCTGTCACGCCATTTCTTCACCGTGGGTGTGCCGTCCGGTGTGCCACCGTCTTCCCCAATCAATTCCGCCGCTTGAGGAGGCCGTTTCCGGTGCCTGGAAGTCGATTTTGGCCGGAGAAGCCGAAAATCGATCCACCATCGATCACGTCGATTCTGGCCACCGTTTTCAACACCGCTGGTCTCTTTCTTCTCCTTGAGCTCCGGTGAGTGTGATTCTAGCTTTGGTTTGAGCTAAAATGGTCTAGAATTGCCTAGGTTTCGATTTTGTCAATTTCGGCCTATTAGGGTTTTTGATTTTTTTGAGCTTTGAATTGATTGATTCATGAAAACTTCCTTCACAAATGTTGTTCCTAGTATCTCAATCTACATGTATGAATTTTTTTAGAATTTTTGGAGATTTTTTGGATTTTTGGGTATTTTTGAATATTTTAATATTATTTTCTAATTTTCGGAAATTAATTATTTAAATTATGAAATTGGAGTTTATGGTTAAATTAGGTGTTGAAATGAATTATAGGAATTTATTTGGAATTTTTATGAATTTCTAAGTATTTATTTTGAATTATTGAAGTTTATGTGATTTTGAGAAATTAGGGTTAAATGTGTTTTTATTTGAATTTAATTGGTTAATTGAGTTTAATTATTAATATTATTGATAAATATGTTGAGAAAATTAATTTTGGATAATTGTATGATTTTTGGTGAATTTTTGAAGTAATTTAAGTATATATATATATAGGGGTATTTTGGTAATTTTACCCTAAATTGTCTAAAAATGTAATTTAATTGGTTTTATTAGTTATTTAAGGTATAAAAATGATTTCTACAAAATATTTGGTATTTTTAACTAATTAAAACTATTTTTCGTGAATTATTTTCAATTATATATATAATATACGATTTTTATAATAAAATGAGTTTTAATCGATTTTTACAGTGTTTCAAGGTTAATTATGTAATTTTTACCTATGAGATGTATTACTATGTTGTGAGGATATTTTTGGTATATATGGAATATGTTCTGTGTTTGTGGACCCCGATCGATGGACTGTAGTTTGGAGTCCGACCGTGGGATTTGGATTGTGTTGAGCCTATTTTTCGAAGTGTATTTCTTTGCAGGGTCGGCTCTACTCTTTTGAGTAGAGAGATGTCCGTTTTACAGGGGGGGTTCTGCCGGATTTTCGGTAGAATTCTCGTAAAACGTGATATCCAGTCGAACCCTAATTTTCGATTCTGTGTTTAATACTCTAGATCGAATTCTAGGATTTCTGATTAGGTTTATTCTGATATCGGTTATTTATTGCTTGTTTAGTTGCGCCGAGACCGAGGGCTAGTGGACTAGGCCCGTCGGACCTGTCTCGTGGAGCGCATTAGGTGAGTTACTATACTATATATATATACTTAGGATGCATGATTTAGAAATGCATGTTTTATGTTGATTAAATATGCATAAATAATTTGATTATTTCTTAAGTTTACATTAAGCATATTTTTGGTTTATTTTTTGGTATATAATAAATTATATGTATGTTTTGTAAATAAAATATATTTAAAATGTTTTTAAATATATTTCCAGCTTAATTTATAATTTGATTGAATGCATTTGATATATATATACTCGAAATATACCTGGTTTACTTTTGGTATATTTTCGGTATATATATATGGTTTATATTGCTATTTCATTTAAATTCATGCATCATTTATTGTGAATGAATGATTTATATTATTGATGAAGGATATCAATAGAACGTGCTACCTAGTGGGCAGCACTAGGACCGAGTACGTACCGATACGCCTATAGTATTTAGGCTATGTTACTAACTATTTGTGGATATTGATTTGATATGATTATTGATATGTGAGATGTGGTTTGGAGGTGTGATTGCTGGAGCTCGGTTGACCAAGTGTCTCGGGGCCAATCACACTGGCAGTCAGACTGCTGGAGCTCGGTTGACTTAGTGTCTCGGGGCCAGTCTACTGTTCAAATGGATTAAGTGGATATATTTGGAATAAGTGAGCCTGTATGGCCAGAGTGTTGTTTAACACTATTTCTGAGGTTGCGATATTCTAGGGTTCTATGTGATCCTTCATAAAAGATGTTTTTCAGATAAAATATATAAAATGATTTTATTGCATCTGTGTGCAATTGCCTGTATATATACATATTATATATATATTGTTGACTGTATGCATTATCACTTAGTGTGTATGTATATATATCATAGTAATTCACTCAGTGAGGTCTGACTCCCCTCCGTTGACTATTTTTCAGGAGAGTCAACTTCCTCAGACCTCAGTAGCAGGTCGATACGCCGGATTTCTTCCGCCCCGGCTTCTTTGTGTAAATTATCTACTTGAGTCTTATTTATTGTATCTAGACACTGCAGTAGTTGTGTATTAAAGTATTGGATTTCATGTATTTTATTTTAAAGAAATGTATTATATTGAAACTAGATTTGTATTAAAAGGATTATTATATATGAGATGGGATTTTGATTAAATCCAGTGATGAAAATGATATTATGATATTATGATTTTTATTTCCGCTGCATATTAAATTGTTATTATTGTTATGGCATGATTTATTTTATTTTTAGGCTTGCTACGGGTTCCGGATTCGAAAGAATTCCCGTTCCCTAGCGCCGGTCATGGCCCCTGTTTTGGGTCGTGACAAGAATTAAAACTTAAGTTGATATAAAAATAAATACTTAAATGTCATTTTATAAAATAAAAATATTTTTATACAATATTCAGAGAAAAGTCTCCTACTAAAATAACATTCTACAAATACAAAGCACTATTACTGCAGTTTTCTTAAATATAACAAAGTTTAGATAAATAATTTACATAATCTAACCAGGTCTAGCGTAGAGGTCTATTACTGAGGTCTGACGACAATGAATATGCTGAAATTTTTTTTAAGAGGAGTCAGACCTCACTGAGTGAATTATTATAAAATATACATGCAATCTAAAACATATTCAGTCAAATATCAGTATATATATATATATATATACATATACATGCAGTTCACACAGATGCAAAATTCTGCTTTTATATATATATTTCAAATGCAGGAAATATTATTTAAATGAAGGATTAAATAGAACCTTAAAAATAATTGTAATCTCAAAAAAATATTGCACTAGCCACGCAAGCTTACCTAATTCCAAAGAAATTCTCTTATTCCATTTTGGATAGTACACTAGTCCTGAGACACTAAATCAACCGAGGTCCAGCAATCTCACTGTCAGTGTGATTAGCCCCGAGACACTCAGTCAACAAAGCTTCAGCAACCACACTATTCACTCACTGAATACTCAATATTTACAATATCAATTTACTTCAAATAATTCTCACAATATCGACTCTAAAATCTAACGAACCGGTACGTACATAGTTTTAGTGCAACCCACTAGGTAGCATGTTTTATTGATATCCTTCGAATAAAATTGTATATTTATGGAAAATAAATAAATGCATAATTAAACATTCATAACAGAAAATATACCAAAAAAATACCGAAAATATACTAAATATATTTCAAGTATATATATGCTACATATAACCAAAATCAACCATAAATATACCCAAAATATACTTGAATGCATATTGAGAATATATCAAGTATATATCATCGCATATATGTCGAAATATACCAAGATATACTAAAAGTATACCGAAAATATACCAAATCATTTAATGAAATAATTCATACCAAAACATAATTATTTATAATCATGCACTATATGCAAATGTATATATAAAATAATAACTCACAAGTTTGTGTTCTACAAGACTGACTTGACCGGTCCGGTCCAATAGGCCTCAGTCTTGGCGCAGCTAAAAAATAAATCAGAATAAATTTTTAGCTTATACTTCTAAGGATTATAAAGAAGACTCAATCTAATAATTCAACACTCAAACAAACATAGAAATTCAGGATCAACCCGATGTCACGTTTTACGAGAATTATATTAAAATTTTGACAGAACTTCCTCAGTAAAATGAACATCTCTTTACTAAAAAGTATAACCGAACCTATAAGGAAAACACACTTCTAATACTACAAAGCTCAACACCTCGAGTTGAGATCGTGAACTGCACAAATTTCCAACCGAGGTTCACATTTCACCAAAAATCAATATTAAATAATAAATATATTAAAATCATTAAATTCCATAAATATCCATAAAATACCAAAATATAATATATTTAAACATTAAATCACTAAATATAATTATTTTCATAATAATTAAATAAAAATCTCAAATAATAATATAATATTAATAAAAATCAAAATTTTCAATAATTCCACATAAAATGGTAAAATTCACTTTTAATTACCCAAATGACTTAATTATGTAATAAAAGTAATTAAAAATCAATTTAATCACTAAAATAGTAAATAATATATTATTTGAATATAATTTTTTAAAATTAGTATTAATTAGTTAAAAATAGTAAATAATTTATAAAAATCATTTTAATACCCTATATAATTTTAAAATCTTTTAAAACATATTATTTAACTATAATTTCAACAAAAATACACAATTAACCTATATATACAAAATTCACATAATACTAATAATATTCTCAAAAATTATATAAATTCACTAAAAATTATTTTATAAATTATAAAATTATTAACTCAAATTAATAACACTAATTTAACTAAATTTCCATTAAAAATAATTAATTAACATAATTATCAAAAATTTAATATTTTAATATTAAAATAATAAAAAATTACCCATAATTCAAATTAATTCAAAAAAATAAAAAAAAATTATTTTTAAGAAGTTAAAGTTGCCAAGATCAATATTTGTAAAGCAAGAATTCATAAATCAATCAATATCAAGCTCACAAAAAATAAAACCTAAAATAGACATAAACTAAAATTTAGCTAAAACTTAAAATCTAGAGGGATTGAGCTCAAACGAAGCTCATAATCACACTTACTGAAGCTCAAAGATTTAGATGAGACTGGAGCGGCGAGCTGAGACGGTCGGAGCTGAGACTGGGGCTTAGATTATAATAAATTATAAAGTTTGAATTTAATTGGTCTCAAAAATACTTGAGAGCAAATGGGAGTCTCATTATAAAAAAAAAAAAGATACGTATTAATATTTCTCTAATATTAATTTTTTAAAATTTTAATTTTAATTTTTTGAAAATTAAAATTCTAAAATGTATCTATGTAAAATCATATAAAAATTTAAATATTTATAATTTGTAAATAATTTTTTTTAATAATATAATACTTAAAATATTAAGAATTATAAAAAAAAAGATAAAGTATATTTTTTCTCTTATGTTTTATCGTATTACACTACTTCATATTTAATATTTAAAAAATATTTATTCATCTATAATATTTTTTTTGTATATTATTTTATCACTATGGAGAAACTAATCAGTATTAAGAAAAATAAATATTAAGAATGGATAAATATTTTTTTAAATATAAAAAATATTTTTCTAATATTAATTAATATTTATTTTTAAAATTAAAATTCTAAAATATATCTAAATAAAGACTTAAATATTTATAATTCGTAAATAAATTTTTTACTTTTTTAATAATGTAATTATAAAAGGGTAAACATCATATTAGTCATGACTCACAATACTAAAAATTATAAGAAAAAGCTACATTATATTTTTTTCTCTTATATTTTATCTTGTTACTTTACTTCATATTTAATATTTTAAAAAATATTTAATCATTCGTAATGTTTACTTTTTTATATATTATTACATATGTACAGAAAAATTAAACAATATTAAAAAAATAAATACTAAGTGTGGATAAATATTTTTTTAAATATAAAAAATGCATAAGAATACAGAAGAAAATGCAATTTAAAAAAAAAAAAAAACTTTTTTCCATAAAAAAAATTACTATTAGAGTCGAATGTTTTCCTGGTAGGCTCCAATTTTGACCTTCTTCCGCTTAAAATATGGAGTTTCTCTTTTTCTTACTGTTATTTCCTTTGTGGCATCTCTTCACCACACCACAATGAATCGCAGCTTTACTTCTTCACTGCGCGTACGCTGCTCCAACACCTCCTCTGCCACCACCAAAGCTGCCGGCCGACAACCGCTGCTCCTCTTCTTTCTCATCAACTACGGACCGAGAAGCTTCACTTTATTCATCTCAAAAAGGTCAGAATTTTTATCTTCGTAATTGTTCCCATAAAAAAGTAGAATTCTTGATTAATTTTTTTTAATTACTGGGTTTAAGAACATAATTTTTGTAATTTTTACTTTTGCAATGTTTTGTTTTGGTTTGACAGTAGAATTCTTGATATGTTCTTTCTTGACCTCTCTTCAGCTCACATGCCAAGTACACTCTCTGTCGCTTTATACATATGCTTCGTTTGATGTCTTATGTGTGTATGTATATATATATGTTTTCAATTTGCTTTTCTGGCGTGTGAGGTTCAAAGGTATAAAATTTTTCTTTTGAACTTTTTAATTATAGTGTGCGTTTTGTAATTCTTAAAGGTTCAAGATGTTTTTATGGAAGTATGTTTCCACCCAGATGGAAAAACTAATTAAAGATGACCATAAAATCTTTTGGTCTATAATGGTTTCTTTTTATGCATATATAGCACTGGTATCTGATTTGGGTTTTGACAAGTACCTGTTGCTCATTTGTCCTCACGTTTAAATATGAGCAGTAAAACATATACATAGAGGGAATGTTCTTTTTGTCAATTTTGTCGACCAGAAATAGAAACAAATACAAATTTTTGGAACTTAACTCTTGGACTATCATTACTCTGTATAAAAGGCTGTAATTATTCTTTTCCACAGTTTCCTGCAAGTTCAGAAACTATGCTCGGTTAAACTCAACAAATATTGCGCCATCTTGTCACAGAAAATTTTCTTGTGGAGGATTTTAAGAAAAGTGATGTCTATGGATCTGTATCATTACTACTGAAGGTAGTTGTTGTTTTAGTTGTTTTTCAGCCTCTCAATTCCTTGTAGATAAGCAGTTGAGAATGCAATTCTGAGATAAGAAAAGGAACCAATTTCTTTATGATGATTTTTATTTCAGGTGAATGAATCTAGAGCTTACAATTTATGCTCTGGCAGGCAGACTATCATTTTAAGGTCTAGCCTTCTTATTATGAGTACTATATTCGATTACTGTGACTCGGTTTCTTGTTGACCTTGCACGTTCTTATATTTGCTTCAGACTTCATTTATCAGAAAAGCTTCAAGTCACTTTTTTATACAATTCTTTCTTATGACATCTTGTATCTTTCATTGGAGCAAGTAGCTCAACAGTTAATTGAGGATGGAAATTTGCTCTTTCAAAGATTCATGCAACTGTCAAGCCCAGACGAAGTATAACCAACTTCCACTTCAGTTCATCTGACTTCTATTTAGGATTAAGCTCTATATAGAAGCCTCCTGATTGGCCATTATATACCAATTTAGGGTAAATATCTTTACCAAAAGCCTATAAATTGACCATAAATGCTGGAGGTTGCATTAAACTGGTCCATTTAGATAACTATAAATTATTTTGGTTGTGGTAATGAAGTTCACCATTGACAGAAGTTGTCTAAAATGCCATGGACCTAAAGTCTGGATAAAACTCCTAAGCATTTAGTTCTCCTTTTCTGGATATCATGACTCTGTAAATTTTTTGCAGGGTTTATATTTTTAGTCTTTGTTTGCTGACTTGACATGTACAACTATGGCATTCATACTAAAATCTTGTGTACTTTGTCGATCCCCTTCAACTGTAAAAGCATATAAACAAGGCAAATATGATGAAACACCAGCAAAAGGTTTGCTGACATCTGCAAAGCAAAGTCCTCCACAAGTTAACACCCCTGCACAACCTCAGCATGAAGTTGACTTGGTATGTTTTGAATTTGTATATCATTTTCCACATTGCCAATCCTCCAATTGATAAGGTATCTCCCTAATTTCATTTACTTTAACATACTGCCAGACTCTACTCTGCTTTGTGGAAGCTCTGAACACTTCTTGTCAAAGAATTTGGGGAGGGCGTTATGGCATACCACATATTTGGGTGAGCTGCTGGCTGATTCGTTTTTTAACCTCTTTTAGTAGTTATTTTAGTTGGAAATTAGTTTCTAGGAAAATGGATGGAAAGGGAAATCATTTAAAGATTGATCTATGATACTGACTTTCAGAAATTTGCCTAATGGCTTTCTGAGTTTATTATGTTCTTTTTTCAGAATTTTATTTTTGTCAAGCATTTCCTTTGGAGTTTCTATTTTCCTTTGTCGGTTTAGTAATGCCACATTGCAGCATCTAAACAAAAGAATTCCCAGAACAAAGCATGAATTGCTGAGTAAGTAAGGAATTAAGTATATATTAATTCCTTTGAGATCAATGGCATTGGAAAGTAAGTATTGCAAGTAATGCGGTATATTATATGCTGAGTTCTTAATATATAATATATACTTTGGCTTCAACCAGGGCAGAGGTAAGCAAATATGGAGGTCGGTTGCTATAAACTATTGAGTCTATGATCAAGGAATACTATAAGACAGACAAGAATAATAGCAGTAGCAATGACAGCAATGATTCAGTAAAGAGAAGAGATTCAAATGGGGCTTCCAATGGATATGCAGAAGAGGATGATGATTTCACCAAAAGCAGTTGCCAGTCTAAGAAAAGGGTGTCAAAGTTGCAGAACAAATATGCTGAATTTCATAATTCTGGGGGAGAATGATAACAACCAATGCCTAGATGATGACCTAGAACTTTCTTATGTACTTTGGATGTTATATTTTATGAGTGGGAATTTTTCTCAGTCAACCTACGTTTCCAAATTTTCTAATTCAAAAATCAAAGCATTTGATCCTAAAACAGAAAATATTAGTAGTCCACATAAGGGTCCCAGGGATATCAATGCATATTCCCCACCTGGGAGCTACAAATGCCTGCAGCTCTTCACTACTCATCCCCTCTGGTCTCGCGTCGCACAGAAGAGTTCGTGCGATCTTCACCTTGCGATATACACTGAAGAATTTACTTACAAATTAAGCTAAAGCCCGAATGGGTACACCATTTCTATAATCTGGTTGATCGCGCGCTGAGCACGCTCTTGGCTCGAGCTAAAATTTGAGGCAGAAGAGTATGTTCTGCTATGTTTTCTGCACATAAATGAATACGTAATCTGCGGAAAAGAATTCGTCACGTGTCATCAACAAGAAATAATCATTTGCTGACTTTTTTTTTTATTTTAAAAAATCAATATGTATATATGTATAAATATTTATGCGATCAAGATTTTGATTGTCTAATTCAAGTGTAATACATGCTGTCCAATTAATGAGTGATAATTTTAGAAGTTCAAATATTTGTAACCACTTGAAATATGTTAATCAATCCCAAATATCAAATTGAAACATTTTATAATAGTTCTAACTTTTAATGAGTTGAAAAGTTAAATTGATAAAAATTAAGTATTTAATTAAAGTAATAAAATTAAATTCTTATAGCATATGCGTGAATATAAATAACTTGATATTATTGTTTTTATCTTTTAAGATCGTTATAACATTTCTCCTAATACACCTGAAATAGACAAGTCATTCTAGAGGCTAAAAAACTAAATAAAACAATACACTGATGATAAGTGTTGATTTCTTTTGTTACAAACCAGGATAGGCTTGGATACAGCATGAAAATGTATACTATCCGGTTGACAGCGCGCTAAACCTGAAGTTTACTCCCGCGAGAAGTCGAAGCTGAAAAGCTTATTCTGCCATCTTTCTGTATGCACACAGTTTATATGGTAATCTAGAAAAATAGAAACGATATGGAAGAAAGAAAATTTCGAAAGTAGCTTTTTTTCACTTTTCCCCCCTCGTATCATTTCTGCCATCAAAACCACCCAATCTCTAATAAAATGGTAGTCTGCACGAAAGAAAAGAAATGAAAGGGAAGAAGATTTCGAAAGCTGCTCAAAACTTTTCGCACCACTTCTGTAGACGTTCAAACCAATCTCTAGTAAGATTGCAGTAAAGAAATGAAAAATAGAAGATTTTGAAAGTTGCTCAGCTTTTCGTGCGATTTTTTTTTCGTCCAAATCCAATCTTTTGGCTGCTTCATGGCGGTGGAGAGAGACAGATTTGTATGTTCAAAATGGTAATAACGAAATGCATGCATGTGCTTGCTTAGTGAGTAGCTCAAGTTATGCGGCCTATAAATAATGATGTATAGTTAGTTCTTTCTTCTGCAGTATCCCAATCGAGCTTTGTTTTCCAAAGCACAAGCAAAGCTCATCAACTTTGCAAGAAAAAAAAATGGCCGATTATTTTGTGTGGGATGACCCAGACGATAATCCAAACGCCATCCGGATATTTAGAAAGAAACAAATTCGAGCAACTCATATAACACATCAGTTGAATATCCCAGAAAAAGTCCTTCAAAAATATCCAATTTATGGTTCACCACATTCAAATTCCAGGGCCTTCACTTGCTTCGATAGACATGGCAATGCCTGGCCATTTCACCTCTCCGCTCGGCGGCCTATTCCATATTCAAAGCCATATTTCACAAAGTCCGATTGGCATCCGTTTGTAGTGGCCAAAGGTCTCCGTGAAGGTGATGAAGTGCACTTCTACACACTGAAAAACAATCCTGGGGCTGGGATTCAAGTTCGAGCTTACAGACGCGAACCAGGCACCGGCAATTGGCGTGATGTAGAGGATTTTCTTTTTTAATGATGAGGAGAGCAGCTGCTGCTGGCTAGCTAGATGTATGCGTACTGCTAGCTATCACTAGATCAAAGCTTTATTTCTGGGTGTTTTGGGGTCTCCTTATGTTGTTGTTGTTGTTTGATTGTGCTATGCGTGTCTGTCTGTCTGTACTGCACCTTCTGTTTAATGAAAATAAGAATGAAGATTTGGATTATGTTTTATTTATTTTTTTGGTTTTTATTAATATAGCAATACCTACTATTCGAGATAAACTTGCCTGCTAAGCTTTTGAGAATGCATTTTCATGACTATTTTGTTAGGGTACACGACATGTGTACTTAAATTTTTAAATTTTGAGGGATGCGATGGCTCAATTTTGATAAACTCAACTGCAAATAGCACTGCCGAGAAAGATTCAATTCCAACCCAACTTAGACAGGATTTGATGTTATTGAAGTATATAAGATCGCAGCTACATGCCTTGGAGTTGTTTTTTGTGCTGATATATTAGCTATCACTTCCAGGTATAATCATAAGTCCATAACCTCAAAAACATTTCTTTCTCATAAAAAAAAAAAAGGGTTATCAGTTATATGCGACTGTAGTAGAGCTTAATTAAAAATAGCATCTTAACTGAGAATGTTGCTATTCACTGGCATGGGATTCGACAGGTATGCTATGTCTGTTTTGGTCAATTCTAATAACATTAAGCCAATGTTGCCTACTTAAATGTTACTATTTAGTGTGTTAATTTTTCAGAGAAGAAAATATAAGAAGACCACAAGCTTGAATTGCTTAAAGTTCATTAACAGAATTTGAACTTAAGTACACGGTAAGCTAATGATTACAAAGGTCATTAACTAGAACAAATAATCTAATAAAGCTAAAAAAGCTGAAAAAATATAACACACTTTATCAATGTGTATTACAAGCAAACCATGCATGTAATTGTCTTAAACAAGCAGTAAATTATGATTAACAAAGCTCTTAAACCAAAAGAAGAAAATAACAAGTACCAAATAGAGATAAAAATACCGAGAGCATGCTTGCTTGCTAACAATCTTCTTCTTTGGTTTTCAATATGCTACAAATTTTTCAAGACTCATCATGCCTACAAGGGATCTCATATTCTCAAATTTGTTTCTAGATAAAGGTTGAGTTAATATGTTTGCAAGTTGGTCCTTTGAACTGCATTGGACAAGGAGAACTTCAAGCTCACCTTGAGCTTCCTTTACAACATGAAACTTGATCTTGAAATGCTTTGTTCTTCCATGAAACATGAGATTTTTGGCAATCAATACTATAGATTTGTTATCACAATGGATTGGTGTAGGCTTCCTTTGAACAAGTGCAAGATCAAACATAAGTTTCCTAAGCCAAATAACATTATTTACTGTAGTTGTAGCTGCCACATACTCTAATTCCACCGTTGATTGTGCAACCAGCTCCTGCTTTTTTAAACTCCATGTAAATGCATGTGAACCAAAGGAAAACAAGTACCCAGATGCACTCTTCATATCCTTACTTGAACTAGCCCAATCATTATCGCAGTATCCTATCAAAATTGCCTCTTCATTTGACTCTTTAGTAGAGAAAAATGTCACTTTATAGCTTGTTGTCTCCTTTACATATCTCAACATTGTTTTTGCTGCCTTAAAATGCAAATAAGATGGTAAGTGTATAAATCTTGATAGTAAACTAACAGAAAACATGATATTAAGCCTTGTAGTTGACAAATACAGTAAACAACTAATCAGAATTCTATATTTGCTTTGATCAATCAAAGCAGCCTCATCATTCTTAGTTAGCTTAGCATTTTGAACTAAGGGAGTGCTAATTGGCTTGTAATTCTGCATATCAAACTTCTTCAAAATCTCTACTGTAAATTTTTGTTGATAAACAAAAATTCCTTGGTGCATTTGCCTGATCTCCACATCAAGAAAATATGTCATTTCTCTAAGGTCAGACATTTGGAACTCCTCAATTATTTGAAGCTTGAATCGAACAATTTGATTCTTGTAACTACCTGTGACTAATAAATCATCCACATATAAAGAGATAATCAAAAGCTCATTATTTGTTGATTTAACATACAAGGTTGGTTCACTTAAGCTTCTTTTGAATCCTAAACTTGGAAAATAGACATCAACTTTGTTGTACCAAGCTCTAGGGGCCTATTTTAACCCATAAAGAGCTTTCTTTAACAAACAGAGCTCAGATTCATTCTCAAGCTTCACAAGTCCTTTTGGTTAATCAATAAACACTTCCTCTTGAAGCATTCCATTCAAAAAAGCTAATTTAACATCAAGTTGATATATTTTCCACCTTTTATGAGCTGTAAGTGCAATGAGCATCTTAATGGTATTCAATGTTGCTACTAGAGTAAAAGTTTTAGGGAAATCAACTCCAAATTACTGAGCATAGCCCTTCACTACCAATCTTGCTTTTAGTTTGTTCACAAAACCATCACTATTTAACTTGGTCTTATACACCCATCTTACTCCTATGACTTTCTTGTTAGATGGCCTATCCACAAGAACCTAAGTTTGATTCCTATAAATCATTTCCAGTTCCTCTTGCATTGCTTGTTTCTAACTAGCATCTCTTGCTACTTCCTCACAACTGGAAGGTTTAAAAAGAGCAACATTACATTTTTAAAAAATATCAGCTAGCATTCTTATCTACTACCCTCATTCACTCTTAACGGAGTCATGATGCTCAACCAAATTTTCAAGTTCATTAGTAGTTGCATCTTGTTTTTAGAGGTCTTCCTACTGAAGAATTTTTTGTTTTGGTGCAACAAATCCATCTTCCTAGCTCTAGCTAGCTTGTTCATCCATTTTCACAATTTTATAAATAGTCATCTTATTATTGTATGGCTTGTAAATCCTATATCCTTTGGCATTTGAGTAATAACCAACTAGGATAGCAATTTTAGTTTTCTCATCAAGCTTCCCTCTCTTCACATATGGAATATGAACATGGAAAACACTAGTGAAAACTTTAAGGTGATCAATAGAAGTTTTAAAACCATACCAGGTCTCAAATGGAGTTTTCTCCTTCAAGGAATTAGTATGTAATTTTGAAGAAATGTAATTTGAATTTAAAGCACTATTTTTAAAATATGTATAATTTGTAAGAGATTGTTTCATATACAAAAAATAAACTAATAATTTTATAAATTTCATGTTATCTATTTATTTTTGCAGGTCTTTTTATTGTGTCCATAGTATCCATATGTGTTGCATTTATTTTTAATTTTAGTTTTTCTTAAAGCTTTAAATCTTCTTTTCTTGGGTCTTCGTAGTAGAATTCTACTTTTTGGATTTAGCACAAACATATCTTTGACTTCATTTGTGACATTCCATGTACATTATATTTGCAGTGGGTGTATTATTCCTTCATAAATTACTAGCATTATATCTTTAGTTGTCACGACCCAAAACAGGGGCCATGACCGGTGCTAGAGAACGGGAATTCTTTCGAATCCGAAACCCGTAGCAAGCCTAAAAATAAAATAAAACATGCAATAATACTAGCAATATATAATGCAGCGGAAATAAAAATCATAAATATCATAATAACAATTTCATTAACTGGATTTAATTCAAATCTCATCTCATATATATAAATCTTTTTAATACAATCCAGTTCATTGTCTTAAAATGCATCTCGCATAAATAAAATACATAAAATCCCAAGATTTAATTTACAACTACTGCAGTGTCTAGATTATAAAAATAAGACTCAAGTAAGCAGTTTACACAAAGAAGCCGGGGCGGAAGAAATCCGGCGTACAGGCCTGCTACTGAGGTCTGAAGATGTTGACTCTCCTGAAAAATTGTCAACGGAGGGGAGTCAGACCTCACTAAGTGAATTACTATAATATATATACATACACACTAAATGACAATGTACACAGTCAACAATATATATATAATATGTATGTATACAAGCAAATACACACAGATGCAATAAAATCATTTTATATATATTTTACTGGAAATCATCGTTTATGAAGGATCACATAGAACCCTAGAATATCGCAACCTCAGAAATAGTGTTAGACAACACTCTAGTCACACAGGCTCACTTAATCCAAAGATATCCACTTAATCCATTTAGATAGTAGACTGGCCCCGAACACTAAGTCAACCGAGCTCCAGCAGTTTGACTGCCAGTGTGATTGGCCCCGAGACACTTGATCAACCGAGCTCCAGCAATCACACCTCCAAACCATATCTCACATATCAAATAATCATAATCAATCAATATCCACAAATGGTTAGTAATATAGCCTAAATACTATAGGCGTACCGGTACGTACTCGGTCCTAGTGCTGCCCACTAGGTAGCACGTTCTATCGATATCCTTCATTAATAATATAAAACATACATTCACAAATAATTGATGCATGAATTTAAATAAAGTAACAACATAGACCATATATATACTAGAAATATACCAAAAATAAACCAGGTATATTTCGAGTATATATACGTCAAATAAATCCAATCAAATTATAAATTAAGCTAGAAATATATTTAAAAACATTTTAAATATAATTTATTTACAAAACATGCATATAATTTAATATATACCAAAAATAAACCAAAATAAACTAAATATAAACTTAAGAAATAATCAAATTATTTATGCATATTTAATCAAAATAAAACATGCATTTCTAAATCATGCATCCTAAGCATATATATATATAATAGCAACTCACCCTAGTGCGCTCCACGAGATGGGTTCGACGGGCCTGGTCCACTAGCCCTCGGTCTCGGCGCAACTAAACAAACAATAAATAACCGACATCAGAATAAACCTAACAGAAATCCTAGAATTCGATCTAGAGTATTAAATATAGAATTGAGATTAGGATTCGACCGGACATCACGTTTTACGAGAATTCTATCAAAAATTCTGCAGAACCTCCCCTGTAAAATGGACATCTCTCTACTCAAAGAGTAGAGCCGACCCTGCAAAGAAACACACTTCAAAATACAAGCTCAACACTTAACCATAATCCCTCGGTCGGACTCTAAACTACAATCTACCGATCGGGGTCCACAATCACAGAACAATTTCAGAAATACCAAAAATATCTTTAAAACCTAAAAATACATTTTATAGGTAGAAATTACATAATTAACCTTTAAACACAGTAAAAACCGATAAAAACTCATTTTATTAGTAAAACCGTATATTATATATATAATTAAAAATAATTCACGAAAAATAGTTTTAATTAATTAAAAATACCAAATAAATTTTAGAAATCATTTTTATACCTTATATAACTATTAAAACCAATTAAATTACATTTTTAGCCAATTTTGTGTAAAATTACCAAAATGCCCTTATATATATAAATATACTAAAATTACTTCAAAAATTCACCAAAAATAGTATAATTATCCAAAATTAATTTTCTCAACATATTTATCAATAATATAAATAATTAAACTCAATTAACCAATTAAATTCAAATAAAAAGACATTTAACCTAATTTCCCAAATTTACATAAACTTCAATAATTCAAAATAAATACTTAGAAATTCATAAAAATTCCAAATAAATTCCTATAATTCATTTCAACACCTAATTTAACCATAAAACACAATTTCATAATTTAAGTAATTAATTTCTGAAAATTAGAAAATAATAATAAAATAATAAAAAATACCCAAAAATCCAAAAAATCTCCAAAAATTCCACAAAAATTCAAACATGTAGATTAAGCTACTAGGATCAACATTTGTGAAGGGATTTTTCATGAATCAATCAATTCAAAGCTCAAAAAAATCAAAAACCCTAATATGGCCGAATTGGAAAAATTCAAAACTAAGCAAATCTAGACCATTTAAGCTCAAACCAAAGCTAGAATCACACTCACCAGAGCTCAAGGAGAAGAAAGAGACCAGCGGTGTCAAAAATGGTAGCCGGAATCGTCGTGATCGACGGTAAAGAGGAATTCGGCTTCTCCGGCCAAAATCCACTTCCAAACGCCGAAAACGGCTACTACAGGCAGCGGAAGAGGCTGGGGAAGGTGGTGGCACACCGGATGGCACACCAAAAGCAAGAAATCAGGACGGCAGCGACCGGAATGGCGATGGGAGCAAATCGGGGAAGAAGGAGGCGCTCGGGGGCAAATGTGTAATTTTCCAAAAAACTTGATTTTTGACATATAATGTGTATATATATATATACTTTATACTATATAATAAAATAATATTAAATTACACACATTAAATATACACCACACACATATAATTTAATATTTTAAAATTTAATATTAATTAAAAATAATTAAATAACAATAAAATAATTAATTAATTAATAAAATATTAGGGTAAAATACTAAACTCTAATTAAATAAATAGGTACACATATACACGGTGTTTAGTATTTTAAAAATACGTATGAGTTCATGCAAGTCCGAAAATATATTTAAAATAATTAATAATAAATTATTTACGTGAAAATTTCCCCGAAAATGCAAGTCCCGGGAAAATTTTACGTAAAGCACTGTAAATAATACACAATAATTAAAATAAGTTTTAAATACATATCAACTTGTAAAAATATCGTAATATATATACATATGGAAATTATTAACACTGCATATCCCGGTACAATGTAAAAATATTTTAAAAACACGGGATATTACATTAGTGTAGTATAATGAACAGTATCTATAGGGTTCTTAATTTAGCTTTTGAAGTACTGCTAGTGCATGCTCACATGCAAGTGGTTAAGTTGAAATTTATTACATGTGCATGTTTTATCTTTTAAGTATACTATATTAAATGTTTATGAAGAAAGACATTGAACAAAGCATCATTTGCTTTTCTTAATGATAAGTTCATATTTTATGCATATTTATAGTTAGTTTTTCATTAGTTTTCTTATGTTTCTCCTTATGTTTTTAGGTTGGGAGGTTTGGAGTTTGAATTGGGAGCATCGGAATATGAATTGGAGCTTAAAATCCAAGGATGAGTTGCTTAGAGAAGGGTAACGATTTTTACATATCCATAATGGCCATTACCAAGCGCTTGAGAGGAAGGAAAAATAGGACTGAAGACTGTAACAGGCATTACATATGTGTAACGGCCGTTACATGTTGGCTGCGACTATTTCGGGCGATTGCACAATTTAGGTTTGAGCACACTTGAGTATTTCGAGCATAAATTTTTGTCTCGAACTCGGATTGAGGCGATTCAAGATGTGTTGGAAAGCTAAGAAGGAATGCTATAACTTTCATGAAGATTCCAAGACCTAGTTAGTTCATCTTGAAGGGATAAATTTTTAAGGAGCTTAGCTTACCTACATAGAGTGAGAGACAGTCCTAATTTGACTAGGATTGAGTTTTTTTTTAGGAAACCTAGCTTATTCCTATTCTAAGAGGGATGAATTTGGGGGACTTCATATATAAGGAAAAACAGAGGAAATAAAGAGGACACACGGGAGGCATAATCAAGAAACACCCAAGAGACAAAGGAAGATCAAAGAGGCTAGAAGATTAAAAAGAGTTTTTATTTAATTTCTTCCTCATCTTTCTATTATTCTTTTGGAACATGTCTTCATTATCTACCATAACTATGTGTGGCTAATTTTTTTATTTAGGGTTTGGGAATAGGAGTAGCCATTCCAATTTGTGATGAACATGAGATTTATTAATGTAATTTGAATTTTCAGTTAATCTTATGAGTTGTGATTATTTCATGCTTTCATTCTTAGCCGATTTGTTGCATGTTATGGATGATTTTCACCAACAAGAGTTAGAGAATTTCATTAGCTTAAATCTTATAAGACTTAAATAACTTGACCATGAGAGTAGGCGAGTTTTAAGGGGAACCATGACTGTGGACAGGGTTTACAATGGTAGAATAATTGTTTTAGAGCTTAATGAGCTTAGATTAATTCTTTAATCACAAGAGTAGGTTAATTCTTAATCTTTGTATGCTTAATTGAATTCGAGAGAATCATTAGGTGTTTAACAATAATTGCCCTTAACTGAATTTAAATGCCCTTTTATTGAATTGTGTTCATGAACATTTTGGAAAGGTGAAACTAGACCTAAGCTCTAAGATTTAAGTATTTGATTTTACCTTATATTATATTACTGAATTATTTAATTTCATCTCACTCATATTTAATTTGCTAGTAGAGAATTTAAATAAGAATATTAGTAATTAGTATCTAGTCTTTGAGGGAACGATATCTAATGTGCTACACTTCTTGATCCGTGCACTTGTGGGTTTTGTAGACAATAAGTTTTTGGCACCGTTATCGGGGATTGGCTATATTAATATCAATTCAATTTTTATTTTTCTTAGACTAGAATTCCTTTCTTGAAAACTCATTTATTTATTTTTATTTATTTTTTATTATTATTATTATTATTATTATTATTTTGAATTTTTAGGTGATTTTAGCTAGTTTATGCACACTCGGTCTAAAGGGCCAGTATTGAAAAAAATTGATCCTAAAATTGAGAAATCGTGTAAGAAAAATCGCAAGGACAAGCACGAGAGAGATAAGCAAATCATGGCTGAAGATCAGGCAGCTCAACAAGCTAGGAATTGTGCCCTACAAGAATACACGATTCCTAGTCCGGGAGACAATTTGAGTAGTATTGTGAGACCAATTGTGGATGCCAATAATTTCGAGATCAAACTAGCAATCATTCATATGGTTTCATAATTCCAATTTGGCGATCTCCCATGTGAAGATCCTAATGCTCATCTAGCCCAATTCTTGGAGATATGTGACACATTTAAGATGAATGTGGTTAGTCCGGACACCATAAAGCTAAGATCATTCCCTTTTTCCTTAAGGGATAAAGCCAAATTGTGGTTACATTCTCTTGCACCATAATCAATCACCACTTAGGACGTGTTGTCAAAGGTGTTTTTGGGCAAATATTTCCCACCCGAAAAAATAGCCAAATTTAGACAAGAAATCACAAGCTTCACACAACATCATGGAGAATCATTATATGAAGCTTGGGAGTGCTTCAAGGACTTGCAACGTCAATGCCCTCACCATGGAGTTCCACAATGGCTACTTATTCAGACCTTCTATCAAGGACTCACTGAGCCAATGAGGATCACCATAGATGCTACAAATCAATGGTCATTTATAAGCAAGACACCCGAAGATGCATTCAACTTACTTGAGACCATGGCATCAAACAACTACCAATGGCATGGAGATAGAAGCGGACCAAAGAAAGTTGCAGGGATGCATGAAGTGGATAATTGGAACCTCTTAAATGCAAAGATTGACATGCTCATAAAAAAATTAGAGGCTTCAACCAAAGTATCTAACCTTATAACTGTGTATTCATGTGACTATTGTGGGGGAGGACACTCAACCTTAGAGTGTCAAGCAGGATTTCCCTCTCAAGAACCACCCATTAAGCAACTTAATGCTCTTAACAACTTTCAGAGGAATCAAGGCAACCCCTACTCAAATACATATAATCTAGGTTGGCATGACCACCCTAATTTTTCATGGTTAAATCAAGGAGGGCCACCTAACACCAACTAAGGATTTAAAAAGCCACCCTTTGGTTTCCAACACAAGAATACATTCCATCAGCAACAAGAGAACAAGCCTAATTTGGAGAGCATGATGGACAAATTCTTGAAGGACCAAGAGGAGCAAAGGGAAGCCATAAAGAATCTAAATTCTTAAATGGGATAACTTTTTGCTCATAATAAGATGTTGGAGAATCAGATTGCAGCTCAAGCCTCAAGCTCAAGATAGAGTGGTATGTTGCCTAGTCAATCCGAGCATCCTAGAGAACAAGCAAAGGCAATAACTCTTAGAAGTGGGAAGCAATTGCCTAAGGATGAGATAAAAAGGCAAGAAAAAGGGGTTGATCAAGACACTGAAGTGGAGGAACAAACTGAGGTGATTGAGGATAAAAAAAAAAAGAAAAAGGCGACACCTCCCAAGACTCCACCATTACCCTTTCCTCAAAGGCAGCAAAAATCCAAGTTGGACAAGCAGTTTGAGAAGTTCATAAAGTCCTTCCAATAGCTCAAGCTTAACATACCTCTTTTGGATGTTATCACCACCATGCCCACTTATGCCAAATTTCTGAAGGACATCATTTCACACAAGCGGAAGTGGAAAGATCATGAAACCATTCCCATTAATGAAAAATGTAGTGTTGTCATCCAAAATAAGCTTCCACCAAAGCTTAAAGATCCAGGGAGTATTACTATTCCTTATAGTATTGGGAATGAATTTATTAGTAAGTCTTTATGTGATTTAGGTGCAAGCATGAGCATAATTCCTTTTTCTTTTTGTAGCCGCTTAAATATTGGTGAACCCCAACCTATAACGGTGTCACTTCAACTTGCGGATAGATCCATCTTCTATCCTTACGGGATCCTAGAAGACGTGCCCGTTAAAATTGGTGACTACTATGTGCCAGGAGATTTCTTCATTCTTGAGATGGAAGACAACCATCAAATCCCAATTATTTTAGGGTGCCCCTTCCTTGCTACTGCTGGTGTTATAATCCGAGTTTTTAAATTTATTTTAATATAAAATAGGATATGCAGTGTTAATAATTCAAAATAATATTTGATTATCTATTGAGTAATGAGTTATATTATTATTATTTTATGTTAATTAGGGTTTTGATATATTTTTTTTAAGATTAGTATTGGGATAATTTATTTGTGTAATATATATATCTTATTTTAAATAATATTTAACTTAGAGTATTTTATTTTAATGTCATTTTACTTTATTAAATTATATTATTTTATGCATTATTAATTTATGAGATAATGTACATATATATTTGCATGAATTAGGGTTTAGTATTTACTTAAATGTGTATTATTATTATAATTGGTGTAATATATAAAAATGTGTGTGTGTATATATATATATATATTTGTGTATGTGTATATTCAAATGTGTGATTTAAATATACACACACATTATTATATTAATATAAAGTACTAAACTATATAATATAATAATAATAATATATATATATATATATATATATATATATATATATATATATATATATATAGACACACACACACACACACATAAATATACAAACAAAAACCACCTCCCCTTTATATTTTTTCCCTCATCTTCCCTGATCCTACCCTTCCACCTCCCTCACCATCTATTTCTTCCGTTCACCGGCCGGTAGAGTTCCTTCTCCACCTGTTCATGTCGCCGCTGCCATCTGCCACCTTCTCCAGCGCCGTTTGTAGCATGTGGAAGCCGGAATAGCCGAAATCATTCTCTTTTCTGTTCACTAACTTTTTGGCCACCAAACTTGGTGATTCTGGTGCCGTTGGACTCCTAGAACTCCATAGAAGTTGATTCCAAGCTTCTTGTAGCTTGAAAACTCGATTTTGTAAGGTTTTAAGCTAGTTTTCAATTTCGGCCATTTTTTATTCTTGATTTTTTTTAACTTCATTCTTTGAGATTCAAGCTTAATTCCTTCACAAATAATGTTCCCCTTAGCTTAATCTACCTTTGGGAATTTTTTTGTAATTTTTGGTATTTATTTTGATTTTTGTGAATTTTTTATTATTTTATTATTATTTTCTAATTTTTGTAAATTAATTAAATAAATTGTGAAATTGTGATTTTTAGTGTTTTTGGTGGTTGAAGAATTTAATTTATAATTTTTTTGATTTTTGTGTAATTATTCTAATTTTATTTAGTTTATGTCAATTTTGGAAATATAGGTTATATATGTATTTTGTTAAAATTAATTGGTTAATTGAGTATAATTGTTGATTTTATTGAATTATATGTTGAGAAAATAATTTTAGAGTAATTATATAATTTTTATTGAATTTTTGGGTATTTATAGTATATTATGTGAATTTTTATATACTAGGGGTATTTTAGTAATTTGATAGTAACTATAGTTAAATATTAAGTTTAATTGGTTTTAATAATTATTTGAGGTATAAAAATTATTTTTACAAATTATTTAATATTTTTAACTAATTAAAACTATTTTTCAAAAATTATTTTCAAATTATATATAATATACTATTTTTGTTAATAAAAGGGTTTTTAGTAATTTTTAGTATGTTTTTGGACTAATTGAGTAATTTGGATTTATAAAACAAATTTTCATTAATATTTGTGAATTTATCGAGATATAACGATTTTTAATAATATTATATTATTATTAGGATTTTTAAGTAATTATCGGTAAAATAATTACTTTCGGTGTTTTAATACTTAAATTGCTATGTTTTGGTACTTAAAGGGTATTTTTGGTATTTATTGAATTTTAATATATTTTATTGTATTTTTTTTGTGAATTGTGGATCTCAGTCGGGGAAATTTGTAGTTTGGGATTCCGACCGAGGAGTTGTGAGAATTTTAGTTTGAAGTGTATTTTTCTTACAGGACCGGCTCTACTTTTTAAGTAAAAAGATGTCCGTTTTATAGAGGAGATTCTGCCAAATTTTTGGTAGAATTCTTATAAAACGTGATATCAGGTCTAATTCCTATTATCTGTCTGTGTTAGTAATCCTAGATCGAGTCTCTAGAAGTTAAGTTAGATTTATTCTGATTTTCGTGTTATTATTTTATTATTAGTTGCACCGAGACCGAGGCCTAATGAACCAGACCCGTCTCAAGAAGCGCACAACTGTGAGTTATTATAATGTATATGCATTGCTTAGGTTGCATATTTTAGAATTCTATGTTTTAAATATAAATTTTGCATAATTGCCTATTTGAATGTTTAAGTATATTTTAAGTATACTTTTTGTCATGACCCAAAACAGGGGCCATGACCGGCGTTAGGGAACGGGAATTCTTTCGAATCCGGAACCCGTAGCAAGCCTAAAAATAAAATAAACATGCAATAATAATAACAACAACTCTTAATGCAGCGAAAATAAAATCATAAATATAAATATAAAAATAATAATTCACCACCAGGGAATTTAAATCAAATTCATATCTCATATATATAAATAAGTCCGTTAATACAAGTTTCAGTTCAAATGCAATACAACATCTCTTTAACAACTTAATGACTACTGCAGTGTCTAGATAAAATAAAACTCAAGACTCAGATAAGCAATTTACATAAAGAAGCCGGGGCGGAAGAAATCCGACGTACAGGCCTGCTACTGAGGTCTGAGGAAGATGACTCTCCTGAAAAATGGTCAACAGAGGGGAGTCAGACCTCACTGGGTGAATTACTATAATATGTATACATGCATACTAAATGACAATGCATACAATCAACAGTATATATCTAATATGTATATATACAGGCAAATACACACAGATGCAATAAAATCATTTTATATATTTTATTGAAAATCATCGTTTATGAAGGATCAAATAGAACCCTATAATATCGCAACCTCAAAACAATGTTAGACAACACTCTAGCCATACAGGCTCACTTATTCCAATATATTCACTTATTCCATTTGGACAGTAGACTGGCCCCGAGACACTAAGTCAACCGAGCTCCAACAGTCTGACTGTCAGTGTGATTGGCCCCGAGACACTTGGTTAACCAAGCTCCAGCAATCACACTCCCAAATCATTTCTCATATATCAAATATTCATATCCAATCAATACCCACAAATGGTTAGTAATATAGCCTAAATGCTATAAGCACACTGGTACGTACTCGGTCCTAGTGCTGCCCACTAGGTAGCACGTTCTATTGATATCCTTTAATGATAAATATAAAACATTCATTCATAAAAATAAATGATGCATGAATTTAAATATAATAACAATATAAATCATATATATACTGGAAATATACCAAAAGTAAATCAGGTATATCTCGAGTATATATACGTCAAACAAATCCAATCAAATTACAAAATAAGCTAGAAATATTTTCAAAAACATTTTAAGCATAACTTATTAGCAAAACATGCATATAAATTAAGATATACTGAAAATATACTAAAGATAAACCAAAATAAACTAAAATAAACTTATGTAATAATTGAATTATTTATGCATAATTAATCAAAACAAAACATATATTTCTAAAATCATGCACCCTATAGTACATATATATAAAATAGTAACTCACACTTAGTGCGCTCCACGAGATGGATCCGACAGGCTTGGTCCACTAGGCCTCGGTCTCGGCGCAACTAAATAAACAATAAACAACAGACATCAGAATAATCCTAACAGGAAATCCTAGAAACTCAATCTAGAATATTAGACACAGAAACAGAATTAGGGTTCGATTGGACATCACGTTTTACGAGAATTTTATCAAAAATTTGGCAGAACCTCCCATGTAAAATGGACATCTCTCTACTCAAAAAGTAGAGCCGACCCTGCAAAGAAACACACTTCGAAAAACAAGCTTAAAACACAACCAAAATCCTTCGGTCGGACTCCAAACTACAGTCTACCGACCGGGGTCCACAAACACAGAATAATAATAAAAATACCAAAAATGCCCTTATATCACAGAAATACATTTAATAAGTAGAAATTACATAATTAACCTTAAAATACAGTAAAAACCAATAAAAACTCATTGTATTTAGAAAAATCGTATATTATATATATAATTGAAAATAATTCACGAAAAATAGTTTTAATTAATTAAAAATACTAAATAATTTGTATAAATCATTTTTATACCTTAAATAACTATTAAAACCAATTAATTTACATTTTTAGCCAATTTCGTGTAAAATTACCAAAATGCCCCTATATATATAAATATACTAAAATTACTCCAAAAATTCACAAAAAATCGTATAATTATCCAAAATTAATTTTCTCAACATATTTATCAATAATATCAATAATTAAACTCAATTAACCAATTAATTTCAATTAAAAACACAATTAACCCTATTTTCCAAAAATTACATAAACCTAAATAATTCAAAATAAATACATAGAAATTCATAAAAATTACAAATAAATTCTTATAATTCCTTTAAACACCTATATTTATCATAAAACACAATTTCATAATTTATTTAATTAATTTCCAAAAATTAGAAAATAATATTAAAATATTCAAAAATACCCAAAAATCAAAATAATCTCCAAAAATTCTAAAAAAATTTATACATGTAGATTAAGCTACTAGGATCAACATTTGTTAAGGGACTTTTCATGAATCAATCAAATTTAAGTTCAAAAAATCAAAAACCCTAAAATGGCCGAATTCGAAAAATCGAAACCTAAGCAAATTAAGAGCATTTTAAGTGAAAAAAAAGCTTGAAATCACACTCACAGGAGCTCAAGGAGAAGAAAGAGACTGGCGGTGTCGAAAACGGTGGTCGAAAACGTCGTGAACGACGTTGCTCCCACTTTCGGCTTCTCCGATCAAAAATGGCTTCCAGGCGCCGGAAACGGCTGCAACAGGCGGCGGGAGAGGCTGGGGAAGGAGGTGGCACACCGGATGGCACACCAATGGCAAGGAATCGGCGGTAGCAGCGACAGATGGTGATGGGGAATGGTCGGGAGGGAGAAGGAAGAAGAATGGTAGTTTTGTAATTATATCAAACTTTATAATTTTTGTTAATATTAAATGTATATATGTATATATATATATATATATATATATATATATATTTTATACTATATATTAAAATAATATTAAATTACACACATTAAATATACATCACACACATATAATTTAATATTTTAAATAATTTAATACTAAATAAAATAATTAAATAACAATAAACTAATAAATAAATAATATAATATTAGGGTAATTAATCAAACCCTAATTAAATAAATAAGTACGCATATATATGGTGTTTAGTATTTTAAAAATATATATGAGTTCATGCAAGTCCGTAAAACTATTTAAAATAATTAATAGTAAATTATTTACGTGAAAATTTTCTCGAAAATGCAAGTCCCGGGAAAATTTTACGTAAAGTACTTAAATTAATAATAAACAATTAAAATATTTAATTTTAATTAAATAAAAGCTCATGAAATATCAATATTATATTTAAAAATTATTAACATTGTATATCCCGATATAGTATTAAAATATTTAAAAACACGGGATATTATACTTTTAGTATATTTTGGTATATTATGAAATAAATGCATGTTCTCCTTTTTCAATTAAATATGGCTTGTTTATAAATATATTGTTGGTTTAATTTAATATGTTTCGCGATTTATTTGAGTTGATTATATGTATATATACCTGAAATATACTTAGTTTATTTTAGGTATATTTCTGGTATATATATGATATATTTGTTTATTTTAAATACCATTATGCATCATTTATTTTTTTGAATGTATTTTTTATATTAAAGTGAAGGATATCGATAGAACGTGCTTCTTAGTAGGCAGCACT
The DNA here is from genome assembly GCA_947683625.1 of Mallotus nudiflorus. Classification (NCBI taxonomy): domain Eukaryota; kingdom Viridiplantae; phylum Streptophyta; class Magnoliopsida; order Malpighiales; family Euphorbiaceae; genus Mallotus; species Mallotus nudiflorus. The sequence continues at coordinate 859,013 of CANTUR010000486.1, forward strand.
AGGACCGAGTACGTACCGATACGATAGTAGATTTTAGGTTAAATTACTAACCTATTGGTGGATTATGACTTGTTGATTGATTTGATTGATATGAAATGTGATTGAGAGTGTCATTGCTGGAGCTCAGTTGACCAAGTGTCTCGGGGCCAATCACACTGATAGTCAGACAGCTGAAGCTCGGTTCACTTAATGTCTTGGGGCCAGTCTACTGCCCAGTTGGACTAAGTGAATTATTTGGAGCTAAATGAGCTTGTATGGCTTAAGTGAGTTCTATTGATATTTGAGGTTGCAAAAATATAGGGTTCTATTTTATCTTTCATAAACTGATGGTTTTCATTATAAAATGATTTTTCTTTACATCTGTGTGTATTTGTCTGTATATATATTTATTATATATACCTTTGAGTGATTGCATTTGACATTTAGTTATGCATGTATATATATTATAATAATTCACTCAGTGAGGTCTGACTCCCCTTTGTTGATATTTTTTTCAAGAGAGTCTTTATCTTCAGACCTCAACAATAAACTTGTCCGTCGGATTTCTTCTGCTCTGGCTTTATTATATAAATCACTTACTTGAGTTTTATTTTGTACTCTAGACACTGCAGTAGTAGTTGTATTTGACTCTGTCGAGACTTGTATTTGTATTTATGCATGTATGAGATTTTTACTTTAGAGTGTTTCTCTAAAGATTGTATTAAAAGATTTTATTTATGATATAAGAAGTGCTATCATTTTATTAAAGGATGTTGAGGAACATATTTTTATTAATTGAGATTTAATTTTCGTTGAATAATATTTTATTTATTTTATTTTATTGCATGTTTTTCTTTTAAGGCTTGCTATGGGTTCCAGATTTGAAAGAATTCTCATTCCCTAACGCAGGTCATGGCCCCCTGTTTTGGGTCGTGACAGCTAGGGTAATTATAGATGTCAAAAAGGGCAAAATTTTGCTTGAGACTGGAGATGACAAAGTTGAGTTTGATGTTTTTAAGATGGCTAAGCAAACACCAACTATGGGGTCATGTTTTCGAGTTGATGCAATAGAAAGATGTGTGCAAAGGGTCTTTGAAAAACAACTCACCCAAGACCCTCTCGAGGGTTGCTTAGTCTATGAAGTAAGGGAGGATGATGTTGATCAAGCAGTGGTACTGTATGATCACTTTCTTAAAGCAAATCCTACACTAACCAAAGTGAAATCAGCAAGGTATGAGCCTTTACCTTCTAATGTAAGTTGTGTTAGAATTTTGAAGGAAGAGAGTGCACCTAAGGTAGAACTCAAAACTCTTCCTCCTTCCTTGAGGTATGCTTTCCTTGGCCCTAACTCTACTTTTCCAATAATTTTGAATGTTTAATTGAGTAAAGAACAAGTAGAAAAATTGCTTAGGAGAGTTAGGCCTCATAGAAAAATCATAGGTTACAACATTGACGACCTTAAGGGGATTAGTCCTTCTATTTGTGTGCATAGGATCCATATGGAAGAAGGTTTCAAACCTTCAATTGAAAACCAAAGAAGACTAAATCCCAATATGAAAGAAGTAGTAAAGAAAGAGATAATGAAGTTGCTCAATGCAGGGATTATCTATCCTATTTCGGACAGTAATTGGGTTAGCCCAATTCATGTAGTCCTTAAAAAGGGAGGGATGATTGTGGTAAGGAATGAGAACAATGAATTAATTCCCACTAGGACTATCACAAGGTGGCGCATGTGCATTGACTATAGAAAATTAAATAAAGCCACAAGGAAAGACCACTTTCCCCTACCCTTCATTGACCAACTTTTAGAAAGACTTGCAAATCATTCATTCTTTTACTACTTAGATGGTTATTCAGGCTTCTTTCAAATTCCCATCCATCTTGAGGACCAAGAGAAAATCACATTCACATGTCCTTATGGAACATATGCATATAGGAGAATGCCTTTCGGGTTATGTAATGCACCCGGTACTTTTCAAAGATGCATGATGTCTATATTTTTTGATTTTGTTGAGGACATAATGGAGGTTTTTATGGATGATTTTTCTATCTATGGTTCTACATTTGATGCATGCTTGGATAACCTTTCTAAAGTTTTACAACATTGTGAGTAAACTAACTTAGTGCTTAACTGGGAGAAGTGTCACTTTATGATGACTAAAGGAGTGGTGCTCGGACACATTGTGTCCGAAAATGGGATTAAAGTCAATAAAGCTAAGATCGAAGTAATTAAAAGACTTCCACCACCCACTTCAGTTAAAGGGATAAGGAGTTTCCTGGGACATGCAGGGGTAAAAGAGGCCTTGATCACAGTACCTATTTTGCAACCACTGGATTGGAGTCTTCCTTTCGAAATTATGTGTGATGCAAGTGACTATGCTGTAGGGGCTGTGTTGGGACAAAGGAAGGAGAAGCAAGCCTATGCCATCTACTACATCAGCCACACTCTTGATGAAGCTCAAGTAAATTATGCAACAACTGAAAAAGAGCTATTGGCGGTGGTGTATGCAATGGATAAATTCAGATCCTACCTGGTTGGAAGTAAGGTGGTCATTTACACAGATCATTCAGCACTTAAATATCTCCTATAAAAAAAGGATGCCAAGCCCAGACTTATTCGCTGGATCCTTTTATTGCAAGAATTTGATTTGGAGATTCGAGACTGCAAGGGGATAAAAAATTTAGTAACGAATCACCTTTCTCGCCTTGAGCACACTATTGATTTCAACCCTCTCCTTATTGTTGATGACCTTCTAGGCGAGCAACTCCTGAAAATTATGAAATAGTTCCTTGGTATGTTGATATCGTCAATTACTTGGCATGTGGAGTTCTCCCTCTTGATCTAAACTACCATCAAAAGAAGAAATTCTATTGGGATGTGAAGCATTATTTTTGGGATGAGCCCTTTCTTTATAAAAGGTATGGAGATGGTTTGGTGAGAAGGTGCATTCCAACTGAAGAAGTACTAAATGTTCTCACCTAATGTCATTCTCTTGAGTGTGGGGGACATATTAGTTCAGCTAAAACAGCAGCAAAGGTGCTCCAAAGTGGTTTCTTTTAGCCTTCTCTTTTCAAAGATGCAAGAATATTTGTGCTTAAGTGTGATCGTTGTCAAAGAACATGGAATATAGGCCGTCGAAATGAAATGCCACTTACAAACATCATTGAGATCGAGCTTTTTGATGTATGGGGAGTTGACTTTATGGGCCCATTTCTAAGCTCTTTTGGCAATAAATATATTTTGGTTAGGGTTGATTACGTATCCAAGTGGGTTGAAGCAATTGCCTCACCAACCAATAATGGTAGAGTAGTAACCAAGTTCCTTCACCGAAATATCTTCACTAGTTTTGGAACTCCCGAAGCTATTATTAGTGATGGCGGTTCTTACTTTTGCAATCGCCAAGTTGAGAGTCTCCTTGCAAAGTATGGAGTAAAACACAAAGTAGCTACACCTTACCATCCTCAAACCAGTGGCCAAGTGGGGATTTCAAATAGGGAGCTGAAGAGCATCTTGGAGAAAATGATGAATTCTTCATATAAGGATTGGTCTCTTCATTTAGATGACGCACTTTGGGCTTATAAAATAGCTTTCAAAACTCCAGTAGGGACTTTACCTTTTCGTTTGGTTTATGGGAAGTCATACCACCTTCCAGTTGAGTTAGAACATAAGGCACTTTGGGCTACAAAGTTCCTAAATTTTGATCTAGCAAAGGCTGGTGCTAAAAGACTTCTACAACTAAATGAACTTGAGGAGTTCCATATGGATGCATATGAGAATGCCAAAATTTATAAAGAAAGAACTAAAAGATGGCATGACAAACACTTACAACCAAAGGAGTTTCAGGAAGAAAACTTGTTGTTGTTATATAACTCAAGACTCAAGTTTTTTGCAGGCAAATTGAAGTCCAGATGGTTGGGACCATTTAAGATTCAAAGAATCTTGCCTCATGGAGTAATTAAGCTTGTGAACAAAGCCAACGAGTCTTTCAAAGTCAATGGGCACCATCTCAGACCATATTATACTGATGAAGAGCATTTGACGAGTGTCTCATGCACACTCTCAAACCTGGAGTGAAAACCCTGACTTACGGTCACGCTAATGACCTAAAATTGGTCCTATTGGGAGGAAGCCCAATCTTTCTTCTTTTCTTTTCTTGTATTTTCTTTTCTATTTCCTTTTGTATGTGTTTGTTAAGTTTTTCTTTTGATTTCTTTTAGGAAAATCGTATTTAAAGAAATCCGGAATGCTGACTTCAATATCACCGGAATGGTATAATATGGCTTGAACTTAGCCATGCTCAAGTTTGCTCTTATTTATTTTCTTTCATGTATGGATGTTTTATGTGTGTTTGTTTCTTTTCTTTGCTTTGTTTATTTAAATTCATATTTACTTTTTTTTTTTTATTTCAACTTTCCATTCTCTTTAATTTCATGAATTTTAAGTTAAAAAAAATGAAGTGTCACGACCGTTACACGACATCATGACTATTTTTCAAAAGTTCCAGGTGATGTGTAATGGCCGTTCCTAATTCGTAATGCCCGTTACGCATCACCATCTAATTCTGAGGTACTTACAAGCATTACATAATGGCCGTTACATGTTTGTAACACCCGTTACGCTTATCCCTTATCCTTTTGCTCACTTTTTGATATTGAGTAACCGTCGTTACATGTCTGTAACGCCCGTTACTCCGTATCCCCCTGTTTTGTTATGCTTGCAACGCTTGAGTAACAACTGTTACCAAAGTGCCATGACCGTTACACATTCAAATTTTTGAATTCTTGGGTGTCAATTCACATACTCTCTTTTATAGGGACTTGCATAGGGCTTTAAATTTATTTATTTTTCCTCTTCCCCCTCACCTCTTTTTCTTCTCAACTCTTCCTCTTCACCTTTCCTTTTCCTAAGTCCTTTTCTCTCCATCTATTTTTCTTTCTCTTCTTCCATACTCCTTCGATTCTTACCATGTCTAAATGAGAAAGCAAATGTCCATGAAAATCCAAAGACAAAGGTGTTTCGTCCACACCTTCCTCAACTCCTTCATCCAGACTCAAAGTCTTTCCTCCCAAGATTCGATTTAAGACCACATCTCAAGAGCAAAAATTCAATCAACTTAGTGCTCACCCAATCATCCCTAATAGCTATATTGATGAAGAAGCACTGAAACAAGTGGGGCTTTGGGAAGAGGTAGATTTCTATATAAAGAGATTGGGATGGGAAGAGTGGGTTTTGCAAAAATTCCCATCTTATGAGGTAATAATCTATGAATTCCTTAGCCTTTTTGAGTTTAATAGTGCCAATAGCATGATGAGTTTTAGGTTAGGGAATGAGCATTTTGAAATGTTAATTTGGGAGATTAAGAGAGCTCTGAAAATGCCACTTATGTTCAACTAATTTCCCACATACAATAAGCATGCATTCTGGAAGCAACTCACTAATTTGGATAAAGGTTTTAATCCTAAAACCTCTAAAGCATCCAAGATTATCTCACACAGCCTTAGGTACATACACTGATTGCTAGCTCATACTCTATTAGGTAGAAAAGAGAGTGATGGCCAAGTCAATAGTATTGAGCTGGATATTTTATTTTCTATGGTAAATGGGCATAAAATGGAGCTTTTACATGTTATTGCTTTGAGACTCTCAGATGTAGCTAAGGCATCTCGAGGAGCAATTTGGATTGATTTTGTGATATTGGCTTTAGCACAATTCAAGGGCTTTGATATTACTTCTATTCCCTATACCAAGTGCAAAGGTGATATGAAGATTAGCTTTCAGATGATGGTAAATATGGGTTTACTTATGTGACAGGCGGATGGGTATGTCCTTCTTCCACACCCTCGGGGTGACAGATATCAACCCCTAGTAGCAGAGGGTATGGGAGCTAATCTTCCTAAGTAGGTTACTTTAAAGCATTTGATGACTCACATGCAGAATTTTGATGTTCACATGACTTCTTTGGAGAGTTTTGTTGGGGAGATCAAGCAGAACGGCAGCCACCTTTAGCATGAGCTCAGTGCTTATTTCGCATTTCAAGGTTTTCAGCTGCCACCTTTCCCATCTCCTCCTCCTCCTGCTCCTGTTGATGATAGTAGAGCCTTATGCGTCTATTCTACAGAGGACCCCAAAGACCATGATGAGACTTCTTAGTCTTTAATGAACCAAAGCACAACTTATTTGTTTTTGCGTTTTCTTTTGACGTGTCTTTTTTTTATGTTTATTTCTTTTCTCTGTTGCTTTTTATGTTTCTTTTGGTTTGTACTATTTTCTCCTACCCTCTTTATGTAATTTTTTATGTTGTCCTTTTCATTTTAACATTTATCTTGTTCATTGCTTCATTGAGGACAATGAAACATAAAGTGTGGGGGAGTATTATCTCTTATCTCATCTCTTTATTCTTAGTTTGTTTCCTTTTTATTTCTGTTTATCTTTATTTTTTCAATTTATTTTTATTTTCAGTTTAGTTCTATTTTCCATTCCACATTAAAAATAAAAAAAATTGAATATTAGTATCCCCATGCTTAAATTTTTGCTACCAATCTTTATGATGAGTTGGGCACAATTGAATTTGATTTTCTTGTAAATGCTTCATAAGCTTTTGTTAATGCTCAATTTGTGATTTTCTTTAAGTTAGGCTGATAATTTATGGTTAATGGCCTTTGAAAATTTAATGAACCTAATGCTTACTTGCTTTTGAACAATTGAATTTTGTGAGTTGATAGGTTAAGAAAAATTCTTGTAGGCAATGCTTAAATTTTGATTCTTAGTTGCTCTTTGACTCTAGCGTATGCAAGGATAGTTTCGTAAAAAAAAGGGCAAATTATCGTATGCAATTTGAGAATCTCCTAATAAGGATATAATCCTAATCTACTTTAATGCTCTAAATAGAGTAAGAGTATCCAAAGGATCCACTTGATGGTATCCATGCTTAGAAGTGTGAGAATGGCGGGGGATCACTAAGAGTGGGAAGGTTGGTTAGGGGGAAACAAAATGCGAGATGGAGCATAAAACGCACTCGTAGAAAATAATAAAAAAAAGAAAATAGTATGGCTAACTTTTTTGCATTAGAGTCTGTAGTTGCTAAGGGTTGAATGCAAAGTGTTGTTTGCTTTTGTTTTTCTTGGATTGTCAACTTATGAATTTTCAAGATTTCAACAGTTAAGTTTGCTCTTCACTTGGTAATAACTATGTCTTTGACCTTGGATTATTAATTTAATTTGGGGATTATAAGTTTTGTATTAACCTAAGCTTTTAGAGGATGGATAAGTTAAAGTCTATCAATGTGCTAAATTCGTTATAAGGATAGGCGTTCTCATGTTTTTGCTTGAGGATAAGCAAAAGTCTAAGTGTGGGGGAGTTGATAAGTTCATATTTTATGCATATTTATAGTTAGTTTTTCATTAGTTTTCTTATGTTTCTCCTTAGGTTTTTAGGTTGGGAGGTTTGGAGTTTGAATCGGGAGCATCGAAACATGAATCAGAGCTTAAAATCCAAGGATGAGTTGCCTAGAGAAGGGTAATGACTATTACCAAGTGCCTGAGAGGAAGGAAAAATAGGACTAAAGACCGTAATAGGCGTTACATATGTGTAACGGCCGTTACATGTTGGCTGCGAGTATTTCGAGCGATTGCGCAATTCAAGTTTGAGCATACTTGAGTATTTTGGGCATAACTTTTTGTCCCAAACTCCGATTGAGGTAATTCAAGATGTGTTGGAAAGCTAATATGGAATGCTATGAATTTTATGAAGATTCCGAGACCTAGTTAGTTCATATTGAAGGGATAAAGTTTTAAGAAAGTTAGTTAACCTGTAAAGAGTGAGAAACATTCCGAATTTGATTAGGATTGTTTTTTTTTTTTTTTTTGGAAATCTAGCTTATTCCTATTCTAAGAGGGATGAATTTAGGGGACTTCATATATAAGGAAAAATAGAGGAAATAAAGAGGACACATGGGAGGCATAATCAAAAAATACCCAAAAGACAAGGGAAGATCAAAAAGGCTAGAAGATCAAAAAGAGTTTTTATTTAATTTCTTCCTCATCTTTCTATTATTCTTTTGGAACATGTCTTTGTTATCTACAATAACTATGTGTGGCTAAGTTTTCTATCTAGGGTTTTGGAATATGAGTAGCCATTCCAATTTGTGATGAACATGAGATTTATTAATGTAATTTGAATTTTCAGTTAATCTTATGAGTTGTGATTATTTCATGCTTTCATTCTTGGTCGATTTATTGCATGTTATGGATGATTTTCACCAATGAGAGTTAATGAATTTCATTAGCTTAAATCTCATAAGACTTAAATAACTTGACCATGAGAATAGACGAGTTTTAAGGGGAACCATGACTGTGGACAGGGTTTACAGTGGTAGAACAATTGTTTGAGAGCTTAATGAGCTTAGATTAATTCTTTAATCATGAGAGTAGGTTAATTCTTAATCTTTACATGCTTAATTGAATTTGAGAGAATCATTAGGTGTTTAAGAATAATTGCCCTTAACTGAATTCAAATGCCCTTTTATTGAATTGTGTTCATGAACGTTTTGGAATGGTAAAACTAGACCTAGGCTCTGAGATTTAATTATGATTTTGCCTTATATTAGATTGCTGAATTATTTAATTTCATTTCACTCATATTTAATTTTCTAGCTGAGAATTTAAATAAGAATATTGGTAATTAGTATCTAGTCTTCGAGGGAACGATTTAATGTGCTACAATTCTTGATCCGTGCACTTATGGGTTTTATAGACAACACTTACTTGAAATTAGTTTTAAATAATGTAAGAGTTAATTGTATTTTATGCTTAAAAGAGTATCAAATTAGAATTTATAGTATATTATAGTTTTTATAACTAAAGTAAAAAACTAAAAGTATATAGAACTAACCTTGAGTTTTTAAGATTTAATGAAGTTCTCATTGAGTATTCTTCAGGTTTTTTTTTTTTTTGCAAGCTTTATGAATGTACCTCTTATGATGTTTTTATTTAGAACTCCATTTTTGTACTAATTCATGTGGGTATTCAAGTAGAGTTATAATTGGGAGCTCTCTTGCAAAATTTATTTTTTGGTGTTCATGCATTCAACAATATTTGTTGTCATTATTTTATATATGTTGTTGATGGAATGCACTTTTGTCCATTTTCATATCCAATGTCTTTAAGGTATTGATGAACACATATATCTAGCTTTTGTATTTATGATATATTGCTTTGAAAGTCTTATAATATGTAACACTTTGCAGCTGTATAGAAGAATTCTTTTATATATGATGTATTGTTCTTGAATTTTGTCTTCACGTTATTAAGTATATGGAACATACAAAATATGTGTGCAACTTCAGGATAGATATATGTAATGGCTGATACAATGCTATATTTGATATTATGCATATATTTTCTTTGATTCCTAATTTTTTTTAATTACTCAAAGAACCACTTCCAAGAAGCATCATTTTCAAAATCAGCAACATAAAAAGCTAGTGAAAAAATTTAACCTTGTGCATCTTAGGTTGACGTTATAAGAAGTGTACCTCAAAATTTTGATTTTAAAAATATTTCAACAACAAAGATAACAAGAATGCAGTGATGCTATCCTCGTATACCTATTTTGAGTGCCATGAAAATATAAAAAAATGTGCTATCTTGTTTAGTTTTCAGTTTCATAAGCGAGCTTGGGTTAGTTTCTTGTATCATATGCAAAAAAACTTGGTAGAAGAGCAAAAGATTCTTCAAGGTTTCCTCGAATACTTTATAGAGCAGCTTTTTTAGATCTAAGTGCTTTTATGTAGTTATTATTATGTTGAAGTCTGTCTTCATGTCTCTTATTATATTAGTTGGTGTGTGTACTATTTTTGTGGTTGTATATTTAGATTTGATACATTCAACTACAAGTTGTGTTGTTGCTTGATGATGACTTATATATTTGACATCCAGGCTGCATGTGAGTGTATCAATGAATTTTCAAATTTTGAAAATATTTTTATTCCAATACTTTGAAGCTTTCAAACTCCAGTTGCAATTATCATCCAAGCATTATAAGTCATATCTAATTAAGCAATATTTGAGCACCTTGAACTGAAAATTATTTAATATTGTGTATGAAGTCAAGATTACCTTTGATATTTATTTATCTTTATACAATTATTTCTTTTGAAGTTGTGTCTCTTATTATAAATGGTTGAGAAAGAGAACTTGTACTTCTTCTTCCTTTTGGCTGTTCTCTTTGATAATGCTTTTTTTCCAATTGCTTTAAGTATTCAATAATATCTTAAGTTGTATCTATTGTTTTTGTGTTTTTTGATTGATTTCCTTTTTGATAAAATATTTTGTTAATGAAACTATTTATATTTTGTCTTTTCCTATACATTTGAATTTTTTTTTTCAAGTTAATCATGAATAATTCTTAGATTTTTAGAAGTTGATTAATTTATTTTATGGATCTTTGATTTTTATTGCTTGTTGGTTCCTTTATCTTTTTATTATTATGTTAATGTTGAGTGAATTGAGTTTGAATATGTGTTGATTTATATTCAAATTCAATGGTATTTCATTTTTTTATAATTTAGGATCGTGCCTTGCCTTTGGAAATCTACCACACCCACTAGCAAAAGTGTATGCTTAAGTAGAAAAGGATAGCACAAGTATTATGTGTAAATGAACTTTACTTTACACTATATAAATAAATAAGAATGACTATAAGAAAGTATGCTTCCTATGGCTTTATAAGGCTTAGCCCTCACTTGCTATCACACACTTAAATGACTCCTAAGACACCTTATCACTTATATTTACGAATAAGGAGTGGAGGTATTTATAGGTGAGAGTTGGGTACTATTCCCACCTCGTTACTATTCACACCTCCATATGGGAACTCTTTGGAATATTCCTTTGGCTTTTTTAAGGAAGCTTTCTTTCCTCTCCTCCCATGGAGACTTCTAGACTCCCTAAGTCTAGATAATTCTACTAGCTTCCTTTATAAGCCTTTAAGATTGTCTACACATTTTTACAACATGCTAGAGCACCCCGCACAACTCTAGCCTATTCTAAAATATTCTATAGTATTCCTACATACTATAGTTGAGCTTGGGAGAATTTATACCATTAAAACCACTTGCCATGGTGTTAAAACTCCTTACACATATACTAAACCTAGTGACGCCCTTGTTGCTCATGAGGCTTTGGCGATTCCAAGAGCTTCATAAGCTTATTTAACCCTTACAATAGCTCCTTTGTCACCTCCATGTCAAGACCCTCATGCTTGACTAATGTTGCTTGAGTAGTCAACTTATGCCTCCCATGAATCTCTAAAACTCCTTTATTTTTATCACGACCCTTTCGTGCTTTCATGGCTGCCCCATTCGATCCTCCCCTTAGAATGTGCTCATCGATGCACTCCTTACTCCTTTAGGATGTCCTTCGCATAACCTTGCAAACATCTTCCTTCCTTAGTGCACCTCTTGTGTATTAACCCTTTTATTTTAAATTTATATTGAGATTTACAGTGTTAATAATATTTTAAATTTATATATATTATATTATGATTATTTTATGTGATTTAATTGAACTCTAGTGTTAGTGTTTATTTTATTTTATAATTTTATTAATTCATTTTATTTAAATATTTTAATATATCTTTGAGGAATTATTTAAGAGTGCTTATTCATTTTAATTATTATTGTTATTGTTATATGTGTTAGTGTCTTGTTAAATATATATGTATATATATATATCTAATAGGGGTCAAAAGCAAAATTTTCGAGTCAACCTTCCTTCTTTCCTCCTTGTTCTTTTTTTTTTCTTCTTCTTCTTCTTTTGAAATGTTGCAACGCCATTAAAGCTCCAACGCCGCCACCAGCCACCTCTGAAGCTTGTTGTCACCTCCCCTCCTTCCTTTCTTCCTTTCGTCGCCGCTTGGACACCTTCAAGCTGCCAGAAACCGAGAAGAAACACCTACTGCTACAGTAACTTTGCGTGTGATTCCGGTGGTTTTAGCTCGCGATCCTGGGCTCGTTTGACTCCTGTCGACATGGGCTAGATGATTCTTAAGTTGTTTCAAGTCTAGGACGTATGGTTAGTGAGTTTTCTTTAAGTTTTAGTTTATGCCATTTAGGATTTTAAATTTTTTTTTAGCTTGAGTTTGAATGATTCTTGTTAATTTCTTTTAAAAATGTTGATGTATGAATCTTTAGCTACTTAAATATATTTTTAGTTTATTTTTATGAATTTATTTAATTTATGTACATAAATTGTATTTTTGATAATTAAAATGAATTTTTATTAATTATGTGTTTTATATGTTTTGTATTGAAATTATGTTAAATTGTATAGTTAATTTAAATTATTAGTTTTTGGAAATGAGAAAATAAATTTTTAGTTATTTATAGTAATTTTGAGTAATTTTTGGATAATATTTAGTATTATGTGATTTTTGGATTAAGTGGTAAACTTTGTAGTTTTATTGAAATTATTGTTTATATGTTTTGAATAATTTTGAAATAATAAATGGTATTAAAATAATTTTTATGAATTATTTGCTATTTTTAACTAAATAATAATAATTTTTGAAAATATATTCAAATAATAAATTTATTTACTATTTTTGTGATTAAATGATTTTTTAACTGTTTTTATTACATATTTGAACTATTTAAATAATTATTTGTGAATTTTACTATTTTATTTCGAATAATTGAAATTTTGAATTTTTATTAATATTATATAAATATTTGAGGTTTTATTAACTAATTTGGAAAAATAATTAGGTTTAATGTTTTTGTTATTTAAATGTATTATATTTTGGTTTATTATTGATGGTTATGGATTTTAATGATTTTTAGTATATTATTATTATTATTATTATTTATTTTATTGTGAATTGTAATCCTTGGTTGGGTATTATGTAGTTCGGGGTCCCAACCCGAGGTGCTGAGCTTGTGTGATTTTAGAAGTGTGTTTGCTTGCAGGATCAACTCTATTTTTAGTAAAGAGATGTCTGTTTTACAGAGGAGACTCTGCTGGATTTTTGGTAGAATTCTCGTAAAACGTGACATCGAGTCAATCAAGAGTTTTTGAATTTTGGTCAAATTATGTCATAAATCGAGTCTTTCTTTAGAATTCCAAGACTTGTAAAGTTAGGAATTTATTATGATATTGTTATTATTATTTTATTTTCTATAGTTGCATTAAGACCAAGGCCTATTGGACCAGGCCCGTCGAGTTTGTCTCAAGGAGCGTAAACCTGTGAGTTATTATTTTATATATGCATTGCATGTAGGATATATGATTAGGAACATTCATGTTTTCAGAATGCATTTAAACATGTATTATTTCATTAAATGATTTAGTATATTTTTTATATACTTTTATTATATTTTTAGTGTATTTTGATATATATGCGACATATATGTTTAGTATATTCTTAATATACACTTTGAATATTTATGGTATATTTTGGTATATATGTGGCATATATATTTGGAATATTTTTAGTATATGATTGGTATATATTTGGGATATAAATTAGTATATTTCTTTATAAAATGGATGTCATTATGTTTTAATTGTGCATTTTATTATTTCCAATAAATATATGATTTATTTGAAGGATATCAATAGAACATGCTACCTAATGGGTTGCACTAGGACTGTATACGTACCAGTGCATTAGATTTAGGATTTGACATTACGAGATTTATTTGATGAGAGATTGATTGATTTATTATTAAAAACGGTAGTGATTGAGTAGTGTGATTGCGGGAGTTTGGTTGACCTAGTGTCTCAAGGCCAATCACACTGACAGTGAGACAGCGGGAGCTTAGTTGACTTAGTGTCTTAGGGCCAGTCTACTATCCAAAAAATGGAATAAGAGAATTACTTTGGAATTAAGTAAGCCTGTATGGCTAGTGAGTTTTATGATTGAGGTTTCAGATACTTTAGGGTTCTATTTGATCCTTAAATAAACTTTTTCTGAATTTATTGTTATATAAAAGCAAATTTTAGCATTTATGTGAAATGCCTGTATATGTATAATATTTATATTAATGCTTGACTAGATATGACTTAATTTGCATGTATATTTATTATAATAATTCACTCAGTGAGGTCTGAATCCCCTCAATATTTTTTTTACAGGATCTTCTTCCTCTTCAAATCTCCCTAGTGGTACTTTATGTCGATCTTCTTCAACCCTAGCTAGACTATGTAAATTTTATATCTGAACTCTTGTTGTACTCTAGAAACTGCAGTAATAGTGTTATTGTGCTATAAGTGTTGTAGTTGGTTTGAGTTTTGTATCAGAATATTGTATGAAATATTTTTATTATATATGATATATAAAGATTTGCTTTTATATTAAATAAAGTTTTAAATCTGGCATATTTTTATAGTATTATTGCAAGTATTTTTATTTTTAAAGATTATTACGAGTTTCGAATTTGAAACAATTCCCATTCCTTAGCACCGGTCTTGACTCCCCAGTTTGGGTCGTGACACCTTGATGCCTTTATACCACCCATATCACCCTCGTGGATGGTTTTAGACTTTTCATCTACCTTACCCCTTGGTGGTAAAGTAAGCCTCCTTTGCTTACTCTTGCACTTGCTTCCTCGTTACGTAGGCCTCTTTACACCCTTTTCACTTTATCCCTCTTGAGATTCACCCTTGGAGGCTTGTATGTCAAAGATCCCTATGTCTTAACACTTCTCCCTCTCTATAGGTACGAGCAGCATTTAGCCATCCTCCATAAAGTACATGGTGTTAGCGCATGGAACCAACATAGCTTTCACCATGTTTAGGAAATCCATCCCTAAATAGAACTTCCTTCCACCAAATGGAGCCACTAAAATGTCAAGTTTGTCATGCCACAGACCAATCTTAATGTCCACTCCAAAAGCCTTCCCCTCAATCTTAAACATCTTGTCATCCACCCCTTTGGCAAAGCCACTTGACTTTCTATATGGCATGCCTATATTATCGGCAAGTTCCTTTACCATATAGATCACATCGACACTTGTGTCAATCATGGCTTTCAAGGTCTTTCCACACAGCTTAGTCTTGACCAATATTCACCCATGATGTTGTTCTCCACTCTTGGATTAAATGGAATCAAAGAGAATGATGCTAGAAAGCTCCCCCTCACATTGCTTTTCTCCCTCTATTCTTACCAAAGCTGTAATCTTCCCTCATTTGGGGCACTTATATGCTCAATATAGCCCATTATAAATGAAATAAGCAAGTTTAGGCTTAGAAGACTCACCCTTGTCCTCCTTGCACCATGCTTTGGATGACCTTTTTGTCATCCCTCCACCACTGGCTTTGTCCTTTATGTCTTAGGCGGGAGCACTCTTCATCATCGTCAAAAGACTCTCCATTGTCTCCCCCACCATTACCATTGTACTTGACCTTCTTGCCTTTGCCTTTTGAGTCCTTCCTCTTGAACTATATTAAGCTCTCAACAATAGCCATCGCAGTAGTAAGGTCTTTGACATCGCGTCACTCCAACTCTTACTTGGCGTAATAGGACAATCCATCGAGGAAGTTGAATAATACTTCTTCTCTCCCAAGTCGGGTATCTCTAACATTAACTCAGAGAACTCCTTGACATACTCTCGTATGTACCCCTCCTTATGTTAAAGGCGACAATGCTTGGCCCTTGCTTCATTCTCGACATCCTTGGGGTAGAATTAAGCCTTTAAATCCCTTTTGAAATCTTCGTATATAACGATGGTGCAAATCCCCCTCTTGACATCCTTGCACCTTCTTCTCCACCACGCGATAGCTATATCATTTAAATAAAGAGATATACCTTGGCATTTTCATCTACAATGCCTATGGCCTCAAAGTACCTCTCCAAGCTCCATAGGAAGTTATCTATCTCCCTCACATTCCTCACCCCACTATAGGCTTTTGGCTTATGAGCATCCACCTTATAAGTGGTCATAGTTTAGACTCCCCTACCGCTCACCAATGCGGCCTTTACCAAGCTAAGCTCCATCTTAAGCTTCTCCTTGTAAGCTTACAACATCACCTTAAGGGTTTTGTCTTCCTTTGACAACTTATCGATGACCTTATTCAAGGCACCTTCCATCTCCCCTCGAAGCTCCTCATCACTACCCTTGGACTTGACCTCCATGATGTGCTGGTCAATGTCTTTGATTTTATCCCTCCAATTGGACATGGTGGTTTCTACCTTGACCAACCTTTCCTCCATGGCCGTTAGTATGTCACGAGACTTCTCTAGTCCACCCTTCTTCGCACCACCTTGTGCTTGGCTTATTGCTTACTCACTCGAACCTGCCATTCTCTCATGCTAACACTCAAACACGCACTCTAAAAAAGGCAACCTAAATCCTTGAACTCAACCAAGAGCTTTAATACTAACTGTAATGTGAGTTTTATTAATCCCCAACACTTTCCCATGTGCGCCCTAACAATAGCTCATCCAACCCATACAAGTATGCTAGTAAGCCTCTTTATCCATAATTTAGGATCATGCCTTGCCTTTTCAAAGCTAGCACACCCACTAACAAAAGTGTATGCTTAAGTAGAAAAAGGTAGCACGAGTGATATGTGTAAAGGAACCTTACTTTACACTAAATAAATAAACAAGAATGGCTACAAGAAAGTTTAATTCCTATGGCTTTACAAGGCTTAGCCCTCACTTGGCTATCACACACCTAAATGTCTCTTAAGACACCTCATCACTTATATTTACAAATGAGGAGTGGAGGTTTTTATAGGTGAGGGTTAGGTATTATTCCCACCTTATTACTATTCACACCTCCATATGGGAACTCTCTAGAATATTCCCTTGGCTTTCTTAAGGAAGCTTCCCTTCCTCTCCTCCCATGGAGAGTTCTAGACACTCCAAGTCTAGATAATTCTACTAGTTTCTCTTACAAACATTTAAGACTCTCTACACACTTCTACAATATGCTAGAACACTCTACATAACTCTAGCTTATTTTAGTCTATTTTAGACTATTCTATATTATTCCTACATACTATAATTGAGCTTAGGAGAATGTATGCCTTCAAAATCACTTGCCATGGTGTCAAAACTCCTTATGCATATTTTTCATGACACTAATCTTCGCTTACTTCCTTTACTTGAAAAATTTTTGAAACAGTTAACAAACATTTTATCTTGACTCATTTTATATTTTTTCAAGCACAAATGAACAAGTGAATTGATGAAGCCTATTCTTTTTTGGTTCCTTCAAAACATGGCAGTGTCAATATTGAGAAGAATTTTATGTTCTTTTAAGTCTTGACCTTCTCTTACTTATTAATCATATTAAGCTTCTTCTAGTAAAAGAACTTAACCTACACTTAGAAGATACATTCCATCTTCATTTACTTTTAAACTAGTAACATCACTATAATGAGCAATGGTATGTTCTTAACTAGACAACATTCTAGGATTTAATCCTTGCTTAATAGGTTCCTTGGATGAAGTTCGCCCAATGGGAGACTTCTTTATTCCATTTGAACTAGCTAATTTTTTTTTGTTATGCCTGTGATTTTAAAGATAAATTCTGACTTGATGACGAGGTCCTCGATAAGGCCTGGATATTTTCAACATGTAAAAGTAAAGGAAAAAAGTTGTCATTTAACTAATGCAGGAAGAGGATAGAGAGTAGTTAGAACTTATGCAAGAAGCAATATAAGAATGTTAACAGTTGATAGTTATAATGACCATTATAGCTCAATTTCAACCTCATGTTTGAAACATTTCTCATTAAAGAGAAGTACCTTGATTTACCATATTGTAATAAAGCAATTTGACAAGAATATAGATAGATAAAAGAACTTAAGCAAGCCAATTTTATCGATGGTAACCAATTCATTGTGACATATGAATCTTAGCGCACAACCACACACTAATCAACATTATTGAAATGCATACTTAAAACATAAACACACGCATGAATATGTGTAATAAGTATGTTAAATGGTCAATACATTTCAACATAAGAAATTAAAACTAAGAATTGTACTTAAAAGAGAGAAGGTGAGATCATAGGAAATATACCTTATTTGTGACAAAACATGTAAGGATTGGTGAGCGTCTCCCAAGTTGAGACTAATATTAATATAAAACACGAAAACATCCAGCATGCCTGATATCCCAAAAATGTATAGCACCATCACATCCCCGATAATCAAAACCCACGTATTTTACATAGACCATTCCACAGTCATAACACCATTTGCCAAAAAGAAAATAATAATATCCTATATCATTATCGATTTCAAAGAGCCATGTTGCACCAAACAACTAACAAATAAAAAAAAGTAAGCATACAATGATGACCGGATAGGGTGTGTGCAAAAGCACTATAAGCAATATCACAAACAAGAACTTTAACATCTTCGATTCCAGTAGCTATGAGCATGTGAGATGCTGTTAAGGGGGACATGGTAGTTATCAGTGATCAATCTTGGTCAAGATCTTAGCAAACTTCACAGCAATGTGAGAGGTGTGATAATAAAAAATAGGAGCATATCCATTTTCAGTCTAACTAGAGTGGTTCATGATGATGACTTGAGAAGTGAAGTTGGAAACCTCCTTAGAAGGATGACAACCCAATCTTTGGTTTCTCACTGTCAATCTTAATATCTATCATAATTTATAATTAGTTTCTGGAACTCTTGGGCTTGGTATCCTGCAATCCACAAACAGAAGGCAAGGTGAGAGGTGGGGAGAGTCCCTACGAACACTATGATGCCTAAGTTAGAGAATAGAAGTAGGGAGAATACAGGATAGCTAGAATATGTGAGAATGAGATGCCCCTTTGTGAGGGGTGTAGGGTTCTATATATAGCAATACTCAAACCTGGGAGGAGTCAGATTCCGTGTGGGATAGTGAATCATATTCTTGGTAGGAGAGTGTTCCCTCTGTGCTTAGGACTCCACTTTGGGGTAGTCCCCATTCCGAACGGATCTACCTTCTCACTAATCCAAGTGTCCCTATTTAGGGGGTAAGGAGCCCCTAACTAGGTGGGAACATACTAAACGGTATCAAGAGTCCCCCCTTGGGATATTCGGATATTTATGTCCATCATGTCCGGGTAGGATGTTGATGCTTTCTCATAAGGGATATAATACGGTAATAGAGGTGAGTGAGTTAAGGTGGCCAACCTCAGTCATAGTGAGAGTAGAGCTTGATGCCAAGTCTTGGGATGGTTGTTGCTGAATTGCAATCTGTAGAGCTTGGATATCCGCCAAGTGCATATGAGCACAAAAATAGATTAACCTGTCCATTTGGAAATGATATGACGGAACCAATCATCACTGGATTTTTGATGCTTGGTGCATTGATGCGAGGCTTTATGAGCTTAGAACCTCAGTACTACAGAAGCGACCTGAGGGTGCTAGCTTCAGTCACTGGACTTAGATGCTCGGTTTATGGACACAAGGCTTACATGCTTGGAACCTCAGTACTACAGGAGCAACCTGAGGGTGCCAGCTTCAGTCACTAGACTTAGATGTGTGAGACTTAAATGCTCAATTCATGGATGTGAGGCTTACATGCTCGGGACCTCAGTACTACAGAAGCGATATGAGGGTGCCAGCTTCAGTCACTGGACTTAGATGCTCGGATACCCGGAATGGGCTGAAAATATTGCTTGGATGCATTCCATATAGCTTGATAAAGCAGCCCAGTCAAAATATGGGCGGGCTGACACGTGGTAGCGTCGCTTCAACTCTTAGGGATTCATAGTTGAAATCGTGTGAGTGATGCATCATTTCATATGTCAGTACACAAAGCGTTTCTGCCGCCATTGTCGTGATTCCTCTTCTAATAGGCTTTTTTATCCCTAAAAGACCCCTAATGGCCTAAGGAGGAACACAACAATAATGAGGCCAGTTAATGGCGTGCTTCCAAATCCTTTTGTGTCTTTATAAATACTGTTGCGCTTGTCAACTGGCGTATTTTGCTTCTTTGTTTTTCTGTTGTTCTTGCCTTCACTGCATTGGTATTGCCTCTGCTATTTTCATTTCTGCTTGTCATAATTCTTGCTTGTGGCAACCAGGTGATCTTTTTATTTTTCTTCTTCTTCTTTTTCATCATTTCTACTATTGTGTATTTCCCTTCTTCACTATGGCCCCAAGGGAAGAAGTTAGTTCTAAACTTTTTCTCTCAAATGTAGATAGTGAGTTACTGGGGTGGTATCGGAGGCGATTCTGTATCCCCACTGATTACACCCTTCACACCATAGATAGGAGGTTTAGGGCCCATAATCCCTTGTTAGGGCTAAGTAAATTAGTAGTGTATTTTGACCAACTAGAGGGGGGTTTGAAATTTCCTTTAGATCCCTTTGTGAAGGAATTTTTGAATAGGAATAACATAGCTCCTGGTCAGCTTCACCCGAATAGTTATAGGATACTGACCGGGTTCATCCAACTGATGTATAAGGAGGGGAAAGAACCCGATTTAGATGTTTTTTGATACCTGTATAGGCTGACTAGAAAGAAGGGAGAGCTGATGTTCTCCCTGTCGGCTGTACTTAACCATACCCTATTCGTAAAGCTTTTGGATCTCCACAAGAAGTGGAGACACTACTTTTTTTTATTGTAGAGCATCAGTCAGACTTCTTGAATGTCTGGAGGATATGGTCTGATGAGTGTCATAAGGTGACCCAGCCTGCGAAACTTTCCGACCATGATACGGAGATGGTTTTGTAGCTACATCTTGATGGGCTTACTGAAGCTCGATCGGTAAAGGATGTGTCCAGGAGGTACCTATGGAGAGTCTGTTCGAGTCGCGTTCACTCCCCTGGTATGTTTGTTTTACTTTAAGCTATATTTATAACTTGGTCTATTTTTGTACAACTGTAGATGGCTGACTTTTTTTATTTTACGGGCGGGATTTCATTAATTGATGAGCCGGCTGCTCCAGAGGAGGTTTGGGTCTCTCCTTCCCTGAAAACTGAAGTTCTTGCGATGCTTGAAGCCGTTCCTGCTGACCCTAAGGGCAAACCGGCACTGGAAATTGCACAGTCGAAACCGGTGGGCCGAAGAAAGAGGCAGTTGAATGA
Source organism: Mallotus nudiflorus (assembly GCA_947683625.1). Taxonomy (NCBI): domain Eukaryota; kingdom Viridiplantae; phylum Streptophyta; class Magnoliopsida; order Malpighiales; family Euphorbiaceae; genus Mallotus; species Mallotus nudiflorus. The sequence continues at coordinate 880,036 of CANTUR010000486.1, forward strand.
TCCGGAGTCGGATGCAGAGGGTCTAGATGAGGAGATTTATGTTCAACGCCCACAGTTATCTGGATGTTTGGATATGAGGGGCTAGATATTAAAGCGAATGAAGCCCCCGAGTATCTCTAACAGCCAAGTACGTGATTAGTACGCCGAGTCGCTAAGGCTACCCGGTGATATGCAATGTTGGTCTGATGAGGGCCCGAAGGGGTTGTTTGACTCCATGATTGGCCAGTCATTAGAGGTAAGCTAGTTGCTGCCACTGTTGTTGTAATTGTATATGTTTCTTATTGAAGCTAACTTTTTATTTTTGACAGATGACTCAGGTCTTGCTGCTGGCAAAGGATCAGTACTTCTATCTGAAGAGCCAGTATAGCTTAAAGGAAACTGAGGTAGGAACTATAGCCATCGATTTTGAGAAGAAATTGGATGGCGCGAAGGTAGCCCTGGAGCACTGCCACACAAAATATGCTGAGGCTAAGTCGAATGCTGAGGCGAATCAGAAGAAAGTTTTTGAGTTAAAACATAGCCAAGCCCAGCTGACGAGGAGGATCGAAAAGTAGGACCTTCAAATCACTGAGCTTCAGGGAAGGCAGGTGGAGCTTGAGAAATCCTGAGTGAATGATAAGAAGTCGTACCAAGGCATGGCAGGAGGGTTTCTCAAAACTTATCGGGCTGAGTGTAAAACGATCTTGCTTGCTCAAGAATCAAGACTGGATCTGGGGGCATTGGATCAAATAATGCCAGCAGACCTTGCCAAACTTACTGTAGAGGAGGACACCCATTGAAAGGCCAGTTCTGTTCCTACGAGGGAGACTACAAAGGCTGCTATTGCTACTGGGTCTGTAGCGCATCCAAAGATTGTTGATGAGGTTTCCCCCTCTATTTCGGGGCCTTGGGGGTCCGAGTGTACATATAGTGGAGTATATATACATATATTTCTTTTTTTTTTTGTAACCAATTACATGTAAGGGCAATTCATTAATGAAGAGAGACTTTATTGAATCATGTGTTAAATACAATCTTATTGATAGTATTTTCTGAGAGAGTTTGAGTTTCAAAATCTTGGTAGTTCTTTACCTCCTCTCTCTCTTAGTTTGTATGCTCCCTTTGTTGTGCTTGTCGAGATTTGGTACAGACCTTCCTAGTTTGGACCTAACTTGTCGATTCCTGAGCTGCCCTTACCGATATTTGCTCTTCCGAGTACCCAGTCTCCCAACTTGAATTATTTTGGGCGATGCCGTTAATGATGGTATCATGTCACCTTTTGCTGATGTGCTTCAACTGTGGCTGTGACTTGTTCTCTCCATTCCTCTAGTAGCTCTAGGCATATTCGGGCATCAACGTTATTAATGGTGTGATCGAGATTCTGGCTTACCCGGTAACTTGGTGACCCAATTTCCACTGGTATTACCGCGTCCATGCCATAAGTCAGCCTAAATGATGTCTCACCGGTGGATGATCGCGGTGTGGTTCTGTAGGCCCAGATTACGTTATTGAGTTCTTCAACTCAATTTCCTTTTTTCTTATCAAGTCTCTTCTTTAGTCCTTGCATAAGAATTCTGTTGGTGACTTCCGTTTGTTCGTTTGTCTACGGGTGAGCCACTGAGGTGAAGCATAGCTTTATACCAAGGTCTGAGCAGAAACCTCTAAATTTATTATTATCAAACTGTTTGCCATTGTTTGTAATTAAAGTGTGGGGAATGCCGAACCTGCAAATGATCTCCTTCCAGAAGAAGTGTTGTATCTGGGCTTCTGTAATGGTTGGGACTACTTTTACTTCTACCCACTTAGTGAAATGGTCAATGGCCATAATAAAAAATTTCTTCTACGAGGTAGAGGGAGGGAAAGGACCAAGGATGTCCATCCCCCAAGGGCTGCCGATAGGATGTAGGGGCGGGAAGACTTGTGATTGAGTTGAGCATAATACTGGCACTGGGGACATGCTTGTGTTAGCTGCTAGGCATCATTGGACATGGTGGGCCAGTAATATCCTTGGAGCAGTGCCTTTCAAGTGAGTGAATAGTAGGATTCATGTGCTCCATAAATTTGTTCATGGATTTCTTGGAGTATGTAATTCCCTTCCTTCGGTGAAACGCACTTGGACCATAGGTGTGAAAGGGATTTTTGATAGAGCTCCCCTTGATGGATGAAATAGTGGGCTGCCTTGATTCTGAGCTTTTGAGCCTGTAGTTTGTCTTCTGGGAGTGTTCCGTGCTCCAGGTATTGGATTATCGATCGCATCCATTCTGAGACTGCTTATGTCTCCAAAACTTCGGGGTCTTCTGTGTTAGGACTGGTTAGCGACTCGATGAAATTCATATCCCGGAATGCTTAATTATTTTTAGCTGTGGATTTGGCAAGGTAGTTGGCCTCACTATTTTCTTCCCTGGGAATCTGGATGATCTCCTATCGGCCTCTATCCCATTCGATGTATTATAAAAGTTGTCTGGCCTTGTTTACGTACTTGGCAATGCAGGTGTCTTTGACTTGGAACATTCCACTGAATTGGTTGACTACCAGTTGGGAGTCCGAGTATATGATGAGGTGTTTAGCCCTGAATTCGGTTTAAACTTATAATGAGTGCTTCGTACTCGGCTGCATTGTTGGTGGCATTGTACTCGATGCGGACTGCATATCAGATGTGAACCTTATGCGATCCTCTAAGGATTATTTTGGCATCAGAACCTTGAGCTGAGGATGCTTCGTCAACCTAGAGCTTCCATTTCGATGCTTTGGTTAAGGCTATGTCTTCCGGAGCCATTTCTTGTACAAAATCTGCTAATGCCTGGGCTTTCATCTGCTGTCAGGGCTCATAGTTAATATCAAATTCACCGAGTAATACTGATCATTGTACTAGCCTGCCCGAAGTCTTCGACCTTTGTAAGATTTTTCATAGTAGGAAACGGGATCGGACAACGACATGGTAAGTCTGGAAGTAATGTCGAAGCTTTCGAGAGGCGTGGACCACAACCATGGCTAACTTGTCCAACATGGGATACCAAATTTTAGGTCCTCGGAGCATCTTATTGACGTAATAGACAGGGCTTTGTTGGCTTCCTTCTTCTCTTACTGGTACTGAAGCAATGCATTCTCGGCCAATAGAAAGGTACAAATACAAGGTCTTATCTGGGACCGGTCGATTGAGTAGGGGTGGTGAGGATAAGAATCTTTTAATGTCTTTGAATGCTGCTTGGCAGTCAGCGGACCATTGAAACTTCCCAAAATTTTTAAGTGCTTGGAACAATGGTAGACACCGCCTAGCCGAGTAAGAAATGAAACGCCCTAACGCAGTGATTCTACCATTTAACTTTTGTACCTCATAGATGTTCTTTGGTGCTTCCATGTTAAGTATGGCTTCCATCTTTTCTGACTTGGCTTCAATGCCCTAGTGAGATATCATGAATCCCAGGAATTTGCTTACTTGGACTCCGAAGATGCATTTTTCAGGATTCAACTTGATCCTGGATTTGCTCAGTAGTTGGAGAACTCGATCTACATCTGCTGGGTGTTATTCTGGATGTTTTCTTTTGATGATGATGTCGTCCACGTACACCTCTACACTTATTCCAATATGGTTTTAGAGGACTTAGTTCATTATTCTTTGATACGTGGCCCCGACATTTTTCAATTCGAAGGGCATCACCTTGTAACAGTACAATCCTTCATGGGTGATGAAGGATGTTTTCTCTTGATCCTCTTCCTTCATTGGAATCTGATGATAACCTTATACCGCATTGATGAAGCTGTATAATCCGTGACTAGTGGTGGATTCGACGAGCTGGTAAATCGTGGGCAATGGGTAGCTGTCCTTAGGGCATGCTCGGTTGAGGTCAGTGTAGCCTACACACATTCTGTACTTCCCGTTTGCTTTTCTGACGAGTACCACGTTGGCTACCCATTTCGGGTGAGTAACTTCTTTAATAAACCTAGTTGCTAATAGCTTCGTTGTTTCTTTAGCAATTATTCTCTGCCTTTCGTAGGCAAAGGTTCTTTTTTTTTTTTGTTACTGGCTTGGCTCCCAGTTTGATGTTTAGGTAGTGATAGGAAACTTGTGGATCCACGCCGACGATCTCGGATGCTTGTGATGCGAAATCCTCTGAGTGTCTGGTAAGGACTTCCCTTATTTCATCTCTGATATTTCGGTTGAGTGTGTTGCCAATTTTCACTATCTTTCCTTTCATGATTTGTAAGGTCTCTGTGTCTTCTACTAGTTATGGATCGGCACCTTGCTTCTCAACTTCCCATGCCTCTAAAGGAAAAGCCTCCGCTTGAGGCTTCATGGCCATCTGGTAACACTGTCTGGTCATGTGTTGATCTCCCTGAATAGTAAGGGTTCCATTCTTGACTGGAACTTTCATGGTTAAGCGTCGAATGCTGGTAACTGCATCTGCCTCATAAAGTGCCGGCTATCCTATAATCCCATTATAGGCCAGTGGTATATCCACCACGTTGAATACAACCCACACGACTTTTGTCTCCTCACCATCTTGGTTTCCAAATTCTAGGTTCAATTCGAAAATCCCCATTGGTTGCACGGTTCCACCATAAAAACTCATGATAGGGTTCTGGATGGCTTTTAGGTTGGTGACGGAGCCGCCCATTGCTTTGTATGCATTTTAGGATAATACATTGATAGCACTTCCATTATCCACCAGTAGCCTTTTTACCTGATACTTATTATTTCACGCAGTTATTACCAGAGCATCACAATGGGGGTGGTGTACATGCAAATCATCTTCTAGATTGAACACAATATCACTTTTTAGGGTACTGATTTTTCTCCTCTACTACGCTTTAATCTCTTCTCAATGTGTTCTCCCCCTATGATCATGTTGATCGTTCTAATTGGCTGCCTCCATTTTTTTTGCTTTCGGCCTGTCCTGCTCCTGGTTTTCAGAGATTCTGCTTCTCCTCGGTATGTCTGTGAAATTATTGAGCTTTCCCCTATATACCAACCTTTCTATGGCATTCTTTAGCTCTCTGCAGCCCTCCGTGTCATGCCCGTATTCCCAGTGGTACTCGCAGTATTGTCCTCTATCCTGAGTAAATCTCCGGCTTGGGTTGATTATCTTGGCTGGGGTGATCCTAACTCCATTTTGCTTGACCCACATGAGGATTTGGGATCGAGAGATGTTCAAGGGTGTATATTTGTCCGCTTCCCTATCAAATCTCTTTGTCGAATTTTTGAAATTCATTTTTGGGAAGCTTACTCATCTTTGTTTCGGTCATTCATCCTTGATTGATGGTCAGTCTTCCTCCTGTCGCATCCTTCTGTCTTCGTCCATTTTTATCATCTGAATTGCCATTGTCATTGCTTCTGCAAAGGTATTCAGTTCTTTAGTCATTATTTTGTCTTTAAGCTTGTCGAGTCTAGTGCCATTTTTCAAAGCTTCTATGGCAACTTCATCAACAAGATGCTCAATTTGCATGGTTGTTTTATTGAAATGGTTAAGGTAACTTTATAAAGATTCGTCAACTTCTTGCCGGCACATCCAAAGGTCGTTGATGTTTTTGGTTGGGGGAATACTGGTGATGAATTTGATACGAAATTATTTTGTCAGATCCTCAAAAAAAGTGACAAAATTCTCCAGGAGTTGATGAAACCACTTTTGAGCATTCTTTATTAGTGTTCTTGGAAAAACTCTACACATGATTCCATCATTTACATTCTGGAGCAGCATTTTTATTCGGAACGCTGATATATGACTAATAGGGTCTCTCGTCCCATCGTACTGATCAAGCTGTGGGATTCTAAACTTAGTAGGGATCTCCGTCTGAATTATTCTACTGAAAAATGGAGTTCTGCTATCCATAACACATTCTTCTTCCTTTCTAGGTTTGGTCCGGGCTTTGCATATTGCTTCTTCAACCTTCTGAGCTATTTTTGAATCATCAAGAGCTGGAATGGTTGAACTGCACTCTCCTTTCAGCGCTTTTCCCTTCCCTATGCTCGTCCCCGGGGCCTGTCGAGGTGTTGTGTTATCATCGTTTTGAGCCGGCTCAGGGTGCCCACTATGTATTATAGCATTTAGCTATTGTTGCATCAAAGCTATCTGTGCTTGAATATTTTTTATCATGGCTTCCCTACTAGTTTGATTTAGGCTGAGTGTTTGGTTTACAGTGTTTAAGTTTGGAGTGGTTATTATTGGTGTTTTTAGTAGGCTCGAAAAGGGTATAGAAGGTATTGATCAATGGTGTTGTAGCGGAGCGTAATACGGGAGGTCTGTGCCCAAAGACGGGTATCTTAAAGTGTTGTCAGGAAGTAAAAGTATATGTCCAGATGAGGCTCCAATGTGCTGTAAGGTGGGCAGAAGCACTATTACTGGGAGAGGGTCTGAGAGGTCGGTCGAAAAGATAGGTGCGGAAGGGTTAGCGTCGGCTTCAGGAGTCAGGGTTAGTGGTGGGCTAGAAGTCATAATGAAGATGTCTTTAGCTTAACAAGTAAATGAATGGCTTTTCCCAAAGAGTTCCCACAGACAGCGCCACTTAATAATTAGTTTCCGGAACTCTTGGGCTTGGTATTCTACAATTCACGAACAAAATGTAAGGTGAGAGGTGGGGAGAGTCCCCACGAATACTCCAATGCCTAAGTTAGAGAATAGAAGTAGGGAGAATATAAGATAATTACAATATGTGAGAATAAGATGCCCTTTTGTGAGGGATGTAGGGTTATATATATAGCAATACTCAAACCTGGGAGGAGTTAGATTCCGTGTGGGATGGTGAATCATAATCTTGGTAGGAGAGTGTTCTTTCTGTGCTTAAAACTCCACTTTGGGATAGTTCTTATTCTAGACAGATCTATTTTCTTGCTAATTCAAATGTCCCTATTTAGGGGATAAGAAATCTCTAACTAGACAGGAACATACTAAACAGTATCAATAATAATAAAAAAAATTAGGATTTGATTTCAATATTGGATTTGTGTTTCGGGGGGTGGTAATAACAAAGAAAGCAACTAAGTGTTTATTTTTGGGCAGTAAAATTACCAACAGAAATGAAGCTTCCCTTTTTATTTGTAATCTCTTTTTTTTTATTTAATTAAATGGGTTCCACACACAACAACACAAGCATTATAAATGGTGGAGTTAACAGTGATTAGTAGGTGTGTTTAAATGCACTGAATCTGAAGACACGAGGGGCATAAACGGACCTCGAAAACATCAAGTGCTTATGTGACAATCGGCACAAACAATAGGGACATATTTGCCTTTTCCAAAATCGAAAATGGAAAAGATTTTTCAAAGATAAATGTTTTTCTAGAAAAAATATTTTGCACAAAAATTGTATTTTCAAACTTTCTTTAAAAATATTTTCAAAAAATAGTTGTTCTTACAGGCCCCCGAGTATCTCTTCTTCTTCTGTCTTCCCCTTTGGGCATCTCTTCGCTACACCACAATCCAACTCCCCTCTACTTCTTCACTGCTCGTCCGCTGCTCCAACACCTCCTCTGCCACCACCAAAACCGCTGGGCGACAACCGCTGCTTGTCTTCTTCCTCCTCAACTTCAGATCGAGAAGCTTCACACCATTCATTTCAAAAAGGTCAGAATTTTTTATCTTCGTAATCGTTCCCATAAAAAGTAGAATTTTTTATTAATTATTTTTTAAATTACTGGGTTTAACAGCATAATTTTGTAATGTTTGTTTGGGTTTAACTGTAGAATTTTTTCTTGACCTTCTCTTCAACTCAGAAGCTAAGTACACTCTCTTTCGCTTTATGCATATGTTTCATTTGATGTTCTTATGTTTATATATATGCATGTTTGCAAATTTCTTTTCTGATATTCAAAGGTGTAAAATTTTCCTTCTGAACATTTTATTTTAGCCTGTGTTGTGTAATTCTTAAAGGTTCAAGATGTTTTTTTTTTTAAAAAGCATGTTTCCACCCATATGGAAAAATTAATTAAAAGATGACTGTAAAATCTTTTTGGTCTGTAATAGTTTCTTTTTATGCATATATAGCATTCGGATCTGATTTGGGTTTTGACAAGTACCTGTTGATTATTTGTCCTCACGTTTTGAATGTGAGCAGTAAAAAAATACATAAAAGGAATGTTCTTTTTGTCAATTTTGTTGACCAGGAATAGAAACAAATACAAATTTTTGGAACTCAACATTTGGACTATCAGTAGTCTGTATAAAAGGCTGTAATTATTCTTTTCCACAGTTTCCTGCAAGTTCAGAAATTATGCTCGGTTAAACTCAATAAATATTGCGCCATCTTGTCACAGACAATTTTCTTGTGGAGGATGTTAAGAAAAGTGATGTCTATGGATCTGTATCATCAGTACTGAAGGTACTTGTAGTAGTTGTTTTTCTGCCTTTCAATTCCTTGTAGATAAGCAGTTGAGAATGCAATTCTGTGATTATTAATGTAAAAAAGAACATACATGTGTACGAAAAAAAAAATTATTTATGATTTTTATTTCAGGTGAATGAATCTAGAACTTACAATTTATACTCTGGCGGGCAGACTATTGTTTTAAGGTTTAGCCTCCTTATATGCTTTAACTTATATTATATGCTTTAAAATGGTTCATTTAGATGACTATAAATTATTTTGGTTGTGGTAATGAAGTTCACCATTGACAAAAGTTGGCTAAAATGCCATGAACCTAAAGTCTGGATAAAACTCCTAAGCATTTAGCTCCCCTTTTCCAGATATTATGACTCTGTAAATTTTTTTCAGGGTTTATCTTTTCAATCTTTGTTTGCTGACTTGACATGCACAACTATGGCATTCATACTAAAATATTGTGTACTTTGCGGATCCCCTTCAACTGTAAAAGCATCTAAACAAGGCAAATATGATGAAACACCAGCAAAAGCTTTGCTGACATCTGCAAAGCAAAGTCCTCCACAAGTTAACACCCCTGCAAAACCTCAGTCTGAAGTTGACTTGGTATGTTTTGAATTTGTATATCATTTTCCATATTGGTAATCCTCCAATTGATAAGGTATCTCCCTAATTTCATTTACTTTAACTTATCTGCTATACTCTACTCCGCTTTATGGATGCTCTGAACACTCGTGAAAGAAGTTGGGAAGGGGGTTATGGCATAGCACATATTTGGGTGAGCTGCTGGCTGATTCCTTAAATCTCTTATCTTTTAGTAGTTATTTTATTTGGAAATTAGTTTCTAGGAAAATGGATGAAAAGGGAGATCATTTAAAGATTGATCTATCATACTGACTTTTAGAAATTTTGCCTCATGGCTTTCTGAGTTTATGTTCTTTTTTCAGAGTTTTATTTTTGTCAAGCATTTCCTGAGGAGTTTCCATTTTCCTTTATTGGTTTAGCAATGCCACATTGCTGCACCTAAACAAAAGAATTCCCATAACAAAGCATGAACTACTTGAGATCAATGGCATTGGAAAGTAAGTATTGCAAGTAATGCAGTATATTATATGCTGAGTTCTTAATACATAATACATTTTTTTGCTTCAACCAAAGGTAAGCAAATATGGAGATTGGTTGCTAGAAACTATTGAGTGTATGATCAAGGAATACTATAAGACCGACAAGAATAGCAGCAGTAGCAATGACAGCAATGATGCAGTAAAGAGAAGAAGAAATTCAAGCGGAGCTTCCGATGGAAATGCAGAAGGGGATGATGACTGAAGCAAAAGCACTGGCCGGTCTAAGAAAAGGATGTCAAAGTTGCAGAATACAAATACTGAATTTCATTATTCTGGGGAGAATGATAACAACCAATGCCTAGATGATGACCTAGATTTTGAGGATGCTTGTTATGATCCGGAGACCAATGGCTTAGCAATAGAGGCTGAGAAGAATGGTGCAGGAAGAGTGCTACCCTCATGGTCAACCCCTGGAAGCAAGGTAAACAATTCAAACCATAATTTGTTTCAACAACATGCCGTGAGAAGCTAAATGTATTATTCTAGTATGCCCTAAATTTATTGTTCAAGAGAGAAAACTCAACCAAGCTAAGAGAAAACTCAACCAAGCTAAGGGCCAATTACAGTTTTGCATCTCCATCAGTTAACGGCGATGCCTCTTGTTGGTTTCATAGTTATGTTAAATTTCTTTCTGCAAGTGGCCTAAATGCTGAATCCTACCATGAAGTGGATAAGATAGATGATTTTGGGTTCTGATTAACGATATGAGGCCTGAGGTACAATCTAAATTTCATAAAATTAAAATTTCTGGATGTGCTAAATTTTTGTGTGTGTGTGTATATATATATATATATATATGATGCATGCATATGCATATGCATATGTGTTATATGTTGTGCATTTTTTATTGGTAGGAAATTAAGAATTTTTTAGGCGAATTCCATTTTTAAGCCCCTAAACTATAACGGTTTATTCTATTGAATCCCTATCGTTCTATTGCATTGCATTGAGCCCTTACGCTTTTCTTTATGTAGTTATTGAGCCCCAATTTGACAAACTCACTAAACGGTGTTAAATATTAAATATTTTACTAATGAAATTGCCATGTAGGATAGTCGTCATTTACATGTGTCATATTAAAGAATAAAGTGTAATAATAATGAGGGATATATCTGGTATTTGAATCTAATGTGTCTTCTTGAACCTCTAACTCTCATGTTCTTCAACCTCTCACATGCTTCAGCTCCGTCACTTGCAATGTCGGCTTTAGGTCGGATGCCGTTGAGCTTCCGCTTGTTATCATTGCTATTGCTCCCTCGCTTAGATTCATCATCGCCATTAACTGATCGTAGAAAAGCAAAAATGCTATACCATGAGTGATGTAATTGAGATCAAATTATCACCAAAATCAAACAAAAATTGCAGACAGATTTCTTTTTTTTTTTTTTAAATAAATTTTTTGAAAAAGAAGGAAAAGAAATCCTTGCAGGGGGAGCCAATTTGAAGCGCCACAATTTGGGGAGGGAAACAGCATAGGCCTTCATGATTTCAGTGGTCAGGTGGCTGAAAGTCCGGGCACACCATCTTCTGAGGCTGCAGCTGCCAAATGAAACCATGACTGTCGACGAGTATTAAGCGAGATAATTGGAGTTGTTGCACCTGATCTAAAGGAGCAATTTGGGGCTCAATTTGGTCATGCTGAGAATTTCTCAAGGCTGTACTTGATGTACCTTTCGCTTTTAAGAGAGTGGATGCAATGCTTTACATAACCAATTTTGAGTCTGAGATTGAGTATCTCAAGAGGTCTTTTGGAACTCTAGAGTTAAGCAAGAATCTCCATTCCTAATTCTATTTGACTCTGTTTTGTTGCTTCCATTCTTGTGTTAAAGGTCGCTTGAATTGATGATTTCCTTTTTACTTTGCATTGTTGTACTGCTCAAGTACTTCATGAAAATTCTATTTGAACTTAATTTTGATGACTGTTGGCCCGACATAATTTCATAGCCATTGCCACTTTGTCAGTGTCTCCAGCTCTGCAAACAGAGCCAATGTCTCAGTGCTTCCTTTTTCTACTAAGTAGCATCATTCAACCTCTGAGCATTGTTTTTTTTTTTTTTTTGTTGAATTTAGCCGGAAAACTACTTCAGGCTGGTGGTTTGATCAGGCATCCTGATTCATGTAATTTTTTTCCCCTTTTTTCCAATATTTTGTATAAAGTTTTGGGATTGCTTTTGTCTTATAGATAGTATATAGAGATCTTTTGGGGGAATAATGCAGATTACCGAACTAGATGGTTAATGGATGTCATGTAAGCCTGCCAGAGACTTTGATATAGGAGCTCTGTTTAATTATAGAAGTAAAGCTCTTAACTATAGAAAAGCTTATAGTTGGAAAATCGTTTTCGATGGTATTTTAGGGGAAATATAAAAATCAATGTACATGCAGTAATGGATTGGAAGGTAACTTGCGCAAATGGATAGGATAGTTTTGTTTAAATTTCTAGTCCAATTTGAAGCGCCATTGAAATCAAGAGAGAAGAAAGAGCAAAATGGGAGAAGAACAGTGCATCTCAAGAGGTTGAAGAGCATAATTAGGGTTTCTTATATGTTGAATTTGGAGAAATCTTATTATTAAGGGTATTCTTGCCATTTAATATGCTTAGTCAGCATAGTTAAATATTTGATCATTTAGCATAGGACACAAATTGTTATTTGTCATTTAATAGAGCGTGATAAACACTTACAGTTTGTTTGTTAAATTATGGTTCAATGACTACATAAATAAAAGTATAGAAGCTCAATGCAACGCAATAAAAATAATAAGGGTTCAATAGAATAAACACTTGTAATTTAATAGAACGTGATAAATATTTATAGTTTGTTTGTCAAATTGTGGTTCAATAACTACATAAATAAAAATATAAAGATTTACTGCAATGCAGTAAAAATAATAGGGGTTCAATAGAATAAACAATTATAGTTCAGGGGTTTGAAAATGGATTTTGTCAATTTTTATATGATGTGTGCATATGTGTTTTATGTTGATTAGTAGGACAACTTTCAGTCAACCATTTTCTAACTTGAAATCGAAGTGTCGATCGTAAAACATAAAATAGCAGTCCACACAAGTGTCCCAACTCATCCCCTCTGGTCTCGCGCCGCACAGAAGAGTTCGTGCGATCTTCACCTTGCGATATACATTGCAGAATTTACTTACAAATTAAGCTAAGCCCAGATGAATAAATCATTTCTATAAAATTGTTGATAGCGCGCTGAGCATGCTGTTGACTTGAACTAAAAGTTGAGGCAAAAGAGTCTATTCTGCAATTTTTTTAACGCACACAATTTATATTAATAAATATGTAATCTGCAAAAATGTAGTGGTCATGTCTTATAAACAAGAAATAAGCAACTGTTATTTATTTATTTATTTATTATTTTTATAAAATCAATATGTATATATGTAATGTGATCAAGAGAAAGAGATTAGACTGTTATCAACAGGTTTAATTGTCCACTCCATATATAAAACATTCTGCCAATTAATAAGTGGTAAGTTTAAATATTTTAATCGAGCAATTAATGAAATTTAAAAACTCAAAATAAAATGAACGAAACCGTCATGTAACTAGTTTATTTATTTATTATTTTATAATTTTTAATATGAATTAGGGGCGCTATGGTAATATGTTGTTGGTAGCGAGACACTGTACATGTCAGCTACCAGCCACATATAACTTTATCCTATGTTAATTTACTGATAGCAAATGATAATTTCTTTTGTTACAAAACCAGCTGTTATATATCTGATAGGCTTGGATACAGCATGGACTTGTACACTATGCGGTGGACAGTGCGCAAAACCTGAAGTTTACTCGCGCGCGAGAAGAGGCTGCTGAAGAGCTTATTCTGCCATCTTTAATTGTATGCACACAGTGTATGAGGTAATCTGGAATACAGAAACTAAAATCCGAAAGTTAGCTCCTCTTTTCTCATATGACACTGTCGTCAAAACCACCAGATCTCTACTAAAATGAAGAATTTTTCGAAAGCTGCTCGAAATTTATCGTACGACTTCTGTCGTTCAAATCCAATCTCTAGTACAATTGTAGTCTGGACAAAAAAGAAAAGAAATGAAAGATACAAGATTTCGAAAGCTGCTCGACTTTTCGCGCGATTTTTTTCATCCAAATCCAATCGTTCGGCTGGCTGTAGAGTAGCTTATACAGCGAGCTTATACAGCGAATAGACATCGACCATCTATTATATATAAATATCACTCTTGCTATCTATGCTAGCAGAGATATCATCCTTGCTATCTGTACTAGCAGAGCTCACAGAGAAAGGGAACTTAGACATGGCAGCAGTGAGTAAGCTCATCTTTCACAAAGAAGAACTGTCTGAAACTGATATTGGAGTAAGATTGGCGGTCCCGACTCGCTCTTTGATGCATCTTCCATCGTTTGAAGGAGGGAAGCATTTTGTTGATCTGAAGGTGAAGTACAAGAGCATGAAGAAGCCTTTGGTGTTTCGCTGCAGCAAGAGAAAGAAAGGGCTCTATTCTAAGCCTGTTTTCGACAATGGTTGGGTTCAATTCATCAGAGAGAACAACATCAGAGTTGGTGATAGCGTTTCTCTTTTTCAAGAGGGTGCTGATTTCAAGATTGAAGTGAAGAGGAAGATCATTTTGCTTGGCAAAGTTATCAAGGCTCCCGTTCCATAAGCTTAATTAGTAAGCATACTGTTGTTCAATTACTATGATAACAAAATCCATGACGCTTAAGCATTGTTGAATCTTGCAATGGTTGGATTTTCCACTCGAATAGTTCAATAGAAATAATTGATTATAAAAAATGGCATCGTCAATTCATGCAGTTACGAATATCTTTTTGATTTATTTTCAATACTTTTTAATGCTTCAAAAAATTATTCGATATACCAAAATATTAAGTAGTTAAATAATGAGAATTTCGTTTATGATATTAAATTGTTGTTAGTTCAATTTATAACTATGTAACTGTGAAACTCTCGTATGTATGCTATTTTTGGAGCCTGTATAATTCTTTACATATCTTATCTAATTAAGGTTTGATTAATCTAGTGAGATTCTTCAATCATATGTAGTTAGGGATGCAGATGAAATTAATATAACTAACTAGATATTTTGTTAATTGAACATGTCATATGATAAAATGTTATTAATTTAAAATTTTAAAAATTAATTTATTAAAATTAAAAATTCAACATAGAATTAGAAATATACTAAAATTTATAATTTTAGTATGAGCTATCACTACAAATAGCAGCACAATGAGGTAGATAGTCGTTGTATTAGCTTCAATTTAATCTGCATATATCTGGTTTCTCCGTTATCATCAACAGAAAAAGCAAAGGTGGTAAAGCTTGAAGGCTTGATGCAACCCTTTCATATCGATACCCATTGGCATCTTGTGGATTGAAAAACTGCGATGAATCACACAACAATTTTACATTTGTAGGAGTTCAATGTTACTTCTGATCTTAGGAAGAATCTTCCACAAAGGTTTACTGTGGGGTTAAGTATAGTGACAATCACCCAACTTTGCACTTGTTGTAGTTTAAATACTCAACTTCAATTTATTTTTTTTTAATAACTTAACTTTAATTATATTTTAAAAAGTGTACCACCAAAAATTTTTTAGTCTTCTAAATTTTTCTTTAAAACCTTTTTAATCCTTAAATCTTTTTACTTTTTGATTTAGTTCTAACATTTCAAAGAGTTTTTAAAAATTATTCTCTTTTTATGATTGAATATTATTATTATTAATATTCCAGGAATAAAGTATTATCCCTCAAAATAATTTTCATTTATGGTTGATTTTCATAGGGGTCGAAAAATAGGGATTAATTTGTCAACTATCTTCAATTTTGAATAATTTATAGATAAAAAAATTTTATAGATAATTTTCGTGAAATAAAATAAAAGTTTGAAAACTAAAAAAAAAATATAAATTGAAATTCCGCAACCTAATTAAAACAAAGCCAAGATTCAATAATCTTGGAAATAATTAACCTATTTTATAGTGAGTGTGATAAAAATTTGAATTCTTTTTTTTTAAAAAAAAGAGAGAAATTCAGAATTTTTTAAATTTTACTCATGAGATTGATTCTTTAATTTTATGAAAATTTTTACTCATGTACTAATATTTGTGTAATGTGTGCGGAAGTTATGATGTACGTATAAAATATGTGCACTCTTGATCAATTGTCATTTTTTATATAAATGCAGTGACTGTGAAAATGAAATATGCATTTAAGTTTATAATTTATTGTTATTATTATTATTTTGAAATCATAGAGTAATATTAATAAAAAAACCAGCAGAATCCGAAGCTAGAACAGCTTCAATACAACCAGGTGGCTCATGCCAAACAGAAGGGCTAGCATAGAAACGAGCTGCTCTAGCCAAATAGTGAGCAGTCCCATTTGCTTGCCTTTGAACAAATTGAACAGTCAAATTAACACCCTGTTCTAAAAGAAAAATACAATCCTGCACAATGGTACCAAATTCAGATAAGTCAATATTGGACGAATGCACAGCATCCACAACCGTTTTGCCAAAATCACATTCTCCTTGCCCAAGGACAATGCTTCTGCCATCTTAGGTAAGTGGTCACCTGGAAACGACATGGAAGCTCAGATAACAAAATGCCCCTGCTAATCCCTGAAAACCATCCCAGCTCCAGCCGAATGAATGTCAGTGAAGATACCAGCATCAACATTACACTTAAGTTTACCTCTTGGGGGCGGCAACTAAGATAACAAGTGAACATCCACACGAGCATTAATCTAATCATGCAGCAGCAGCTAGATCTGATACACCGCCTGTTCCGGATCTGTTTATAATTTACTTTTATGACCGTAGAATGAGGATTTTATTACATTATTCAATAATAATTATTAACGAAATAAAATATATTTTTTGTAAAACTAAAATTACCATGTAAAGTACCGTAAAGTTATAAATGTTAATAAGTTGAGTGTACAAAATTTCTATGTTGAGCTGTAAATGAAAAGGCAATACCAAAATCAGCTTGAAGATAATATAGGATATTGAATAATAAATTCCTTTTTAAAAGGATATTGACTAATAATTAAATTAATGTTTATAAAGAAATCATTTTTTTGTGAAAACGTTTTTATGGAATATGATATAGGGTTTCACTTTCACTGTAAAGCCGCTGTTGCCATAGCTTTGAAAAAAAAAAAAAAATCGACAACTCCCTATCTATCTGCATTGTTTCACAGCCCTCGGCTCCATCTATCTGCACTGTCTAATAAAATATTTAGCGGTTTCTTGATTTTTTTTAAGACATGGATTTGAATGCCGATTTATCTTCAATCGGCGAGTACAAGAATTTTCGACAAATTACCCGTCAACGTTTATTACATGAAATGCTTCGATGGGCCAAGACAGCAGGAGATTCAAAATTAACTTCATGGAAGGTGCTCATTGTGGACAAATTTACCTTAAAGATTATGTCTCATACCACCAATATGGATGATATCATGGACGAAGGAGTTTCTTTAATAGAAGATATGTGCAAACTGCGGCAGCCCTTTCCTTCGCGAGACGCTATATACTTCATTCAACCAACAAAAGAGAATGTTGCTGTGTTCTTGTCAGATATGTCTGGGAGGTCACCGCTCTATAACAAAGCATTTGTTTTCTTCAGCTCACCTATTTCACAAGAATTATTTGCTCGTATCAAGGGTGATTTAAGTGTTGCATCTAGAATAGGAGCATTGCGAGAGATGAATTTGGAGTATTTGCCCATAGAATTTCATGGTTTTGTGACGGGGAATGATAATGCCTTGGAGAAACTTTTTGCAGTTGATCAGGAGGTGGATTCTGGCAGAGATGATGAATGTTTAAATGTGACGGCTACTCGCATAGCTACTGTTTTTGCTTCTTTAAGGGAATTTCCTGTTGTGCGCTATCGTGCTGCCAAGTTCCTCGATGATATAACCACACTGACAACTTTTCGTGATCTAATCCCCACAAAACTTGCTGCTAGAATTTGGGACCTGATAACTAATTTTCAGGACTTCTAGGCTGAATGTCCTGTAAAGCATTGAGCAGAGAGTATGGTGAGAGGTGGAGAGAATTCTCATAAATATTTCGATGCCTAAGTTAGAGAATAGAAATCGGGCGGAGGAAAGATAGCTTGAATATGTGTTAATGAGATGTCCCCTTATGAGGGGTATATGGTGTTATATATAGCGATACTCAAATCTGGGAGAAATAGGAATCCTTATGGGTGAGTGAATCATAGTTTTTGTAGGAGAGTGTTCCTTCTTCAGTTAGGATTCCTCTTTGAGGTAGTTTCTTGGACGGATCTGTCTTCTCCTTTGTCCATGTGTTCCTATTTAGGGGGGTAGAGGACCCCTAATTAGGTGGGAACATTCTAGATGGTATCAAGAGTCCCCCCCAGAGTATGCGGATATTTATGTCGGTTGCGTCCGAGTAAGATGCAGATGCCTTTATATGGGTGATAAGATGCAAGTGAGCTAAGGTGGCCAGCCTTAGTCACAATAAGCAGAGCTTGGTGCTGAGTATGTTGGTTGATCGTCATCGAATCGTAATCTGTGGAACTAAGGTACCTGATGAGTGAGTATGATCAACGTGATAGATTAACTCATCCGTTTTGGAACAAGACGGACCCAGTCGTTACTGGATTTGTAGATGCTTGGCATAGGGGCGCAAGGCTTACATGCTCGGAACCTCAGCACTACGGAAGCGACCTGAGGGTGCCAGCTTTAGTCACTGGACTTTATGTGAGCGAGACTTAAGTGCTCGGCACAAGGACGCGAGGCTTACATGCTCGAAACCTCAGTACTACGGAAGCGACCTGAGGGTGCCAACTTTAGTCACTGGACTTTATGTGAGTGAGACTTAGGTGCTCAACACAGGGATGCGAGGCTTACATGCTCGGAACCTTAGCACTACGGAAGCGACCTGAGGGTACCAGCTTTAGTCACTGGACTTTGTGTGAACGAGACTTAGATGCTCGGCTCAGGGGCATGAGGCTTACATGCTCGGAACCTCAGTACTACGGAAGCGACCTGAGGGTGCCAACTTTAGTCACTGGACTTTATGTGAGCGAGACTTAGATGCTAGGCACAGGGGCACGAGGCTTACATGCTTGGAACCTCAGTACTACGGAAGCGACCTGAGGGTGCCAGCTTCAGTCATTGGACTTTATGTGAGCGAGACTTAGATGCTCGACACAGGGGCACGAGGCTTATATGCTCGGAACCTCAGTACTACGGAAGTGACCTGAGGGTGCCAGCTTCAGTCACTGGACTTTATGTGAGCGAGACTTAGATTCTTGGCACAGGGGCACGAGGCTTACATGCTCGGAACCTCAATACTACGGAAGCGACCTGAGGGTGCCAACTTCAGTCACTAGACTTTTTATAAAGAATAGGCTAGGAGTGATGCTTGAAACGTCTCTCGACTTGCTTGATGGAGCGGCCCACTCAAAAATGTGGGTGGGCCAACACGGGGTGATTCCATTTCAACTCTTGAGATCACGTGATTGATGCGTCATTTCATCTGTCAGTAAGCGAAATGCTCGTACAGTCGTCATCGCGACTCTTCGCCTAATGGGTTATTTTATTCCCAATAGGCCCTTGGTGGTCTAGGGAGGAGCATAGTAATAATGAGGGCAGTTAATGGCGTGCTTCCAGGTCTTTCCGTGCTTTTATAAATACTGCTGCGCTTGCTAACTGGCTCATTTTGCTTTCTTTGCTCTTTCATTATGTTTTTGCTGCGTTTCTACTGCATCCACCGTTTCCATTCCTTCCTACCGTAACTCTCGCTTGAGGTAACCAGGTGATTCTTTCATCATTTCTTCCTCCTCTTTTTTGCCCCTTTTTTGTCGTTTGGTTTTCATTCCCTTCTTTGTTATGGCTCCTCGAGAAGAGATTAGCTCTGACCCCTTTGTGTCCAACATAGATAGTGAATTGCTAGGGTGGTATCGGCGACGGTTCTGCATCCCTATCACGACCCAAAACAGGGGCCATGACCGGCGCTAGGGAACGGGAATTCTTTCGAATTCAGAACCCGTAGCAAGCCTAAAAATAAAATAAAAACATGCAATAATAATAATAACAATATCAAATACAGCGAAAATAAAAATCATACATATAATAATAACATTTCCATCGATTGGATTTAAATCAAATCTCATCTCTTCACATATATATAAAATCTTTCAGTATAAATTCAGTTTCAATATAATACATCTCTTTAAATAAAATACATGAAATCCCACATTTTAATTCACAACTACTGCAGTGTCTAGATTATGAAAATAAGACTCAAGTAAATAATTTACACAAAGAACCCGAGGCGGAAGAAATCCGGCGTATGGGTCTGCTACTGAGGTCTGAAGATGTTGACTCTCCTGAAAAATAGTCAACGGAGGGGAGTCAGACCTCACTGAGTGAATTACTATAATATATATACATACACACTAAATGATAATGCATACAATCAACAGTATATATCTAATATATATATACAGGCAATTACACATAGATGCAATAAAATCATTTTTTTATATATTTTATCTGAAAATCATCTTTTATGAAGGATCAAATAGAACCCTATGATATCGCAACCTCGGAAATAGTGTTAGACAACACTCTAGCCATACAGGCTCACTTATTCCAAAATATATCCACTTAATCCATTTGGACAGTAGACTGGCCCCGAGACACTAAGTCAGCCGAGCTCCAGCAGTCTAACTGCCAATGTGATTGGCCCCGAGACACTTGGTCAACCGAGCTCCAGCAATCACACCCAAATCACATCACACATATCAATAATCACTATCCATAAATAAGTTAGTAATATAGCCTAAATACTATAGGCGTACCGGTACGTACTCGGTCCTAGTGCTGTCCACTAGGTAGCACGTTCTATCGATATCCTTCATTAATAAATATAAAACATTCATTCACAATTAAATGATGCATGAATTTAATTGAAATAACAATATAAACCATATATATACCGAAAATATACCAAAAGTAAACCAGGTATATTTCGAGTATATATATGTCAAATGAATTCAATCAAATTATAACTTAAGCTAGAAATATATTTAAAAATATTTTAAATATATTTTATTTACAAAACATGCATATAATTTAATATATACCAAAAATAAACCAAAAATATACTTAAATACAAATCATATTATTTATGCATTTTAATCGAAATAAAATATATATTTCTAAATCATGCATCCTAAGCATATATATATAGTATAGTAACTCCCCTAGTGCGCTCCACGAGACGGGTCCGACGGGCCTGGTCCACTAGCCCTCGATCTCGGCGCAACTAAACATACAATAAATAACCGACATTAGAATAAACCTAACATAAATCCTAGAATTCGATCTAGAGTATAAAACACAGAATCGATATCAGGGTTCGACCGGATATCACGTTTTACGAGAATTCTATCGAAAATTCGACAGAACCTCCCCTGTAAAACGGACATCTCTCTACTCAAAAGAGTAGAGCCGACCCTGCAAAGAAACACACTTCGAAATTCAAACACAAAACACACCCAAAACCCCTCGGTCGGACTCCAAACTACAGTCTACCGACCGGGGTCCACAATCACGGAATAATTCCAGAAATACCAAAAATATCCTTATAACATAGAAATTCATTTTATATGCATAAATTACGTAATTAACCTTTAAACGCATTAAAAACCAATAAAAACTCATTTTATTAGAAAAATCATGTATTATATATATAATTGAAAATAATTCACGAAAAATAGTTTTAATTAGTTAAAAATACCAAATAATTTGTAGAAATCATTTTTATACCTTAAATAACTATTAAAACCAATTAAATTACATTTTTAGCCAATTTAGGGTAAAATTATCAAAATACCCCTATATATATAAATATACTAAAATTACTTCAAAAATTCACCAAAAATAGTATAATCATAAAACATTAATTTTCTCAACATATTTATCAATAATATCAATAATTAAACTCAATTAACCAATTAATTTCAATTAAAAACATAATTAACCCTAATTTTCCAAATTTACATAAACTTCAATAATTCAAAATAAATACTTATAAATTCATAAAAATTCAAAATAAATTCCTATAATTCATTTCAACACCTAATTTAACCATAAAACACAATTTCATAATTTAAATAATTAATTTCCGAAAATTAGAAAATAATATTAAAATATTCAAAAATACCCAAAAATCCAAAAAATCTCCAAAAATTCCACAAAAATTCATACATGTAGATTAAGCTACTAGGATCAACATTTGTGAAGGGAGTTTTCATGAATTAATCAATTCGAAGCTCAAAAAAATCAAAAACCCTAATGTGACCGAATTGGAAAAATCGAAACCTAAGCAATTCTAGACCATTTAAGCTCAAACCAAAGCTAGAATCACACTCACCGGAGCTCAAGGAGAAGAAAGAGACTGGCGGTGTCGAAAATGGTGGCCGAAATCGACGTCGACGGCGAGGAGAGGAAGTTTCGACAAAAAATGGAAAAATAGCTCGCCGGCGCCGGGGAAGGAAGCTGCTGGCGGCGGGGGACGGCTGGGAACGACGGTGGCAAGCCGGGAGGCACACCGACGGTAGGTGATCGGTGTGACAGACGGTGGTGAGGGGTGGTCGGGCGTTCGGGAGGGAAAGGAAGAAGAAGAAGAAGAAGAAAAAGAAAAAGAAAAAGAAAGAAAAGAAAAAGAAAGAAAAAGAAAAAGAAAAAGAAAAAAGAAAGAAAAAAAAGAAAAATAACAAAAAAATAATTTTAATAAAATATTAAAAAAAAATCACACCCACACATATAATTTAATATTTTAATAATTTAATAAATAAATAAAAATGATTAAATAACAATAAATTAATAAATAAATAATAAAATATTAGGGTAATATATATTAAACCCTAATTAAATAAATATCGCACACATACACGGTGTTTAGTAATTTTAAAAATACGTATGAGTTCATGCAAGTCCGGAAATATATTTAAAATAATTAATAATAAATTATTTACGTAAAAATTTCTCCGAAAATGCAAGTCCCGGGAAAATTTTACGTAAAGCACTGTAAATAAGACAGAGAAATTAAAATAGTTTTTAAATACATATTAACTCGTAAAAATATCATATATATATTCAAAATTTATTAACATTGTATATCCCGGTACAGTATAAAAATATTTTAAAAACCACGGGATATTACAGTCTTCCCCCCCTATAAGAATTCATCCCCGAATTCCAGAAATAAAAGATTACAGGATCAAGAAGGAAAGAGATACGGGTAAGAAGCTCGCATCTCAGCTTCAGTCTCCCACGTATGCTCCTCAACTCTATTGCTACGCCACAGAACCTTAACCATCGGAATCTGTTTCGATTGCAACTGTCGAACTTGATAATCAACGATCACCACAGGTTCTTCCACAAACGTCAGATCTTCACTCACTTCTACACTGTCAGGCTGCAACACGTGTGAAGGATCTGAGATATACTTCCTCAGCATCGAGATATGAAACACTGGATGCACCTGTGACATACTCGGAGGCAAATCCAACCGATATGCAACAATGCCAACTCTCTCCAAAATCTCAAACGGTCCAATATATCTCGGTGCTAACTTACCCTTCCTGCCAAATCTCATCACACCCTTCATCGGAGATACCTTCAGAAAAATAAAATCTCCAACCTGAAACTCCACATCTCTGCGCCTAGGAACCGCATAACTCTTCTGTCTGCTAACTGCGGTCTCTAATCTTCGCTTAATCACGGTGACTTTCTCTGCAACATTATGAACCATCTCTGGTCTCGTCAAAGGTCTCTCACCAATCTCATCCTAACTCAGAAGGGATCTACACTTCCTTCCATACAACGCCTCATACGGTGCCATGCCAATACTGCTATGGTAGCTGTTATTATATGCAAACTCAACAAGTGACAAATGATCATCCTAGCTACCTCCCAAATCCAAGACACACATCCTCAACATATCTTCCAGTGTCTGGATCGTCCTCTCAGACTGGCCATCTGTCTGAGGATGAAAAGCAGTATTGAAATCCAACCTAATGCCCATCGCTTCCTGCAACTTCTGCCAAAAACGAGAAGTAAACACCGAACCTCTATTTGACACAATGGACATAGGTACTCCATGAAGGCATACGATATGCTTCACATACAACTTCGCCAATCTAGCAACTGAATATGTGGCTTTCACAGGTAGGAAATGTGCAGACTTCGTCAATCTGTCTACAATTACCCAGATGGAGTCGTATCCATCCTTCGAATGAGGTAAACCGACCATAAAATCCATAGCTATCCTTTCCCACTTCCACTCGGGAATAGGAAGAGGCTGAAGCTTCCCAGAAGGCTTCTGATGTTCGGCTTTCACTTGCTCACACGTCAAACACTTAGCAACATAATCAGCGACATCTTTTTTCAATCCGTCCCACCAGTATAAATCTCTGATACTGTGGTACATCTTAGTAACACCTGGATGTACGCTATAAGCTGTAGAGTGTGCTTCCCCTAAAATCTCTTCCCTCAAATCATCCACATCAGGAACACACAATCTACCACTAATCCACAACACACCATCATCATCAAGTGTGAAATCAGTGAACTTCCCTGCTCGAACATTCTCTGCAAGCTCTTCCAGAATGGGATCTCGGCTCTGAGCTGCTTTAATCCTATCCCTTAGTACAGATCGCACTTTAAACTGAGCTAGCAGTCCACCTGATCTACTGATCTTCATCATCAGACCTTGATCCACCATCAGATGCAATTCCTGGATCAATGGTCTCCTCTCAACACTGATGTGAGCAAGACTACCTGAGGACTTCTTACTCAATGCATCTGCTACCATATTAGCTTTACCCGGATGATATAAGATCTCACAATCATAATCCTTCAACAATTCTAACCATCTTCTCTACCTCAAATTCAAATCTCTCTACTGGAAAATGTACTTAAGGCTCTTGTGATCAGTAAATATCTCACAAGTCACCCCGTACAAATAATGTCTCCAAATCTTCAAAGCAAAGATCACTGCAGCCATCTCAAGATCATGTGTAGGATAGTTCTGCTCATGCTTCTTTAACTGCCTCGAAGCATAGGCTATCACCCTTCCATTCTACATCAACACACAACCAAGACCAATTCTAGAAGCATCACAGTAAACTGTGAACTTATCCACACTATTAGGCAAAGCTAATACTGGCGCTGTGGTCAACTTCTCCTTAAACAACTGAAAATTATTCTCACAAGCTTCTGACCACTCAAATCTAACATTCTTCTGAGTCAAGCGAGTCATAGGGGCTGCTATCCTGAAAAAATCTTGCACAAACCGCCTATAATACCCTGCTAAACCCAGAAAACTCTGAATCTCTGTGACAGAAGTAGGTCTAGGCCACTCAGATACTGCCTCAATCTTCTGTGGATTAACCTGAATACCTTCTTTAGACACTACATGTCCAAGAAAAGAAATAATCTCCATCCAGAAATCACACTTCGAGAATTTAGCATAAAGCTAATGATCTCTCAGTGTCTGTAGTACAATCCTCAAGTAATATACATGCTCCTCTATACTCCTCGAATATACCAGTATATCATCAATGAAGACTACTACAAACTGATCCACATATGGTCTGAATACTCTGTTCATCAAATCCATAAAAGTTGCTGGTGCATTAGTCAAACCAAAAGACATCACCAGAAACTCATAATGGCCATATCTAGTGTGGAACGCTATCTTAGGAATATCAGCTTCACTGATACGCAGCTGATGATAACCCGACCTCAAGTCGACCTTAGAAAAGAACTGTGCACCCTGTAGCTGGTCAAACAAATCATCTATCCTCGGGAGAGGATACTTGTTCTTCACTGTAACCTTATTCAGCTCTCTATAGTCAATGCACAATCTCAGGGTACCATCCTTCTTCTTCACAAACAGGACTGATGCACCCCAAGGAGAAACACTAGGTCTAATAAAACCTTTATCCAACAACTCTTGCAATTGTTCCTTCAACTCTTTCAACTTTGCAGGAGCCATTCGATAGGGTGGCATAGATATAGGAGTAGTACCTGGAACCACATCTATACAGAACTCAATCTCTCTGTGAGGTGGTAAACCTGGCAACTCCTCGAGAAAAACATCAGGAAACTCACAAGCAACCGGAACATCTGTGAGTGACAACTTCTCCACTGACGTATCCCTGACCAATGCCAAATATCCCTGACAACCTTTCCTCAATAACTTCCTAGCCGTAATAGCAGAAATAAGATTCTGAGGTGCTGAACTCCTATCACCAACAAACTTAAAATCTTCTTCACCAGGAATTCTAAAAGTCACCTCCTTATTCCTGCAATCTACCACGGCATAGTGTTGAGATAACCAATCCATTCTCAAAATAACATCAAACTCCATCACATCCAACAGAATCAAATCAGCGGGTAATTCTCTATCTCCCATGAGAACTAGACAACCAGAAAGAACAATATCGGTGTCCAAAGAATCGCTCAGAGGAGTGGCAACAGACAAAGGAAAAGCCATCCTCGAAGCTTGCCAATAAGATTTAGAAGCAAAAACAGGAGAAATGAACGAATGCGTGGCACCCGGATCAAACAAAACCCATGCATCCAGGTAACAAACAGAAACAATACCTGCCACGACTGCATTAGATGCCTGAGCATCCTGCTGAGTGAGATGGAAAACTCTGGCCTGACCTCAACCTCCCTACTGATTGGTAGAAGCCTGGCCAATACCTCTGGCACCTCCTCTAGTACCTCTACCAAGACTCTGCTGTGGGACAAACTGAGTGGAACTCTGATGCTGAGCTGGGGGTAACTGAAATGGCACGGGTGCAGCACTAGCAATCGACTGCTGTTGGAATCGTGGAATCTACTGCTGTTGATACTCAGAATAAGGACATGATCTGGTAAAATGTCCGGTCTGCCTGCATCTGAAGCATGTCAGTGGTGTCAGATAACACGGTCCCTGATGGACTCTATCGCAAGTTTGATAAACGCTGGCCGCTGATCCAGAACTACGACCACTGCTGCTGCTCGAAGCACTTGACCCAAATCTGAATGATCTACGCTGACCTCCACGGCCATGTCTACTACTTCGATGCACTCACTGATGCTGTCTCTGACTTTACTGAGTCAGACCTCGTTGCTGACTACTCGAACCAATATGAAAACTCGAATATGGAGTAGCCTGCAATCCACTCGACTGAACTCCTAGCTGGTAATAATCAGGCATCGCTCCCTGCCTAACTAGCCTCAACTCAATCTCCTTGGCTAACTCAATCACAGACTCGAGAGTAAGGCCTGCTGTAGGCATACCAGCAAATGTTGAACCCAAACCAGTAACATATGTAGTAACCGCGAAATACTGATCTCGCATCAGATCCTCAGCATATCTACCCAGACGAAGAAACTCTCGGGTATACTCCTCTACAGATCGATCTCCATGAGAAATACTGGTCAATCGAAGACGATAGCTCAAACGAAGAGGCTCTGGACAGAATCTCCTCATAAACCGCTCTCGGAACTGAGCCCAGGTCATCGTCATCATATAGGGCTGGATCATCTGAATGAACCAATCTAGGGCTGGTCCCTCGACAGACAACTCTACGATCATAATCCGCTGGTACTCGATATGAGTAGTCCGAGTCCTAATCTCAATCCCATGCAGAAAATCTAATGGATCGGAAGTACCATCGAACGCAATCCTGCCAACTTGGGCATAGAACAAAGCTGCCTCAGGGTCAGACATACCCTGTTGATAGGCAGGCTAAACAGGCTGAACAACTGGAGGAGCAGGAACATCAAATTCAGGCTCAACAGGCTCCTCGTCCTGTAACTCTCTCTGCCTACGGCGACCTGCCGCTCCTCGAGGTCTACCTCTGCCACGACCTCTACGTCTAACTGGCTGCTCAGGAGGTAAAACCTTGTCCTGGAAAGACTCATCATCCTCGGCCTCAACGACCGGTGGAGCGACACGCGCTCGCCTCCTCATACTGAAAAGACAAATGGAAAGATTCAAACAAAACAAACAACGGAGGAATAACACTGAAAACTAAGCAAGGAATACTTATCAAGACGTACTCAAACCTAATTCACTGCAGTAGTTCAACAGAAAACACAACTTGAAAACTAGGGCCACGACTCACATAACTAAGCCCTGACACAGAACTCCGCTCTGATACCAACTTTGTCACGACCCAAAATAGAGGCCATGACCGGCGCTAGGGAACGGGAATTCTTTCGAATCCGGAACCTGTAGCAAGCCTAAAAATAAAATAAAAACATGCAATAATAATAATAACAATATCAAATGCAGCGGAAATAAAAATCATACATATAATAATAACATTTCCATCGACTGGATTTAAATCAAATCTCATCTCTTCATATATATATAAAATCTTTCAGTACAAATCCAGTTTCAATATAATACATCTCTTTAAATAAAATACATGAAATCCCACATTTTAATTCACAACTACTACAGTGTCTAGATTATGAAAATAAGACTCAAGTAAATAATTTACATAAAGAAGCCGAGGTGGAAGAAATCCGGCGTATGGGTCTGCTACTGAGGTCTGAAGATGTTGACTCTCCTGAAAAATAGTCAACGGAGGGGAGTCAGACCTCACTGAGTGAATTACTATAATATATATACATACACACTAAATGATAATGCATACAGTCAACAGTATATATCTAATATATATATACAGGCAATTACACATAGATGCAATAAAATCATTTTTTTTATATATTTTATCTGAAAATCATCTTTTATGAAGGATCAAATAGAACCCTATGATATCGCAACCTCGGAAATAGTGTTAGACAACACTCTAGCCATACAGGCTCACTTATTCCAAAATATATCCACTTAATCCATTTGGACAGTAGACTGGCCCCGAGACACTAAGTCAACCAAGCTCCAGCAGTCTAACTGCCAATGTGATTGGCCCCGAGACACTTGGTCAACCGAGCTCCAGCAATCACACCCAAATCACATCACACATATCAATAATCACATTAAATCACTATCCATAAATAAGTTAGTAATATAGCCTAAATACTATAGGCGTACCGGTACGTACTCGGTCCTAGTGCTGTCCACTAGGTAGCACGTTCTATCGATATCCTTCATTAATAAATATAAAACATTCATTCACAATTAAATGATGCATGAATTTAATTGAAATAACAATATAAACCATATATATACCGAAATATACCAAAAGTAAACCAGGTATATTTCGAGTATATATATGTCAAATGAATTCAATCAAATTATAACTTAAGCTAGAAATATATTTAAAAATATTTTAAATATATTTTATTTACAAAACATGCATATAATTTAATATATACCAAAAATAAACCAAAAATATACTTAAATACAAATCATATTATTTATGCATTTTAATCGAAATAAAATATATATTTCTAAATCATGCATCCTAAGCATATATATATAGTATAGTAACTCACCTAGTGCGCTCCACGAGACGGGTCCGACGGGCCTGGTCCACTAGCCCTCGGTCTCGGCGTAACTAAACATACAATAAATAATCGACATTAGAATAAACCTAACATAAATCCTAGAATTCGATCTAAAGTATAAAACACAAAATCGATATCAGGGTTCGACCGGATATCACGTTTTACGAGAATTCTATCGAAAATTCGACAGAACCTCCCCTGTAAAATGGACATCTCTCTACTCAAAAGAGTAGAGCCGACCCTGCAAAGAAACACACTTCGAAATTCAAACACAAAACACACCCAAAACCCCTCGGTCGGACTCCAAACTACAATCTACCGACCGGGGTCCACAATCACGGAATAATTCCAGAAATACCAAAAATATCCTTATAACATAGAAATTCATTTTATATGCATAAATTACGTAATTAACCTTTAAACGCATTAAAAACCAATAAAAACTCATTTTATTAGAAAAATCGTGTATTATATATATAATTGAAAATAATTCACGAAAAATAGTTTTAATTAGTTAAAAATACCAAATAATTTGTAGAAATCATTTTTATACCTTAAATAACTATTAAAACTAATTAAATTACATTTTTAGCCAATTTAGGGTAAAATTACCAAAATACCCCTATATATATAAATACACTAAAATTACTTCAAAAATTCACCAAAAATAGTATAATCATAAAAAATTAATTTTCTCAACATATTTATCAATAATATCAATAATTAAACTCAATTAACCAATTAATTTCAATTAAAAACATAATTAACCCTAATTTTCCAAATTTACATAAACTTCAATAATTCAAAATAAATACTTAGAAATTCATAAAAATTCAAAATAAATTCCTATAATTCATTTCAACACCTAATTTAACCATAAAACACAATTTCATAATTTAAATAATTAATTTCCGAAAATTAGAAAATAATATTAAAATATTTAAAAATACCCAAAAATCCAAAAAATCTCCAAAAATTCCACAAAAATTCATACATGTAGATTAAGCTACTAGGATCAACATTTGTGAAGGGAGTTTTCATGAATCAATCAATTCGAAGCTCAAAGAAATCAAAAACCCTAATGTGACCGAATTGGAAAAATCGAAACCTAAGCAATTCTAGACCATTTAAGCTCAAACCAAAGTTAGAATCACACTCACCGGAGCTCAAGGAGAAGAAAGAGACCGGCGGTGTCAAAAATGGTGGCTGAAATCGACGTCGACGGCGAGGAGAGGAAGTTTCGACAAAAAATAAAAAAATAGCTTGCCGGCGCCGGGGGACGGCTGGGAACAACGGTGGCAAGCCGGGAGGCACACCGACGGTAGGTGATCGGCGTGACAGATGGTGGTGAGGGGTGGTCGGGCGCTCGGGAGGGAAAGGAAGAAGAAGAAGAAGAAGAAGAAGAAGAAGAAGAAGAAAAAGAAAAAGAAAGAAAAGAAAAAGAAAGAAAAAGAAAAAGAAAAAGAAAAAGAAAAAAGAAAGAAAAAAAAGAAAAATAATAAAAAAATAATTTTAATAAAATATTAAAAAAAAATCACACCCACACATATAATTTAATATTTTAATAATTTAATAAATAAATAAAAATAATTAAATAACAATAAATTAATAAATAAATAATAAAATATTAGGGTAATATATATTAAACCCTAATTAAATAAATATCGCACACATACACGGTGTTTAGTAATTTTAAAAATACGTATGAGTTCATGCAAGTCCGAAAATATATTTAAAATAATTAATAATAAATTATTTACGTAAAAATTTCCCCGAAAATGCAAGTCCCGGGAAAATTTTACGTAAAGCACTGTAAATAAGACAGAGAAATTAAAATAGGTTTTAAATACATATTAACTCGTAAAAATATCATTTATATATTCAAAATTTATTAACACTGTATATCCCGGTACAGTGTAAAAATATCTTAAAAACACAGGATATTACAATCCTCGCCGATTATGCCCTTCACATTGTAGACAGAAGGTTTAGGGCCCATACCCCTTTATTAGGGCTAAGTACATTAGTGGTGTATTTCGACCAGTTTGAGGGGGATCTGAAATTTCCCTTAGATCCCTTTGTCAAGGACTTTCTTAATAGAAATAATATTGCGCCCGGTCGGCTTCACCCGAATAGTTATAGGATACTGACCGGGTTCATCCAGCTGATGCATGAGGAGGGTAGGGTTCCCGATCTAGACGTCCTCCGATATTTATATAGGCTGACTAGGAAGAAGGGAGAGCTGATGTTCTCCCTTTCAGTCGTAACCAACCATTCACTTTTTGTTAAACTTCTGGATCTTCACAAGAAGTGGAGATACCATTTTTTTGTTGTGGAGTATCAATCGGACTTCCTGGATGTCCGGAGGATGTGGTCGGACGAATGTCATAAGGTGAGTCGTCCAGTGAAACTTTCTGATTCGGATACGGAATTAGTTTTGCGACTACATCTAGACGGACTCACTGAAGCTCGATCCACAGAGGATGCATCCCGGAGGTATCTGTGGAGAGTTTGTCCGAGTTGCGACCATTTCCCTGGTATGATTTTTTGTTTTGAGTTTTGTTTTTTCTGACTAGTCTTATCTTTCCATCTGTAGATGGCTAAATTTTTTGATTTTGCGGGCGGAATTTCCCTAGTAGATGAGCCAATTGCAGTGGAGGAGGGCTGGAATGATCCTTCTCTGGAAACTGAGGCTCCCCCTACTCTGGAGGCTGTTCCTGCCGACCTTAAGGGCAACGCAACAGTGGAAAGTGAGCAGCTGGAGCGGGTCGGACGATGAAAAAGGCGGTTGATCAAAGCAGAGTCAGATGCAGAAGGGCTGGATGAAGAGATTTACGTCCAACATCCCCAGTTATCTAGTTGTCCGGATATACAGGGCTGGATATTGAAAAAGATGAAGCCCCCGAGTATCTCCAATAGTTAAGTATGGGACCAGTATGTCGAGTCGCTGTGGTTACCCGGAGACATGCAGCGTTGGTCGGATGAGGGACCAGACGGATTACTCGATTCCATTATCGGCCAATCACTGGAGGTAAGGGAGTTTCTGGTAATTGATATAACTGTTGTAGTGGAATTTTGGCTAAGTTGTTTGGTTGTTTTTGGCAGATGACTCAGGCCTTGCTGCTGATGAAGGATCAGTACTTCTACTTGAAGAGCCAGTACAGCTTAAAGGAAACTGAGGTGGGGACGATCGCTATAGATTTTGAGAAAAAATTGGATAGCGCTAAGGCAGCTCTAGAGCACTACCAGACAAGATATGCAGAGGCCAAATCTGACATGGAGGTGAATCAAAAAAAGGTTTCTGAACTAGAATATAGCCAGGCCCAGCTGACAAGGAGGATCGAGGAGCAGGATCTTCAGATTGTTGAATTTCAGGAGAGGCTGGCAGAGCTTGAGAAATCTCGTGCCAATGATAAGAAGACATATCAGAGCATGGTAGGGGGGTTTCTCAAGGCGTACCGGGCTGAGTGCAAAAGGATCTTGCTCTCTCAAGACTCAAGATTGGATTTGGGGGCCTTAGATCGGATAACCCCAGTCGATCTGGCCAGGCTTACTGTACAGGATGACGCCCGTTGAAAGGCCAGTTCCTTTTCTATGAGGGAGTCTAAAGAGGCCGCTGCTACAGTTGGGTCTGACGAGCATCCAGAGGCTACCAATGATGCTTCCCCCATAGTTTCTAGGACAGGGGGTCCGGGTGTACAAATACTAGAGTAGATATATATAGGTTTACGTGTATCTCTTTTCTTTTCTTTTTTTTAATCATATATAAAGACATTCTTTATTAATGAAGGTATTTTTTATTGAATCAGATTGTGTGTCTGAGTACAAGATTACTGATAATACTTCCTGAGGGAGTCTGAGTTCCAGAACCTCAGTAGTTCTCTGCCTCATCTTTCTCTTATTTTATACACCCCATTTGTTGTGCATTCTGAGATCTGATACGGGCCTTCCCAATTCGGGCCTAACTTGTCGGTACCCGAGGTGCCTTTGCCAATATCTGCTCTTCTGAGTACCCAGTCGCCCATCCTGAAATTCTCTGTTGGTTTACGCAGATGGTGGTACTGGGTTATCCTTTATCGATGTGCCTCTGTCATTGCTGCCCGCTTGTTCTCTTCGTTCCTCTAGTATGTCAAGGCATACTTGTGCGTTGACGTTATTGATGGCGTGGTCAAGGTCTTGGCTTACCCGGTAACTTGGGGACCCAACCTCCACTGGAATTACTGCATCCATGCCATAAGTTAGTCTGAATGATGTTTCACCAGTGGACGATCGGGGTGTGGTTCTGTAGGCCCATATTACATTGTTCAGCTCTTCGACCCAATTCCCTTTCTTGTCGTCAAGTCTTTTCTTCAACCCTTGCATGAGGATTCTATTGGTGACCTCAGTTTGTCCGTTCATCTACGGGTGAGCTACTAAGGTGAAGCACAGTTTTAAGCCAAGGTCGAAGCAGAAACTTCTGAATTTGTGGTTGTCAAACTATTTACCGTTGTCTGTAATTAAAGTATGGGGGATGTCGAATCTGCAAATGATCTACTTCCTGAAAAAGTGTTGTATTCGGGCTTCTGTGATGGTTGGGACTGCTTCTGCTTCTACCCATTTCATGAAATGGTCAATGGCCACGATTAAGAACTTTTTCTACGAGGTAGATGGAGGAAAAGGACCCAGGATGTCCATCCCCCACATGACGAAAGGCCATGGGCTGCCGATAGGATGCAAAGGCTGAGAAGATTTGTGGCTAAGTCGGGCATAGTGCTGGCACTGGTGATATGATTATGTTAGCTGCTGGGCATCCTTGGACATGGTGGGCCAGTAGTACCCCTGGAGCAAGGCCTTTCTAGTGAGCGAATAGTGGGACTCGTGTGCACCACAGATTCCTTCATGGATTTCTCGTAATATGTAATTTCCCTCCTCTGGGGAAACGCACTTTGACTAGGGGTGCGAGAGGGATTTTCGGTAGAGCTCCCCTCGGTGGACGGAATAGTGGGCTGTTTTGGCCTTGAGCTTCCGAGCTTGCAGCTTGTCTTCTGAAAGTGTGCCATGCTCAAGATATTGGATGATGGGCTGTATTTCCAAGACTACTTGTGTTTTGAAAACTTCAGTGTCCTCTGTGCTGGGATTGGTGAGTGATTCGGTGAAATTCATATCCCTAAATGCTTTACTATTCTCGGTTGCAGATTTAGCAAGGTAATCGACCTCATTATTGTCTTCTTTGGGAATCTGGATGATATTCCATTGGCCTCCATCTTGCTCGATGTGTTGCAAAAGTCGACTGGCTTTGTCTACGTACTTGGTGATACATGCATCTTTGACTTGAAATGCTCCGCTGACTTGGTTGGCTACTAGTTGGGAATCCGAGTGTATAATGAGGTGTTCGGCCCTAACTTCTGCAGCTAGTTTCAACCCTGTAATGAGTGCTTCGTATTCAGCTGCATTATTGGTGGCATTATACTCTATGCAGACTGTGTATTGGATATGAACTTTATGCGGTCCCCTGAGGATTATTCCCACGCCGGAACCATGAGCTGAGGATGCTCCGTCAACATAGAGCTTCCATTATGGTGTCTTGGTCAAGGTTACATCTTCCAGAGCCATTTCTTGTACAAAATCTGTTAAGGCCTAGGCTTTCATCTGCCGTCGAGGCTCGTAATCAATATCGAACTCGCCGAGTAAAACCGACCATTGCATTAGCCTGCCTGAAGTCTCTGGTCTCTGTAATATTTTTCACAGTGGAAAATGGGATCGGACTATAATATGGTGAGCTTAGAAGTAGTGCTGAAGCTTTCGAGAAGCACGGACCACAACTAAGGCTAACTTATCCAGCATGAGGTATCGGACTTCAGGTCCTCGGAGCATCTTGCTGACATAGTAGACAGGGCTTTGCTGGCTTCCCTCTTCCCTTTCCAGTACTGAAGCGATGCATTCTCGACCAACAGAGAGGTATAAGTATAAAGTCTCATTCGGTATCGGACGACTGATTAATGGTGGGGAAGATAAGAATCTTTTAATTTCTTCAAATGCTGCTTGGCAATCAGCGGACCACTGGAACTTGCCGGTACTTTTGAGAGATCGGAACAATGGTAGACATCACCTAGCTGAGCAAGAAATAAAATGCCCCAGTGCGGTTATTTTACCATTTAGCTTTTGTATATCACAGATGCTCTTCGGTGCTGCCATGTTGAGTATGGCTTCCATTTTTTCTGGGTTGACTTCAATGCCTCAGTGAGAAATCATGAACCCCAGGAACTTTCTGGCCTGGACTCCGAAGACGCATTTATCAAGATTCAACTTGATCCTGGATTGGCTTAGTAACTGGAGGACTTGATCCACGTTTGTTGGGTGGTGCTCAAAGTGCTTGCTTTTGATGATGATGTCATCCACATATACCTCCACGCTGGTTCCAATATGGCTCTGAAGGACTTGGTTCATCATTCTTTGGTATGTGGCTTCGGCATTTTTCAGTCCGAAGGGCATCACGTTGTAGCAGTACAACCCTTCGTGTGTGATAAAGGACGTTTTCTCCTGGTCTTCTTTCTTCATGGGGATCTGGTGATAACCTTGGGTAGCATCTACGAAGCTGTATAAGCCATGGCCAGCGGTGGAATCTACGAGTTGATCAATCATTGGTAACGGGTAACTATTTTTAGGGCATGCTCGGTTGAGGTCGGTGTAGTCTACACACATTTTGTACTTCCCATTTTCTTTTTTAACGAGTACCACGTTGGCTACCCAGTTTGGGTGAGTAACCTCTTTAATGAATCTAGCTACTAATAGCTTCGCTGTTTCCTCGGCAATGATCTTTTGTCTTTCGTAGGCAAAAGTTCTTTTCTTCTGTGCTACTGGCTTAGCCCCTGGTTTGATGTTTAGGCAGTGACAGGTAACCTGTGGGTCCACGCCGATGATCTCGGAGGCTTGAGAAGCAAAATCTTTTGAGTGTCTAATAAGGACGTCCCTTAATGTGTCTTTGATGTCTTGATCAAGGGCATTACCAATTTTCATAGATTTTCCTCCACTGATTTGCAATGCCTCCGTGTCTTCCACCGGTTGTGGATCAGCACCTTGCTTCTCAACTTCCCATGCTTCCAAATGAAAAGCCTTCGCCAGAGATTTCATGGTCATATGATAGCATTGTCTGGCCATTTGCTGATCTCCCTTGATAGTAAGGGCCCCCGTCTTGATCGAAATTTTCATGGTTAATTGTCGGATGCTGGTGACTGCATCTGCTTCGTAAAGTACCGGTCATCCTATTATCCCATTATAGGCTAGTGGTATGTCTACCATGTTGAATGGAGTCCAGACGATTTTTGTTTCCTCATCCTTTTGGTTTCTGAATTCTAGATCCAGATTGACAATCCCCATTGGTTGCACCGTTCTCCCACAAAAACTAGTGATGAGGTTCTGGATGGCCGTTAAGTTGGTGATGGAGTCGCCCATAGCTTTGTACGCATTCCAAGATAAAACATTAATAGCACTCCCATTATCGACCAATAGCCTTTTGACCCGATACTTATTTATGCATGCGGTTATCATCAGAGCATCATTGTGAGGGTGATGTATATGCAAATTGTCTTCCAAGTAAAAAATGCTATCGCTTTTACCGGGTTTCATTTTTCCTCCTCTACTCCGTTTTAACCATTTCCTGGTGTTTTCTCCTCCTACAATCATATTGATCGTTCCAATCGGTTCTTTCTTAGCTTTCTTTGCCTCAGCTTTGTCACGATCATGGTTTTCCGTGTTTTCGCGTCTCCTTAGTGCGTTAGTGAAATTATCAAGCTTTCCCCGCTGCACTAGTTTTTTTATGGCACTCTTCAGTTCTCTGCAGCCTTCTATGTTATGGCCATACTCTCTGTGGTACTCGCAGTATTGGCTTCTATCACGAGTAAATCTCCAGCTTGGGCTGATTCTTTTGGCCGGTGTAATTTTCACTCCATTCTGCCTGACCCACATGAGGATCCTGGTTCGAGAAGTGTTCAGGGGTGTATATCTATCCGCTTCCCTATCAAATCTATCTGTCGGAGCTCTGAAATTCATTTTTGGGAAGCTTACTCATCTCTGCTTTGGCCGTTCATCTTCAGTCGATGGCCTGTCTTCTTCTCGACACATCCTCCTGTCTTCGTCCATCTTTATCATCTGAACCGCTATCGCCATTGCCTCTGCAAAGGTACTCGGTTCTTTAGTCATCAATTTATCTTTTAGCTTTCCGAGTCTGGTGCCATTTTTCAAAGCTTCTATGGCAACTTCATCAACGAGGTGCTCAATCTGCATAGCTGTTTTATTGAAACGGTCAAGGTAACTTCGTAGAGATTCGTCAGCCTCCTGCCGGCACATCCGGAGGTCGTTGATTTTTTTGCAAGAGGGATATTGGTGATGAATCTGATACGGAACTTCTCGGCTAGATCCTCAAAAGAAGTGATAGAATTCTCCGGGAGCCGATGAAACCATTTTTGGGCACTCTTTGTGAGTGTACTTGGGAAGGCTCTGCACATGATTCCATCGTTCACATTCTGGAGCAGCATCTTTGTTCGGAAAACAGATATATGACTAATAGGGTCTCCTGTTCCATCATACTGATCAAGATGCGGGATTCTGAACTTACTAGGAATCTCCATTTGAATTATTCTGCTGACAAACGGAGTTCTGCTATCCATCACCCATTCTTCTTCCTTTCTAGGTTTAGTCCGGGCTTTGTTCATTGCTTCCTCAACCTTCTGTGCTAATTTTGAATCATCGAGAGCTGGGATGGACGAACTACACTCCCCTTCTGGTGCTTTACCCTTCCCTGTGCTCGTCCCTAGGGCTTGTCGGGGTGCTGCATTATCATTATTTGAAGCTGATTCAGTATGCTCGCTCTGTATTATAGCGCTTAGCTGTTGTTGCATCAAGGTTATTTGTGCCTAAATATTTTTTATCATGGCCTCTTTGCTTTCTTAGTCAAGGCCGAGCGTTTGGGTTATTGTGTTTAGGTTTGGAGTGGTTATTACTGGTGTTTCTAGTAGGCTTGGAAAAGGTATTGAGGGTATTGATCGATGGTGCTGCAGTGGAGCGTAATATGGGAGATCTGTGTCCAAGGATGGGTATCTCGGGGTGTTTTCCGGAAGTAAAGGTGCATGACCGGATGTGGCCCCAACAAGCTACAAGGTGGGCGATGGTATTATTGCTGGGAAAGGGTTTGAAAGGTCAGTCGAGAGGATAGGTGCAGAAGGATTGGTGCCAACCTCAGGAATTTGGGCTGGAGGTGGGCTAGAAGTCATGGTGAAGGTGTCTTTAGCTTAGCAAGTGAATGAATGGCTTTTCCCAAGGAGTTCCCACAAACGGTGCCACTTGATAACTAATTTCCAGGACTCCTGGGCTGAACGTCTTGCAAATCACTGAGCAGAGGGCAAGGTGAGAGGCGGGGGGAATCCCCACAAACACTCCAATGCCTAAGTTAGAGAATAGAAATCGGGCGGAGGAAAGATAACTTGAATATGTGTTAATGAGATGTCCCCTTATGAGGGGTATATGGTGCTATATATAGCGATACTCAAACCTGGGAGGAATAGGAATTATTGTGGGTCAGTGAATCATAATTTTTGTAGGAGAGTGTTCCTTCTTTAGTTAGGATTTCTCTTTGAGGTAGTTTCTTGGATGGATCTATCTTCTCTTTTGTCCATGTGTTCTTATTTAGGGGGTAGAAGACCCCTAATTAGGTGGGAATATTCTAGATGATATCAAGACCGTTTAACACAATATAGACAACAAAAGATACCCAGTTTTCCGCAGACAGAAACGTGAGCTGCTTATCCTAGATAGATTCGTAGATCAGATTGCTCCTGTTATACACGAGTGGACATATGATGCCATGTGCCATGATTTGCTTGACTTGCAGGGGATTAAATATGTGCGTGAGGTTCCTAACAAATCAGGTGGTCGTCCTGAGAAAAAAGAGGACATTTTAGATGTACACGATCCCATCTGGCTTGAGCTTTGCCTTGCTCATATAGCGGATGCTAGTGAACGGTTGCATCAAAAGATGACCAACTTGGTATCTAATAATAAAGCTGCACAGATTCAATATGGTTCAAGAGGTGGTGAACCTTCCGCACAGGATTTGCAAAAGATGGTTCAAGCATTGCCACAATACAGTGAGCAAATTGACAAGCTCTCCCTTCATGTGGAGATTGCAGGACAAATTTACAGAATTGTCAAGGAGTTGGGGCTTCGAGATATAGGACAACTGGAGCAGGATCTAGTTTTCGGAGATAAAGGAATAGCTGATGTCATTAGCTTTTTGAATAGAAATAAGGATGTTACTCGTAAAAATAAGTTGCGGTTGTTGATGATTCTTGCAGCCGTTTATCCTGAGAAGTTTGATGGTGAAAACGGCCTTAATCTAATGAAGTTAGCGCAATTAACTGAAGATGACATGAAGGCTATGAACAACCTGAGATTGCTTAGGTCTCCAGAATCCAAAAAGAGTTCCAGTAGAGCCCTATCTTTCAAGTTTCACAAGCATGTTACTAGAAAAGACCGCACTGGTGCTGAAGAAACAACTTGGCAACTATCACGATTTTACCCAACGTTAGAGGAAATTATCGAAAAACTCAGCCAAGGAGAGCTATCAAGGGATCAATATCCATGTATTAATGACCCAACTGCAACTTTGGACGAAACTTCTCACCCTGTATCGGTAAATCAAGTTCCAGTTCCCAATTCATGGAGATCAAAATCTGCACGAACAAGAACTGCACCAACATGGGCACAGCCTCGGAATGCTGATGGGATTTCAAGAGATACACTGAGCAGAAGGATGGGCCGACGTGTTTTTGTATTTATTGTAGGTGGAGCTAGTAGATCTGAGCTAAGGGTGTGCCACAAGCTTACAGATAAGCTACAGAGAGAAGTAGTTCTGGGTTCGTGCTGTCTTGTTGATCCTTCACAATTTATTACGAAACTAAAGCTATTGGCAGGAACATGAACTCACTTTTGATGAACATACATCAAATCCTTGTATCCACTTTTTGTGTCCAGTGCAAAAATTTCTGCATCTTGATAATTGCAGAATCAGGTATGTAGCATTTTACGAGAAAAAAGGGTATGCAGCGTTTGGCTTGAAAGATGTAATTGATGAACTAGAACTACTGGAATTTTGTTCTATGTACTTTGCTGAGTGACAATATCAATTGTGCTTTTGATTGAAAAATGTGCTACTGAGCCATTTATAAAACTGGTCAGATTCCTGGCAAACCATCCTGTCCGTGGAACCTGGCTAATGAAGAGGGGAAGGTTTCTCCCCCTCCCCTCTCAACACAAAAAAAAAAAAAAAAGAGAAAATTTGGCCTGAAAAATTGCCATACCTTAAGGTTAATATCATATATATATATATATATATATATATATATATATATATATATCATTTATTAACTTATGCAATTCTGTGATAATTCTGAATATTTGTTACTTTTTGTCAAGATGTTATAATAAAATTTTATGTACATATACTAACATTATGGTATTACAGAGAACACAAGAACCACCACCTCCTTTAGTATACATTTCATTGCTGCTAAATTGTAAAATTGGAGATAATTGCAGATATCTCTGTTATTTATTTTAGGGACAAGTACAAAATTATATTTTTTAATTATGTAATTTTTTTATTTCGTTCTTATATTACTTTAGAGTATATAGTTTTATTAATAAAGTATTCCAGAGAGATTAACAAACTTAGTGCCAAGTAAAGGTATTCCAAATAAAATTATGCTCTGTAATATCCCGTAATTTTAAAAATATTTTTACACTGTACCGGGATATGCAGTGTCAGTGATTTTTGTATTTTATACGATATTTTTATGAGTTGATATGTATTTTAAACCTATTTTAATTACTGTCTATTATTTTCAGTATTTTACGTAAAATTTTCCCGGGACTTTCATTTTCGGGGAAATTTTCACGTAAACAATGTATTATTAATTATTTTAAATGTATTTACGGGTTTGCATGAACTCATACATATTTTTAAATTATTAAATAAAGCTTGTGTGTGTATATTTATTTAATTAGGGTTTATTATTACCCTAATATTTTATTATTTATTTATTATTATTTGATTATTTTATTTATTATTAAATTATTAAAATTTATTTTTTTTCTTTTTTCTTTTTTTTTTTTTTTTTTTTTTCTTTTTCTTTTCCTTTTTCTTTCTTTTTCTTTTCTTTTCTCTTTCCTTTTCTTTCTTTTTCTTTTTCTTCTTCTTCTTCTTTCTTTTCCCGTGGATACCCGCCGGACCACCCACTATTCCTCACATGGTTTCTCCCTCCTCCGGCCACCGTTTTCGACACCGCCGGTCTCTATCTTCTCCTTGAGCTCCGGTGAGTGTTATTCTAGCTTTTGTTTGAGCTAAAACGGTCTAGAATTGCTTAGGTTTTGAGTTGAATATTTCGGCCACTTTTGGTTTTCGATTTTTTTGAGCTTCAATTTGGATGATTCATGGAAACTTCCTTCACAAATGTTGTTCCTGGTAATTTAATCTTCATGTATGAATTTTTGTAGAATTTTTGGAGATTGTTTGGATTTTTGGGTATTTTTGAATATTTTAATATTATTTTCGAATTTTCGGAAATTAATTATTTAAATTATGAAATTGGAGTTTATGGTTGAATTAGGTGTTGAATGAATTATAGGAATTTATTTGGAATTTTTATGAATTTCTAAGTATTTATTTTTAATTATTGAAGTTTATGTGATTTTGTAAAATTAAGTTAATTGTGTTTTTATTTGAATTTAATTGGTTAATTGAGTTTAATTATTGATATTATTGATAAATATGTTGAGAAAATTAATTTTGGATAATTGTATGATTTTTAGTGAATTTTTGAAGTAATTTAGGTATATATATATATATAGGGGTATTTTGGTAATTTTACCCTAAATTGTCTAAAAATGTAATTTAATTGGTTTTAATATTTATTTAAGGTATAAAAATGATTTCTACAAAATATTTGGTATTTTTAACTAATTAAAACTATTTTTCGTGAATTATTTTCAATTATATATATAATATACGGTTTTTCAAATAAAATGAGTTTTAATCGATTTTTATAGTGTTTCAAGGTCAATTATGTAATTTTTATTTATAAAATGTATTTTTATGATTTAAGGATATTTTTGGTATATTTGAATATATTTTCTGTGTTTGTGGACCCCGGTCGACAGATTGTAGTCTGGAGTCCGACCGAGGGGTTGTGATTGTTTATGGTGTTATTTTCGAAGTGTATTTTCTTTGCAGGGTCGGCTCTACTCTTTTGAGTAGAGAGATGTCCGTTTTACAGGGGAGGTTCTGCCGGATTTCCGGTAGAATTCTCGTAAAACGTGATATCCAGTCGAACCCTAATTTCCAATTCTGTATTTTAATACTCTAGATTTAATTCTAGGATTTCTGTTAGGGTTATTCTGATGTCGAGTAATTATTTCTTGTTTAGTTGCGCCGAGACCGAGGGTTAGTGGACCAGGCCCGTCGGACCTGTCTCGTGGAGCGCATTAGGTGAGTTACTATATTATATATATATGCTTAGGACGCATGATTTAGAAAATGCATGTTTTATTTTGACTAAATATGCATAAATAATATGATTTATATTCAAGTATATTTTTGGTATATAATAAATTATATACATGTTTTGTTAATAAAATATATTTAAAATGTTTTTAAATATATTTTTAGTTTAATTCATGATTTGATTGAATTTATTTGACGTATATATACTCAAAATATACCTGGTTTATGTTTGGTATATTTTCGGTATATATATGGTTTATATTGTTGATTTATTTAAATTCATGCATCATGTAATTGTGAATGAATGTTTTATTATTTATTACTGAAGGATATCAATAGAACGTGCTACCTAGTGGGCAGCACTAGGACCGAGTACGTACCGGTACGCCTATAGTATTTAGGCTTTATTACTAACTATTTGTGGATATTGATTTGATTATGATTATTGATGTGTGAGATGTGGTTTGTGGGTGTGATTGCTGGAGCTCGGTTGACCAAGTGTCTCGGGGCCAATCACACTGGCAGTCAGACTGCTGGAGCTCGGTTGACTTAGTGTCTCGGGGCCAGTCTACTGTCCATATGGATTAAGTGGATATATTTGGAATTAGTGAGCCTGTATGGCCAGAGTGTTGTTTAACACTGTTTTTCTGAGGTTGCGATATTCTAGGGTTCTATGTGATCCTTCATAAAAGTTGATTTTCAGACAAAATATATAAAATGATTTTTCTGCATCTGTATGAACTTGCCTGTATATATACATATTACTCATATACTGTTGACTGTTTGCATTATCACTTAGAGTGTATGTATATATACTATAGTAATTCACTCAGTGAGGTCTGACTCCCCTCCGTTGACTATTTTTCAGGAGAGTCAACTTCCTCAGACCTCAGTAGCAGGTCGATACGCCGGATTTCTTCCGCCCCGGCTTCTTTATGTAAATTGTCTACTTGAGTCTTATTTATTTTATCTAGACACTGCAGTAGCTGTAAATTACAGTATTGGATTTTATGTACTTTATTTTAAAGAGATGTATTATGTTAAAACTGGATTTGTATAAGATTATACATTTATGAGATTATATATGCGATGTGATGAGTTTTGAATTATATCCAGTTGTGATGGATGATATTGTAATATTTATGATATTTATGATTTTATTTTCCGCTGCGTATTATATTTTTATGGTTATTATTGCATTTTTATTTTATTTTTAGGCTTGCTACGGGTTCCGGATTCGAAAGAATTCCCGTTCCCTAGCGCCGGTCATGACTCCTGTTTTGGGTCGTGACAAAGTTGGTATCAGAGCGAAGTTCGTTTCTGAGTGGAGTTCTGTGTCAGGGCTTAGTTTTGTGAGTTGTGGCCCTAGTTTTAAAGTTGTGTTTTCTGTTGGACTACTGCAGTGTATTAGGTTCGAGTATGTCTTGATAAGTATTCCTTGTTGTAGTTTTCAGCGTTATTCCTCCGTTGTCTGTTTTGTCTGAATCTTTCCGTTTGTCTTTTCAGAATGAGGAGGCGAGCGCGTGTCGCTCCACCGGTCGTTGAGGCCGAGGATGATGAGTCTTTTCAGGATGAGGTTTTACCTCCTGAGCCGCCAGTTAGACGTAGAGGTCGTGGCAGGGGTAGACCTCGAGGAGCGGCAGGTCGCCGTAGGCAGAGAGAGTTACAGGACGAGGAGCCTGTTGAGCCTGATTTTGATGTTCCTGTTCCTCCAGTTGTTCAGCCTGTTCAGCCTGCCTATCAGCAGGGTATGTCTGACCCTGAGGCAGCTTTGTTCTATGCCAGAGTTGGCAGGATTGCTTTTGATGGTATTTCTGATCCTTTAGATTTTCTGCATGCGATTGAGACTAGGACTCGGACTGCTCATACCGAGTACCAGAGGATCATGATTGTTGAGTTGTCTGTCGAAGGACCAGCTTTGGATTGGTTTATTCAGATGATCCAGCCCTTTATGATGACGATGACATGGGCTCAGTTTCGAGAGCGATTCATGAGGAGATTTTGTCCAGAGCCTCTTCGTTTGAGCTATCGTCTTCGATTGACCAGCATTTCTCGTGGAGATCGATCAGTAGAGGAGTATACCCGAGAGTTTCTTCGTCTGGGTAGATATGCTGAGGATCTGATGCAAGATCAGTATTTTGCTGTTACTACCTATGTTACTGGATTGGGTTCTGCTTTTGCTGGTATGCCCACAGCAGGTCTTACTCTCGAGTCTGTGATTGAGCTAGCTAAGGAGATCGAGCTGAGGTTAGTTAGGCAGGGAGCGATGCCTGATTATTACCAGTTGGGAGTTCAGTCGAGTGGATTGCAGGCTACTCCGTATTCGAGTTTTCATGTTGGTTCGAGTAGTCAGCAGCGAGGTTCGACTCAGCAGAGTCAGAGACAGCAGCAGCGAGTGCATCGGAGCAGTAGACATGGTCGTGGAGGTCAGCGTAGATCATTCAGATTTGGGTCAGG
Source organism: Mallotus nudiflorus (assembly GCA_947683625.1). Lineage (NCBI taxonomy): Eukaryota > Viridiplantae > Streptophyta > Magnoliopsida > Malpighiales > Euphorbiaceae > Mallotus > Mallotus nudiflorus. The sequence goes on from CANTUR010000486.1 coordinate 924,990, forward strand.
TGCTTCGAGCAGCAGCAGTGGTCGTAGTTCTGGATCAGCGACCAGTGTTTGTCAGACTTGTGGTAGAGTCCATCAGGGACCGTGTTATCTGACACCGTTGACATGCTTCAGATGCGGGCAGACAGGACATTTTGCCAGATCGTGTCCTTACCCCGGATATCAGCAGCAGCAGATTCCGCGATTCCCACAGCAGTCGATTGCTAGTGCAGCACCCGTGCCATTTCAGTTACCACCAGCTCAGCATCAGAGTTCTACTCAGTTTGTTCCACAGCAGAGTCGTGGTAGAGGTACTAGAGGAGGTGCCAGAGGCGTTGGCCAGGCTTCTACCAGTCAGCAGGGAGGTCGAGGCCAGGCCAGAGTTTTTCATCTGACTCAGCAGGATGCTCAGGCATCTAATGCAGTCGTGGCAGGTATTCTTTCTGTTTGTTACCTGGATGCTTTGGTTTTGTTTGATCCGGGTGCCACGCATTCGTTTGTTTCTCCTATTTTTGCTTCTAAATCTTGTTGGCAAGCTTCGAGGATGGCTTTTCCTTTGTCTGTTGCCACTCCTCTGAGTGATTCTTTGGACGCCGATATTGTTCTTTCTGGTTGTCCAGTTCTCGTGGGAGATAGAGAATTACCCGCTGATTTGATTTTGTTGGATGTGATGGAGTTCGATGTTATTTTGGGAATGGATTGGTTGTCTCAGTACTATGCCGTGGTTGATTGCAGGAATAAGGAGGTGATTTTTAGAATTCCTGGTGAAGAAGATTTTAAGTTTGTTGGTGATAGGAGTTCAGCACCTCAGAATCTTATTTCTGTTATTTCAGCTAGGAAGTTGTTGAGGAAAGGTTGTCAGGGGTTTTTGGCATTGGTTAGGGATACGTCAGTGGAGAAGTTGTCACTCACAGATGTTCCTGTTGCTTGTGAGTTTCCTGATGTTTTTCCCGAGGAGTTGCCAGGTTTACCACCTCATAGAGAGATTGAGTTCTGTATTGATGTGGTTCCAGGTATTACTCCTATATCTATGACACCCTATCGTATGGCTCCTGCAGAGTTGAGAGAGTTGAAGGAGCAATTGCAAGAGTTATTGGATAAGGGTTTTATCAGACCTAGTGTTTCTCCTTGGGGTGCACCAGTCCTGTTTGTGAAGAAGAAGGATGGTACCCTGAGACTGTGCATTGACTACAGAGAGCTGAATAAGGTGACAGTGAAGAACAAGTATCCTCTCCCGAGGATAGATGATTTGTTTGATCAGCTCCAGGGTGCACAATTCTTTTCTAAGGTCGACTTGAGGTCGGGTTATCATCAGCTGCGGATTAGTGAAGCTGATATTCCTAAGACAGCTTTCCGCACTCGATATGGTCATTATGAATTTCTGGTGATGTCTTTTGGTTTGACTAATGCACCAGCAGCTTTTATGGACCTGATGAACAGAGTATTCCCACCGTATGTGGATCAGTTTGTAGTAGTCTTCATTGATGATATACTCGTATATTTGAGGAGTATGGAAGAGCACGTATATCACTTGAGGATTGTACTACAGACACTGAGAGATCATCAGCTTTATGCTAAATTCTCGAAGTGTGATTTCTGGATGGAGAGTGTTTCTTTTCTTGGACACGTAGTGTCTAAAGAAGGTATTCAGGTTGATCCACAGAAGGTTGAGGCAGTATCTGAGTGGCCTAGACCTACTTCAGTTACTGAGATTCGGAGTTTTCTGGGTTTAGCCGGGTATTATAGGCGGTTTGTGCAGGATTTTTCCAGGATTGCAGCCCCTATGACTCGCTTGACTCAGAAGAATGTTAGATTCGAGTGGTCAGAAGCTTGTGAGAATAGTTTTCAGTTGTTGAAGGAGAAGTTGACCACAGCGCCAGTATTAGCTTTGCCTAATAGTGTGGATAAGTTCACAGTTTACTGTGATGCCTCTAGAATTGGTCTTGGTTGTGTGTTGATGCAGAATGGAAGGGTGATAGCCTATGCTTCGAGGTAGTTGAAGAAGCATGAGCAGAACTATCCCACACATGATCTTGAGATGGCTGCAGTGATCTTTGCTTTGAAGATTTGGAGACATTATTTGTACGGGGTGACTTGTGAGATATTTACTGATCACAAGAGCCTTAAGTACATTTTCCAGCAGCGAGATTTGAATTTGAGGCAGAGAAGATGGTTGGAACTATTGAAGGATTATGATTGCGAGATTCTTTACCATCCGGGTAAAGCTAATGTGGTAGCAGATGCCTTGAGTAGGAAGTCCTCAGGTAGTCTTGCTCACATCGGTGTTGAGAGGAGACCATTGATCCAGGAGTTGCATTTGATGGTGGATCAAGGTCTGATGATGAAGATCAGTAGATCAGGTGGACTGTTAGCTCAGTTTAAAGTACGATCTGTACTGAGGGATAGGATTAAAGCAGCTCAGAGCCGAGATCCTATTCTGGAAGAGCTTGCAGAGAATGTCAGAGCAGGGAAGTTCACTGATTTCACACCCGATGATGATGGTGTGTTGTGGATCAGTGGTAGATTGTGTGTTCCTGATGTGGATGATTTGAGAGAAGAGATCCTAGAGGAAGCACATTCTACAGCCTACAGCGTTCATCCTGGTGTTACTAAGATGTACCACAGTATCAGAGATTTATACTGGTGGGATGGATTGAAGAAGGATGTTGCTGATTATGTTGCTAAGTGCTTGACGTGTCAGCAAGTGAAAGCCGAACATCAGAAGCCTTCTGGGAAGCTTCAGCCTCTTCCTATTCCCGAGTGGAAGTGGGAAAGGATAGCTATGGATTTTGTAGTCGGTTTACCTCGTTCGAAGGATGGATACGATTCCATCTGGGTGATTGTAGACAGATTGGCGAAGTCTGCACATTTCTTGCCTGTGAAAGCCACATATTCAGTTGCTAGATTGGCGAAGTTATATGTGAAGCATATTGTGTGCCTTCATGGAGTACCTGTGTCCATTGTGTCAGATAGAGGTTCAGTGTTTACTTCTCGTTTCTGGCAGAAGTTGCAAGAAGCGATGGGCACTAGGTTGGATTTCAGTACTGCTTTTCATCCTCAGACAGATGGCCAGTCTGAGAGGACGATCCAGACACTGGAAGATATGTTGAGGATGTGTGTCTTGGATTTGGGAGGTAGCTGGGATGATCATTTGTCGCTTGTTGAGTTTGCATATAATAACAGCTACCATAGCAGTATTGGCATGGCACCATATGAGGCGTTGTATGGAAGGAAGTGTAGATCCCCGTTGAGTTGGGATGAGATTGGTAAGAGAGCTTTGACTGGACCAGAGATGATTCAAGATGCTGCAGAGAAAGTCGTCGTGATCAAGCGGAGATTAGAGACCGCAGTTAGCAGACAGAAGAGTTATGCGGATCCTAGGCGCAGAGATGTGGAGTTTCAGGTTGGAGATTTCATTTTTCTGAAAGTATCTCCGATGAAGGGTGTGATGAGATTTGGTAGGAAGGGTAAGTTAGCACCGAGATATATTGGACCGTTTGAGATTCTGGAGAGAGTTGGCACTGTTGCATATCGGTTGGATTTGCCTCCGAGTATGTCGCAGGTGCATCCAGTATTTCATATCTCGATGTTGAGGAAGTATATCTCAGATCCTTCACATGTGTTGCAACCTGACAGTGTGGAAGTGAGTGAAGATTTGATGTTTGTGGAAGAACCTGTGGCGATCGTTGATTTTCAAGTTCGACAGTTGCGATCGAAGCAGATTCCGATGGTCAAGGTTTTGTGGCGTAGCGACAGAGTTGAAGAGCATACGTGGGAGACTGAAGCTGAGATGCGAGCTTCTTACCCGTATCTCTTTCCTTCCTGATTCTGTAATCTTGTTTTTAGAATTCGGGGACGAATTCCTGTAAGGGGGGAAGACTGTAATATCCCGTAATTTTAAAAATATTTTTACACTGTACCGGGATATGCAGTGTCAGTGATTTTTGTATTTTATACGATATTTTTATGAGTTGATATGTATTTTAAACCTATTTTAATTACTGTCTATTATTTTCAGTATTTTACGTAAAATTTTCCCGGGACTTTCATTTTCGGGGAAATTTTCACGTAAACAATGTATTATTAATTATTTTAAATGTATTTACGGGTTTGCATGAACTCATACATATTTTTAAATTATTAAATAAAGCTTGTGTGTGTATATTTATTTAATTAGGGTTTATTATTACCCTAATATTTTATTATTTATTTATTATTATTTGATTATTTTATTTATTATTAAATTATTAAAATTTATTTTTTTTCTTTTTTCTTTTTTTTTTTTTTTTTTTTCTTTTTCTTTTCCTTTTTCTTTCTTTTTCTTTTCTTTTCTCTTTCCTTTTCTTTCTTTTTCTTTTTCTTCTTCTTCTTCTTTCTTTTCCCGTGGATACCCGCCGGACCACCCACTATTCCTCACATGGTTTCTCCCTCCTCCGGCCACCGTTTTCGACACCGCCGGTCTCTATCTTCTCCTTGAGCTCCGGTGAGTGTTATTCTAGCTTTTGTTTGAGCTAAAACGGTCTAGAATTGCTTAGGTTTTGAGTTGAATATTTCGGCCACTTTTGGTTTTCGATTTTTTTGAGCTTCAATTTGGATGATTCATGGAAACTTCCTTCACAAATGTTGTTCCTGGTAGTTTAATCTTCATGTATGAATTTTTGTAGAATTTTTGGAGATTGTTTGGATTTTTGGGTATTTTTGAATATTTTAATATTATTTTCGAATTTTCGGAAATTAATTATTTAAATTATGAAATTGGAGTTTATGGTTGAATTAGGTGTTGAATGAATTATAGGAATTTATTTGGAATTTTTATGAATTTCTAAGTATTTATTTTTAATTATTGAAGTTTATGTGATTTTGTAAAATTAAGTTAATTGTGTTTTTATTTGAATTTAATTGGTTAATTGAGTTTAATTATTGATATTATTGATAAATATGTTGAGAAAATTAATTTTGGATAATTGTATGATTTTTAGTGAATTTTTGAAGTAATTTAGGTATATATATATATATAGGGGTATTTTGGTAATTTTACCCTAAATTGTCTAAAAATGTAATTTAATTGGTTTTAATATTTATTTAAGGTATAAAAATGATTTCTACAAAATATTTGGTATTTTTAACTAATTAAAACTATTTTTCGTGAATTATTTTCAATTATATATATAATATACGGTTTTTCAAATAAAATGAGTTTTAATCGATTTTTATAGTGTTTCAAGGTCAATTATGTAATTTTTATTTATAAAATGTATTTTTATGATTTAAGGATATTTTTGGTATATTTGAATATATTTTCTGTGTTTGTGGACCCCGGTCGACAGATTGTAGTCTGGAGTCCGACCGAGGGGTTGTGATTGTTTATGGTGTTATTTTCGAAGTGTATTTTCTTTGCAGGGTCGGCTCTACTCTTTTGAGTAGAGAGATGTCCGTTTTACAGGGGAGGTTCTGCCGGATTTCCGGTAGAATTCTCGTAAAACGTGATATCCAGTCGAACCCTAATTTCCAATTCTGTATTTTAATACTCTAGATTTAATTCTAGGATTTCTGTTAGGGTTATTCTGATGTCGAGTAATTATTTCTTGTTTAGTTGCGCCGAGACCGAGGGTTAGTGGACCAGGCCCGTCGGACCTGTCTCGTGGAGCGCATTAGGTGAGTTACTATATTATATATATATGCTTAGGACGCATGATTTAGAAAATGCATGTTTTATTTTGACTAAATATGCATAAATAATATGATTTATATTCAAGTATATTTTTGGTATATAATAAATTATATACATGTTTTGTTAATAAAATATATTTAAAATGTTTTTAAATATATTTTTAGTTTAATTCATGATTTGATTGAATTTATTTGACGTATATATACTCAAAATATACCTGGTTTATGTTTGGTATATTTTCGGTATATATATGGTTTATATTGTTGATTTATTTAAATTCATGCATCATGTAATTGTGAATGAATGTTTTATTATTTATTACTGAAGGATATCAATAGAACGTGCTACCTAGTGGGCAGCACTAGGACCGAGTACGTACCGGTACGCCTATAGTATTTAGGCTTTATTACTAACTATTTGTGGATATTGATTTGATTATGATTATTGATGTGTGAGATGTGGTTTGTGGGTGTGATTGCTGGAGCTCGGTTGACCAAGTGTCTCGGGGCCAATCACACTGGCAGTCAGACTGCTGGAGCTCGGTTGACTTAGTGTCTCGGGGCCAGTCTACTGTCCATATGGATTAAGTGGATATATTTGGAATTAGTGAGCCTGTATGGCCAGAGTGTTGTTTAACACTGTTTTTCTGAGGTTGCGATATTCTAGGGTTCTATGTGATCCTTCATAAAAGTTGATTTTCAGACAAAATATATAAAATGATTTTTCTGCATCTGTATGAACTTGCCTGTATATATACATATTACTCATATACTGTTGACTGTTTGCATTATCACTTAGAGTGTATGTATATATACTATAGTAATTCACTCAGTGAGGTCTGACTCCCCTCCGTTGACTATTTTTCAGGAGAGTCAACTTCCTCAGACCTCAGTAGCAGGTCGATACGCCGGATTTCTTCCGCCCCGGCTTCTTTATGTAAATTGTCTACTTGAGTCTTATTTATTTTATCTAGACACTGCAGTAGCTGTAAATTACAGTATTGGATTTTATGTACTTTATTTTAAAGAGATGTATTATGTTAAAACTGGATTTGTATAAGATTATACATTTATGAGATTATATATGCGATGTGATGAGTTTTGAATTATATCCAGTTGTGATGGATGATATTGTAATATTTATGATATTTATGATTTTATTTTCCGCTGCGTATTATATTTTTATGGTTATTATTGCATTTTTATTTTATTTTTAGGCTTGCTACGGGTTCCGGATTCGAAAGAATTCCCGTTCCCTAGCGCCGGTCATGACTCCTGTTTTGGGTCGTGACATGCTCTAAGTTAACATTACATCTTAAACTTTTTTCTTGATTGTAATAGGATTTGTTTTTTTCTAAAATTGAATCCTATTAGATTTTATCTTAAAAATTCTTACAATTAAATTTTATAAATCAAATAAAATTTTAATTTTAATAATTAATTAATAAAAAAAATTTATTTAAATTAATAAATAAAATTGATAAATTTTTTTTAAAAATATATATTATCTAATTATAAATTTTTTTAAAACTTTAAACCTATATAATAATTTTCAAAAAAATTTAAAATTTTTAAATTTTTTTTAAAAAATTAGACTTAAAAAATTTAAAAATTTTAGAATCAAATAAAATATATATATAAAAAATTATTAATTTATTCATAATTTAATTTTAACAGTTCAATAATAAAATTTTATTTATCAATTTAATTTTTATAGTTCACTAGTAAAAAGTTATTTAAATTAATAATTAAAATTGATGAACTTTTTTAAATTTATTTTACTTAATTGTAAAATTTTAAAATTTTTTAGGTTTATAAAAATTTTAAGAAAAATTTTAATAAATTTTTAAAAAAAGTTATTTTTTAAAAAATAAATGAAAATTGATACGTAAACTTAAAATTTTTTAAAATTAGGTGATATATATATTTTTTTTAAAAATTAATTAATTAATTAATTTAAATAATTTTTTAATTAACCATTAAAAATAAAATTTTATTTAACTTTAATTGTAAACTTTTGTTAAGATAATGTCAGAAATAAAAAGTTTTCATTAGAATAAAAAATACTTCTAAAATAATTAAATTTGGAGCATTTGACCCTCTGGCCCAATAGAGGTATTCTAGAAAGATTAATAAATGATATTATGAAAATTAACAGTAATTGGTTATTAGTAATTAATAATCTCGAATATTCTATTTTTCTTAAAAAAAAAAAAAATCTAGAATATTCTATTGAGATAGATTATCTTGGATATTTCAAAGTCCTTTCTTCATAAAGAATTCTCATTCCTTCTGCACCATTCCATTGTGTCGGCTACGTCTTCTCTATATAAGCCCACCACTCTTTTCTTTTTGTTCATCAAAATCAAAATTAAAACCTTTACTCTCAAAACTCTCTTCGAGTCTTTCTTGGATATCATTATGCAGATCTTCGTCAAAACCCTCACCGGCAAGACCATCACTCTCGAGGTCGAGAGCTCCGATACCATCGACAACGTTAAGGCCAAGATTCAAGATAAGGAAGGCATTCCTCCGGACCAACAGCGTTTGATTTTTGCTGGGAAACAGCTCGAAGATGGAAGGACCCTTGCCGATTACAATATTCAGAAGGAATCCACCCTTCATCTGGTTCTCAGATTGAGAGGAGGTATGCAGATCTTTGTCAAGACTCTCACGGGGAAGACTATTAGCCTCGAAGTTGAAAGCTCTGACACAATCGATAACGTCAAAGCGAAGATTCAAGATAAGGAGGGAATCCCACCTGACCAGCAGCGATTGATCTTCGCTGGAAAGCAGCTCGAGGATGGCAGGACGCTCGCTGATTACAACATCCAGAAGGAGTCTACCCTTCACTTAGTTCTCAGGCTTCGCGGTGGAATGCAGATTTTTGTGAAGACCTTGACAGGGAAGACCATCACCCTTGAGGTGGAGAGCTCTGATACAATAGATAATGTCAAGGCAAAGATTCAAGACAAGGAAGGGATTCCTCCAGACCAGCAGCGTCTGATCTTCGCAGGGAAGCAGCTTGAGGACGGAAGGACTCTTGCCGACTATAACATCCAGAAGGAGTCTACCCTTCACCTTGTGCTCCGTCTCCGTGGTGGCCATTACTGAATGAAAAATCTGGGTGTTCTTGTTTGCTCTGTTTGTAGTTATTTAAATTCCAAGTATGCTCTGTTTTTTAGAACACAATAAATTTATTTAAATTTCTGAATTACAGTTACAAGCTGTCCCATTGTATTCACTTTATACTCCTATCTACCCATTTGATTTAATACTTAGTTGCACTTATAGTATCTTGAATATATATATAATAACAGTAGTGGAAATATGTTTCAGGGTTCAACACGAAGAGCTGTAACAATATGTATAGTTTGTTTCAAGAATATGTTATCCACCATTGAAAAGTGGTCAAGCTTAAGCATAGGCGAGAACTTAGGGATGAGTTGATAGGGAGTGGTCCTCTACCTTTTTTTTTTTTTTTTTTTTCAACAAGAAGTATTTTAAGTTTGGGTTGCAGTATTTTAAGTTGTGTAGATGAAAATATTAAATTAATGGTGTTATTATTATTATTATTTTTTTTTAACAACTAAAACTGCATTCCAAATCAAGAAAATACAGCAATAGAATTACAGGCTATGTCATTCTGAAGAAGCTGTTGAAGGATTGGGTGGACATTAAAACCCTGATCCAACATGAGCAAACTACTGTTGGTTTTTGCAAGCCAATCTGCTACACAGTTAGCAGTTCTAGGAATATAAGCAATGGATAAATTTGATCTTTGAGCTAAACGAAGCTTGATATCATGGATTATAGAAGCAGTTTCTCAGAAAGGAGGATCTTGTTTTTTGTTTATTTGGTTCACCACTGTAAGGCCATCAGATTCGATAATGCTTGACTGAGCAGTATTTGTGGCAAAGGTGACTGCTTCTTTGATTGCCATTGATTCCGCTTGAAAAACTGAAAGGCATCGAGTGGTCTTTGTGGACATGTGGATGATCTGGCCTCTGCTGTCTCTACAAATAAAGGCTAGTTTGCTCCTGTGTGTATTATGGCAGAAAGCTGCATCACAGTTGATTTTCAACTTACTGTGCGGGGGCAGCTTCCAGGTTCTGGCAACTTCTTGGAGTGGTGAGATCCGTTGACACTAGCATCAGAGTTTGTGAGTTTGTGCCACCAATCTCGGATCTTTGTGATAACTTGGAGTGGTTCCTCTTGATTCCTGTTGAAAATCGATTCATTCCTAGTCTTCCATATATGCCAACAGGTACCTGCTACCAAGTTGATTAAATCTGTACACCCTTTTAAACTTAGCATAGATTTGGTTTCTTCCCACCAGATAGTAAAAGAGCTGAAACCCACCTCATTACGAACATAACCAAAGGGACTACCATACCATATGATTTTTGAGTGATCACAGAGAAAGAGCAGATGCTCTAGAGTTTCGGTGTTATTCCCATATCTTTAGCACATAGAGGAGATTTTGCAGCCTCTGAGAGTTAAGCTCTGACCTGTTGGTCTAGCATTCTTGGCGCAACGCCAGATGAAGTTTTTTACTTTTGGGGGAATTGCCAATGGCCATATCGAACTCCATAAATTTGAAAGAAAACTTGAGAATGAAGGAGTTGCATTCAAGTTCTGTTTTTGCTGGAGTTTTAAGAAATTATAGGCAGATTTCACTGTGTAGATGCCTGTCTTCCCTTGATGCCAAACAATCCTGTCATGACCTTCATTCTGGCTTATTGGGATACATTGTATAGCTTTCATCTCATCGCCAGTGAAAAGTTGTTGCAATAAATCAGAGTTCCATTGACCCGTTGGTTGGTGAATTAGCTCTTTGACTTGGAACAAGTTGCAACCTTCAGGTTGGGGGGATTGAAGACAAAAACCTGGGAGAGAAGGAATCCATTGATCAGACCATATGTTGATATCTATACCCTTGTGGACATTCCATCTGCTTCCTTCATTTAGCAGCTCTCGCCCATACAGAATGTTGCTCCATGTCCAAGAAGGCTTTGGCCCTTTCTTAGCATTGAGGAAATTTATGAAGGGATAATAGATACCTTTCAGTACTCTAGAGCATAAAGACTCGGGAGACTGGATTAATTTTCATCCCATCTTGCCAAGTAGAGATTTGTTGAAAAGCTCAAGTTCCCTAAAATCCATTCCTCCACTCTTTTTGGATTGAGTCATTACACTCCATCTCACCCAGTGTATCTTTTTATCGGAAGGATTCTCCCCAGAAGTTTCTTATTGATTTCTCAATTTCTTTGACAACGGAAGTGGGAAGCTTAAATACAGACATCACATATGCAGGTAATGCTTGAATCACTGACTTAATCATCACCTCGCGACCCGCCTGGGACAGAAATTTAGTCTTCCATGATTCAATCTTTGATTTTGTTCGATCAACTAAAAAATTACACAGGAGTCTCTTTGACTTTGCCTAGTCCATCGGTATGCCCAGATATTTTGTAGCATACTTTGATTCGTCTATTTGAAAGAGAGCACATAGTGAATCTTTAGTGTTCATACCTTCATTTTTACTAAAGAAAATCTCTGATTTGTGCAGGTTAATTCGCTGTCCAGATTCCATCAAGAATGTTTTTCAAAGTGGTAGCTTCTTCTATGTTAGCCTGTCCAAAATTTATGGAGTCATCAGCAAAAAAGGAGTGCGTTATGCGAGGGCAATACCTGGATAGCTGAATGCCTTGTATTGATCCTTGGCTTTGATGCCAAAGCAGAGATCTTGAGAGAAGGAGACATAGGGTCTCCTTGCCTCAAACCACAGTGGGGGTGAAAGAAGTTCGAGTTGCTTCCATTGATTGCAATTGAAAATGATACAATTGTGATGCATTCTTCCACCCATTTGATCCACTTATTTTGGAACCCCAAATATTTTAGAACGGATAGCAGAAAATGCCAATGAACCCTGTCGAAAGCTTTGCTGAAATCAAGCTTCATGGCAAAAAAAGCATTTTTCCCCTTGAATTTGTTTTTAAGGGCATGCATTATTTCGTGGTTGAGCGCTATGTTATCTTGGATGTTTTTTCCCTTGACAAAAGCATATTGGTTCTCTGAAACAATTATGGGAAGGATTGTCTTGAGTCTGTTGGCCAACACCTTTGATATCACCTTGTAAATAAAATTACAGCAGCTAATGGGGCGAAGATCATCAAAAGTTTTTGGTTGTTTTACTTTAGGGATCATGACGATTGAAGTTTGGTTTATGTTTCTTGGCATTTTACCTGAGGCAAAGAATTCCTTCACAAGATTCTCCCCATCTCTTCCAACTATGTCCAGTGATATTGATAGAAAACCCCTGGGAAGCTGTCGGGCCCAGGCGATTTGAGCTTGCCTAAAGAGAAAACTACTTCTTTAATTTCTTCACTGATCACTTCCTTGGTAAGAGTTTGGTTCATTTCTTCAGTGACCAACAGCGGGATTTACCTTAGAGATCGGCCTATTGCTTGGGTGACTTCTCTCCTAAAAATTCTTTTAAAATACTCAAGAGCAGCTTTCTTTATTTGATTATCCTGAGAAATCCAAGTCCCTTCCGCTGTAAGGATTTTTTTTTAATTTGATTCCCCTGTGTTCTTTGGATAGTTGTAAGGTGAATTTTTTTTTTTTTTTTTTAATTTGATTCCCCTGTCATCTTTGGATAGTTTTAAGGTGAAATTTTTTTGTTTTTTTTGTCGCCTTCCTGCAGCCAGTGGGCATGAGCTCTCTGTTTCCAGTTCGTCTCTTCTTGCAGGCTTAGCTTCTTGATTTCTTCCCTTATAACGTGTGCCTCCACCTTTGTATTCTCTTCAAAGCTTCCTCTCATCAGTTCCTCTAGTTTAGCTTTGAGCGCTTGAAACTTTATGTTGCAGTTGCCCCCTTTTTGCTTTACCCATTTACTAAGCTCTGTTCTTAGTTTCTGCAGTTTATGGCCAAACGGTAGAGACTGTTCGCTAGAAAAGTTCCCCCATTCCCAACTTCTTTTAATAGCCTCCTCCAATCTGAGTCCAAATCCCATTTTGCCTCATATTTGAATCTTCGGTGAGAGATTTGTGTTCTAGAGTTTAGCACCAGCACTAACGGTCGGTGGTCTGAACCTAGGAAAGCTTCGTGAAGGACTTGTGCATATTCAAAATTTGATCTCCATTCCACGTTGCTTAAAGCTCGATCTATTCTTGCTTGGATATTTCTTCACCTGGCTGTTTGTTGTGCCAAGTGAGAGAGGGTCCTTTGAAACCCAAGTCTAGTAATTGAGCTTCATCTATAAAGTCTTTGAACTGAGTGAGTTGTGATAAAGTGAGCAAGTTTCCACCTTTCTTCTCATGGATATACAAACATGAGTTAAAATCTCCTAACAAAAGCCACGGGATTCCTGATTTCATGTATAGTCTTTTGAGAGTCTCCCATACTTCTCTTCTGTGATCTCTTCTCAGATCTCCGTATAGTCTTGTGAAGTGCCAGAGATCATCATGTGTGATAAGCACATCTATGTAATGTCTAGACATGCCTTGAATCTGGACACCCCATTCATCATTCCACCATATGCATAGGCCTCCGGAAGCGCCTTGTGGCTCAACATACTCTCCCCTGTTGTAAACTAGGCGAGATCTCAGACCGTCCAAGTATCTCATATGCTGTTTGGTTTCAGTAAGAAGTACGATCTTCGGCTTGTATTTATTGATATGGGTTCTCAAGCCTTTGGTAGTGAGGAGCGAACCTAGCCATTGGCAGTTCCATACTAGGATGCTCATTGCAAAAACTGAGACGAAATCCTCCTCTTGAAAAGAGAGCACCAAGACTGTCGAACAATAGATCTACACTAGAGGCAATCTAAACGGATCAAAAAACATAAAGTGTAAAGGACTGACTAGATCTCCAGCAAGGGAGCACTGAGATCTCCAACAAGGGAGCACTGAACATAGTTAATGATCCAATTCTGACCGGTAATATATACCGGGACTTTGCAATATTTGATTGATCACAATTCTGTATATTCCGTTTATTATAAAAGTTCCCAGAGAATTCATTAGAGGAATGTTTCCAATAAAAATTGTTTGTTCTTGCATATCCCTACTAGTTTTCCAAATTAATCCCGCGGATACATATAATTCAGAAGAATATGTAAGTGATTCATATACAGCATCTCTTTCTTTTATCGACGGTTCTACTAATTGATTTAATATATATATTCTGTTTATTATATTATATATATTCTATTATATATATTATATATTTTTATTATATTATATATATATTATATTATTATATATTATTATATATATTATATATTCTATTTATTCTATTATACTATTTATTCTATTATATATATTATAATTTATTCTATTATATATAATATATATTAAATATATATTATTATTTTTTATTAAATATATATTATTAACTTTAGCCTTTATCCATGTGTATATAATATATATTTTATATATTTTAGTATATATTTTTAGCCATGTATATATTTTAAGCTATGTATATATATTTTCAATTTTGTTTTATATATTTTATAATATATTTTATAATAAATATACATTTTATATTATAATAAATATACATTTTATAATAAATATACATATATATATATATATATCTTTTTATATATTATTATTTATATTTATATATTATTATTTATATAATATATATTTTAATTATTTATATAATATATATTTTAATTATTTATATAATATATATTTTATTTATATATATATTTATATTGTTATATTATGTTATATTATTTATATTATATTATTATAATATTATATAGATATTATATAATTATATAGATATTATATATAATTATATATATATTTATTTATATATAATATTTATATATAATAATATATAATAATATAATATTAATTATATATATATATTTATATAATATTAATTATATATATATATTTTATATTTATATATTTATTTATTATTTATATATAATAATATAATAATTATTTATATATTATATAATTATTTATATATATATATTTATATATTTATTTATTATTTATATTTATTTATTATTTATATATAATAATATAATAATTATTTATATATTATATAATTATTTATATTATTTATTAGAATTATATATTAGAATTATATATTATATTATATATATTTATTATTTATATTATATTAAAATTATATTATATTAAAAAAAATTATATTATTTATATATTATATATATATTTATATATTTATATTAGAATTATATTTATATTATAAATATTTATATAATAAATGAAATGAAAATTGGATTCATGTAATAGGAGAAAGGTTTCCCATTCCTTAGCCTGAAAGATATGTGGCCATGAAATAGGGATTCAATAGATAATAGAAAATTTTAGATAGTGTGTGTTTTGAGATACTATACAAAATGAATTGAAAAGATAGATCCAGAAAAAAGAAGGATTTTTTTTTAGGAATTTAGAAAAGAAATAAAGGGGGTTAATAAAAATGGAATTCAAAATGCAAGTACAAAAAAAAAAATAAAGAAACTTTCCCCTCTAAAATAAAACTAAAAATAAAAAAAGGCAATAAAATGGCAATATAAAAAAAGGGTGGGAATATTTTCGTCTATTTTGGCAGAATCACAAAAAACAAAAAATAGGGTGTATAAACAGAACTTCTGTTTATACATACAGAAGTTCTGTTTATTATTCGGACGCATCCACTAGTTACGAAATCACATTGATAGCCTCTACTCGTGCCCTAGCTCGTCTAAGAGCTAGATTTGCCTCAATTATTTGTCTCCTGCCTTCCGCCTTTCTCAAGTTAGCTTCTGCTATTTCAAGAGTTTTCTGAGCTTCTTGTGGATCAATATCACTACCCTTCGCCGCATCATTTACTAAAACAGTAATCTCATTATTGCCTATTCTAGCAAAACCACCCATCAGAGCCATCGTTAGCCATTGGCCATTAAGGCGTATTCTCAAAATACCGATATCGACGGCTGTGGCGATAGGCGCATGGTTTGGTAATATGCCAATTTGTCCACTATTAGTAGATAAAATGATTTCTTTCACTTCTGAATCCCAAACAATTCGATTCGGGGTCAGTACACAAAGATTTAAGGTCATTTCTTCAAGTTGCTCTCCATTTCTAAGTTTCTAAGTTCGTAGCCTTCGCCGTAGCTTCATCAATAT
This sequence comes from Mallotus nudiflorus, assembly GCA_947683625.1. NCBI lineage: Eukaryota > Viridiplantae > Streptophyta > Magnoliopsida > Malpighiales > Euphorbiaceae > Mallotus > Mallotus nudiflorus. The sequence continues at coordinate 940,793 of CANTUR010000486.1, forward strand.
TGCCTACCAAATAAAAGGCCTGCTCAGGTAGACTATCTAATTCTCCGGAAAGGATCAATTTAAAACCTCTAATAGTTTCTACTAAACCGACATATTTCCCCGGGGAACCTGTAAATACTTCTGCTACGAAAAAGGGTTGTGATAAGAAACGCTCAATTTTTCGCGTCTAAAATTGCAGTCATGGTAAATCTTGGTTTATTTAATCATCAGGGACTCCCAAGCACACGAATTCTCTATAAATCGAAATAGATAATTGAGGGCTTGTTATTCAACAGTATAACATGGCTTATATATCCGTGTCAACCAATACCAACATTCATGGATATATTTTTATGATCTTATCTATCTAGATTCATCAGGATTTTTTTCACTAAATTTGAAATTTGAAATTTTAAGTGAATTAAAAAATAGAATTCAGAACTGAAATTTCCATAGATATAATATAGGATTTCATCTGATCTCAATGATTTCAATATGATAATCATAATGGGTTGCCCAACTGGATTCTAAGACTAGTAATTCCAATTATCCTTTTCTTTTCTAGATTTTCTATTTTTTCGTTCCATATTCTATTCAATTTATATTAATATCATATTCTATTCAATTTATATTAATATTAAATAATATTAAATTAAAAGGTAAAAGGAAAAAACACCTCTTTCTTTGTAGTTAAGTGTCAAGAAAGACCTTTTCTTTTAGATTTAATTTAATACACGAATACAAATACGTGCATCACGAATATTATATTATTATATTTATTATCCTCTTTAAGATCAAACAATTCCATCGAATTGAGTATGATTGTATGTGTGATAGCATCTACTATACCAGGAATATCAATGAACCCGATTATTGAAATTGCTCAAGATACCCTTTTTTAGCTTCTAGAATCTATTTCTTAGTTCAAGATCCCTCTTACTAACTGGAATCAAAGAATTAGTAGATCTGTTCCGCCCAAAATGGGAATGGGTTAGGGTTATGAACTTATAATCTATAATCTGATAATCGAGTCGATTCCATGATTATAAGTTCATTCCATACCGGACCAGAATATATTATCATTAGAATATATTATTATTAGAATATATTATTTATTTTTATTTAATATAATTTATAATATAATATTTTTTATAATATAAATATAATATTTTTTATAATATAATATAATTTATAATATAATATTTAATAATATTTAAATTTAGAATATAATTTAGAATTTATTTATTTTGATTTTCCATTTTTATTTGTTTTAATTTGGATTTGAATTTTATTTATTTTTGTTTAGTTTAGGGTATTTTGAATTCCCCTCTTTTCTTTCCATTTTTTGTTTCTTTGTTTAGAATTTATAAATCGAAATTATCTAAATTCTTAAATCTAAATTATCTAAATTCTATTAGATTCTATTAGAAATAAATTCTATTAGAAATTTGAAATGTTTATTTTTTTTTTAATGTTTATTTATATATATATATTACTATATTAATTACTATATTATTTAATTTATATATTAATTTATATATTACTTAATATAATTATAATATATTATTATAATTATAATATATTATTTGAATTATTTGAATATATTTATATATTATTTATTATAATTATTATAAATAATTATTATAATATATTATTTATATTATTTAAATTATATTATTTATATTATTAAAATTATTTATTATAATTATTTATATCATTAGAATATATT